>CAKOGP040001759.1:238404-396926 GCA_933822405.4 Cylindrotheca closterium | reverse complement strand
ACAAACATGAGGGGAGAGAAGCCCATTCAGAGGCGAGAAAAGTCCATTCAGACGCAATGAAACTATGCAATGAAACAAAAGACCAAGGTTACCGCCTCATTCCTACAACTGAACAACACAGCGATGGATACGGAAACTGGCAAATGACCGATGGTAATAACATTCACAGTAAGAGAAAATTTCCTGCAAGGAATTAGCGACGCAACTGATAGGGGACGACACTTGGGCGAGGCTAGCTGAAGCAGCATCAGCACCACTATGAACAGCATGAACAACAACAGCATGAACACGATATGAACAACTGGATGAGCAATATGAATGGCAGCATGAACAGCAATATGCAATTGCCGCAAAAATCAACGTATGCACTGAATCAACACAAAGAATAAAATCCCCATGTTTCCAGTGGTGTTGGATTATTTCATGACACAAACATTATGACTGATTTTAGTAGCTGTGATGTGGTACGTACTGCAATTATATTACTTAGATCGGCGCAACATAGCATAAGCTCCAATCAAGAAGAAGATTTGGAACAGAACCAAGACCCCAACATTGAACCAGTAATTAGCAAAGATATCTTGAATTCCAACACTCTCGTATACCAATTCTCCTGGCAACGGGCATTCCGAAGAACCCCCAATGGCAATGGGAACTTCGCTGTCGACCGCGCATGGTATAACCCGTCCGTCAAACTCGTTCACCATAAGGGCAGCATAGCCATATCTCGCGAAGCTTATGTAACTGGCCCATTGAATGCCAACATGCAGGTTGGCGAGAGGAATGTAGAAACCACCCAGAATGAATTGAAATAGTGTTACAGCAGGTGCCAGTAGTAACGCCATGCCCATGTGCGGGATCAAAATTCCCATAAACAATCCCATGCTTTGCGCACTGCTCAAGGTCAGGTAATACGCCAGAAGATACTTTAGAAACGGGGCAACTCCCGTTCGAAGTCCACAAGTCCAGTAAACTACGGCTCCGTAACAGAATGGAAGTACAATGTTGTTGGTCATATCACTGGCAGTCTTTGCCAGAAAGTAAGGTAGAACACCATACATCTTCTTTGCCCGATCCCGGTGCAAGAGTGCACGATCTCTTTGAAAGACAGTAATACTACCAGTGACAATACTGTTTCCTTGGGCAATTAAAATGAAGAAGAGTAATGAATTGCGTTCAAAGATATACGCAGTGGTATCGGGAAGTCTCCACCAAAAGAGAGCCGTGAAGAAGAGGTAAGTGAGCGTCAAGAGGACAGAGACTCGTGTAATTTTTTCCATCCGGCGTTGTTTGATAGTTCGTTGTGCCAATAGCCTGAGTTGCATCGCAAAGCCTGCC
Source organism: Cylindrotheca closterium (assembly GCA_933822405.4). Lineage (NCBI taxonomy): Eukaryota > Bacillariophyta > Bacillariophyceae > Bacillariales > Bacillariaceae > Cylindrotheca > Cylindrotheca closterium. The sequence goes on along the minus strand of CAKOGP040001759.1, from coordinate 395,588 downwards.
TCAAATTTCACGGTAGTATTGTGCAGGTCGGTCAAGGTGGACATTTCGCGTCGTAATTCCTTGCCACTATTGATGTCCTTTCCATTGCTCGCACTATCATTCGCACAGTCGTCCACATCATATGCAGCCTCGAATTGAGCGGTTGCCCAATGTTCCGCCAACTTTCCAATCTTCATGGTTCCGTCTTTCTGAAGCGAATTTCTTTCATCCGCAATGATGGTATCAGAAATCCAATCGGCAATACCAGTTTCAACTGGGAGAGGTTCTATGCCGGGACAGCTCTCCAAGTAGGATCTAGCAGCACATGCTTGGCCATCATAAACGACATGACCTTTGCTCAATAGAAGCAAATGATCGAGCATTCGGAAGATATCAGTACGAGGCTGATGAATGACAACCGCAATGGCGTGTCCCAAGCTAGCCAAACCCTTCAAGGTGGACATGAGTGACATGGCTGTGGTTGCATCCAGCCCGGATGTGGGTTCGTCCAACAGCAACAGGGATGGTCGGATGACCAATTCCGATGCCACAGCGGTACGTTTGCGTTCCCCTCCACTAATACCTCGTTGATTCGAAACTGGCGAACCGATTAAATTGTGACGAATGTGCAAGAGTCCAAGCTCCTTCATTGTTTCTTCCACCACGAGTTGGACGTCCGCTTCCGACATTTCGGCTGGAGATTTCAGTCGAGCCGCGAAGTAAATTGTCTCTTCCACCGTCAGGTTGCTTAGTAAAAGATCATCTTGCCATACCACACCAACTAGTTTCTTTGGTAACCGTCCTTCTTCTCCATTTACCATAATGGATCCACCAGTAATAGAAGATGGGTCCACCAATCCAGCGACAACTGACACTAAGGATGTCTGCATAAAGTGAATTTGAAAGGCAATTTGTTAGTGAATACAGATAGGTATATGGTAAAAAAACAAGTTTTGTGAGGTACCAGACTGCCCGTTTCAAAACTATCCAACAACATTAAAAATGACGTACCTTTCCACTTCCCGATGGACCCATCCATGCCGTCAGTTTGTAGGGGGAAATCTTGGTAGTAACTTTGTCCAAAACCGTTGTTCGATTGACTTCATCTTTGGTTTTGATTTGCTTCTCAGATAGAGTGGATGTCACTGGTTCGTAGGAAACTTCCTCGAGAGTCAACTCCACTATGGGAATCTTCTTGTTGGAATTCGAGAACAAGGAAGACGCCTTGTTGTTATTTTTGTCCTCAGGATGAGACTTGATGTCTGATGTTGGCACTGACGTATTTTCCGTAACTTCACACATTATGTTATAATCGTCAAAGACGTCTTGCTATGAGACTCAAATCAGAAGCCTTTTTGGTGATGAAGGATCCTGTGGCTGAATGACAATACAGTCGTTGTTCTGAAAGAATGATGAGCCTTTGGTATCACCTCTATATTTTTGATGGGTGCTGAAAAGAACAAAATCGAACTGAGCATCAGAAAATCAGAAAATGCTCATCGGTGGCCACGTGGTGCATGACAAAGGCGAAAGAAGTTGATGAGTCCGTCAGGTCGGTCAGGTCAGTCACGCGGACTTCCAGTCACACCCAATGAAGATCAATTGAAGCCCAACAAGTTTTCTCCTCAGTTTCCCATTCCCTTCCGATAAATACGTACTGGATTTGATTCCATTCACCTGAAAAGACACACGAAACGAATTCGCCATTGAGAATTTATGTAGCGCTCATAAAAGTGTTTCAAGAAGCAGAGTACCGGTCGATAAATGCGGGTGAGAAAGAGTGGAAAAGAATGAGTGGGGCAAGATTGAAAGTTCGCGTCAAATGGTCCCGTCGCGAAAACCACTGTCACAAACTCCCATAAAATATAAAATCACAAGAAAGAACGCATCAAAAACACCAATTCACTCCATCAAGTATGATTGAAAGCAACACCAATCCAGAAAATAAGAGCCACTCGGCTCTCCAAGACTTTATGACCAACGTACTCCAAGTGCAAAAGCACCCGCAACTCAGCGTAGTGGAAGACAACGCCAAGAGTCCGACCAGAAGGAAACAAGGCAACAAGAAGGCAGCACCAATTCTTCAATTCACAACCGATCTCAAAGAAAGTCAGCTCCGATGGCCCGTTGACCACAAAGCAAGCGCTAGCATCAAATCCAAAAAGGAGATGGATCGCTGGGGAGACATGCACTTTGAACCGCTCCAAAGAAAATTGAGAGAAGAGCAACAAACCAAACGCAACGAAACATGCAAAGTTGCGAGTAATCACAGATTCAACGCGTCACGATTCAATGATAGGCCCTTGCCTTCATCAGTCATTGGCAATGGTCATGTTGCCTTGTTGCGCCAAAACAGTCTAGAACGACACTTTCTTGCCGTGGCCGCCGAAGAGGAGCGAGAACAAGAGGAAGAAGATGAAGCTGAGGAGGAGCACTTGCCAACGGTACCCGAGGATGAAAGCGTGCATGCTCCTCATGTTGTATTGACTTCTCCAAAGCGAAAACGTCAAAGACATCACATGCAGAAAAAGATTACCCACAAGATGGAGACCGAGTCGAAAGCAGATGTCCAAGACAAGGCAAGCAAAGGAACACCAAAGCCACACAAAAGTGACGCAGCAAAGAAACAAAGTAAGCCTCGTACGGAATAAACACAAGGCACCATGTATTGGCAGACATAGAAATTGATACAACCATTAGAATAATAGAACCAAGCAATAGATTAAACATAATTACATTCCAACGCTCAAGAAAGTTTCAAGCTTTGTTTAATTTCTCCCCTAAAACCACGGCTATTGGTTGCACCTGGTACTCAGGAGATCACAATACGACTCGCAATTGTTGGCCACCAAAAGCGTTGCGCTTCTCGGCCAAAGCTTCTTTGACAGCTTTTTGCCTTCTTCTCGGAGTCAAAATGAAACCGCAAAACACCAATGCCCCTTTCAAGTGATAGCTCTCAAAGCCCAATTGCGCCGAACGATATGTGACAAAGATGAAATTGAGATCGACACTTCGCTCTCAACGCGCTTTGGCACTGTACTGGACGCTTCGACAACTGCTGCGACTATATTATTTGTTCCCTACTCTCGAGGACAGCGTTGTATTCTTGCAATACGCAGTTTTGCCTTTTTAGCTCTCCCTAGTACTTCCTCTTAGATTCGAACAACTGATGTTCTCATTCACTTTAACCTCTTCTTCATTGTACCCTTAACCAATCTGTGAATATTTTCGTTCGCCCATCAAGGGCAGCGTTGTATCCTTTCAATGCGCGATTTTGCCGTTTTAGCTCTCCTTTCGTCCTCTCAAACTTTAGCCATTCCTTCTTGATGTTCTTATTCACCTTATAACCTCTTCAGTATGAGATTTCTCTCTGAGGCTTTGCAAAGCTTCTTCGGCATAATCCTTTTGGTCAAATGCCTTGAGCAAATTTTGGTGTGTTTGATACATATTCTCTTTCAATTTGTTGATCTCAGCTTGAGCTATTGCAAGTGGCGGCTGCTGTCGTTCAACAATAGCAGAGAGGACTCGATCATAGCTTGATCCGAGACGTCGTTTTGTAGCTCTTCGATGGACCGTGGACGCTCGCATGGCCAACGATGATTGTCCAAGAGATGCTGTCGTAGTTGATGTCGAAGTGGCCGCATCGGCACCATTGTATATTGGATAGTTCCTGCCAATGTTGTTTGTGTCTGATGCATTCTCAGGAGTCGTCATCGGGTTCTTGTTCGCTTGGGTCCTTACTTCTCTGTTATTATTTGCGGATCCAGTCGGCCTTGATTCAGTGATATATGGGACGGGACTCACTTGATCGGCATTGTAGTTTGGGAGTGGTTCAGGAACTTCTTTCTTCATGCCATCATCATGATGTAAATTATGGATATATATATACCGCCGAATATCTCATTGCGTGGCATACATACCGGTATGTATTATTTATACCGCTCCGAAGATTACTGATGCGGGCTGAGTTAGTGTCAAATGATTTCAGTAATATTGTTCCTGGAATATTATTATACCGTACGACAGGAGTCAGAGCACAGTAATATTGCATAGTGAAAGTTGATTCTATTTTATATGTGTGTCCGGAATGGAATCCACAGCAGATCATCAAGCTGTTATTCTTTGCTCAGAGGCATCCACGACGAAGCCCCAGCCATTTCCCTGCCTGTGATGTTTACATAGTTTGTTTTTCAGCAGCCTTGCGATAAGTGACAAAGTCTTCAACCATGGATTCAGTATCAGCCTTACCAGTGGCGGTTTCATCTGGTAGATAAGTTTCGTATCCCTCCATTAAAAAGTCGCCAATCTTAGATTCCTTGATCACATGGACCTTCTTGCGAAAATCTGGAGACAACATGGGCTTCATAATCTTCCAAATCATTCCAAACCAAGAAGGTGGCTGATAGGAGGAAGGCGAAAGTTAATAATCTTTATCCAAAATGTCATTCGCATACGACCATCGACTCCTTCTAGCGATAGGTAGACGAACTTACATTGACAATGAGAAACATGCGGACACGGACAGGAACTCTTCCCTGCAACATCATCATGAACTGATAGCAGTAGTCAATTGAAAAGTTCGACATCTTCCAGTCGTTCATGTATGCCATAAAGCCAATACCTTCCGATGATGCCTTTTCCATTTCGCACATGGTGTTCATGCAGTAACCAAGATTGTCAATAATTTCTTCCGTAGTAGTCTCCTTGGGGAAATATCGAGCCGGGTACATGTAGAAGATGTCATGGCCTTCATTAGTCTTGAGTCCTGGAACAGGAAAGAGAGTCTTGCTCAACAATTGCTTCTCAATTTCTTCTGCGGTCAATGTCAAGAAACGAGGATCAAATTTCTTCATGACCTTCCACGAAGCTGTTTCTTCAAACTTGTTGCGGCCTGGACTGCAGCGAGCAAAGCGCAAGATCATTTCATCCGAATAAGAATGAGTTGGTGTCTTTTCCTTTTCCTTGTTTTCTTCAATGTGTTTGTTCCATTTCTCCTTTAGATTGTGAAAGCACTGTTTTTCGGTTGGCGACAATGACTCCATTTGTGCTTGAAAGCTGCGCTCCTCTTTGGGAGCAAAGCGCATAGGACCGGGTCCAAGCTCTTTTTCCAAGGTAATAAGGTCAAGCATGGTGATTTGATAGGTGTTATTGTTTGGTTGTAGATTTGGTTTTTATAAAAACAAAAGGATTTCAGTTGTGGAAATTATGCGACACTGATTTTTTCGTATACCGCTTATTTTCTTCCACCATGGAGTGTTGACGTTTCGATGTACCGGTATAAAAATAATAAATCAAAAAAATCGAGACCACTTTACTTAGGAAAAGTGTTTTTTAATAATAATGACCGCTAATTCTAAAATAATAATCCTGCGTGCATCCCACCATCCATTGGCGCATGACCCGCAAAGACTGCACAGGGATGATAATGACCTCGACGTAACTATAGTACCTACTGTACTGTACCTTAGCATGGTAGAGATCTTGTGCTGGTAAAACATACAGGAAAACGACCAATAACGAAACGCTTCCCACAGGTGATTGATTGATTCAATTGTCTATGTTATGCCCACAACCCCCTATTGCTGGTTCCCCTATATAGTACCGACCGTTTCAATATCAGTGTATACACACAGTCTTGTGTCTAATGTGCGTGAGTGTATCCAAGTTACCGATTGTATTTCCCATCTCCTCCACATGAAATAGTAATAGACAGACCTTACCTGCTTTACCCAAGTTCCCAATGCGAGTCCAAAGCGAACTCTTGTGTGGCACTGAGTTGTTCCGAAAGACGTTTGGACTGTTGAATCTGTTCGTTCAAATCAAAGACTTTGGGGCCAGAAGACGTCGCTTCTTCTTCAACAACAGACTCCTTTCTTTCTGGTGGTGGCTGCTGGACTGTAATTCGCAAGGCTTTGATATCTTCCAATCGATACGAAAAATGCTCATGACTGTCCACGTCGTCGTTCCCAGAATTACTCCCCATTCCACATGGCATTGGCATGATAGATTGTGCCAATTCGTGCACTTGTTTGTGAACTCGAGTCGGGTCCGTTTTTTGAATGACAACATTGGGCAAGGCCTTTTGTAACTCTAGTTGAAAGACTTGGAACCATCCCTTGCGTGGGAACTGGACAATCCAAATGACAGCCTGTGGATTCAATTCCAAAATCTTGGCCACTTGCATGGCACAACAATTGTTGGACGTATAGGCCAATTCGGCACCGACCACAAAATCGATCTTGTGATGGACCAAAACCTCTTGATCGATTGCGTGATCGTCCCAATCCAAGACTTTGGTCTGAATGCTTGGCAACGACAGGAATGGAAGCATTTCTTGGTCGGCGGATACTACTGGTGAAGGTGACAGCCATTGTCCTTCCTGCTCTTTGCTATCTTCGTTATTATTGATTCCATCCTTGTGCATGCCGGAATTGAATTCGAGTAGTGATTGCAACACAGAAGTGACATTGCACTGAAGTTGTGTCAAACATTCGACATCATTGTCGGTCAAAATGACCTTGCTTTCGTCATCATTATTGTCACCCATCAGTTCGATATCCAAGTAGTCGTCATTCTTTTCTTCCACATCACTATTAGCCTCGGCATTAATGGTAGTAGCACAATCGTCACCATTCAATTGGTGTTTGTGCGATAGGATCCAAGCCATGGTCATTCCCACCAGACCCAAGGCTCCAGCCCCAATTTCCAAAATGGTTGGATTCTTTTGGTTTTGAGTAGACTGTTGTTTCATTAGATTGATCATGTCTTGCCGCAACAAGTCTCCCATCATACTGCTCCTTGTATTACCATTATTATCATTGTTATCATTGTTATCATTATTATCGTTGTCAGGAGCGTCTTCATTACTTGATGATGATGATGATGGCGGCGTTGATGAGAGTAGCAATAACAAGGCAGACAAGACAGCCGAATTGTACCATCCCCTGGCACCCACTCCAGTCTGCACCCCATCGTCATGAATCATGGGCAACCCTTGAAGATGAAAGGTGATTCCTTTCTCCCAATACTTGGCTTGCTCTGGATCCTGATGGACAAACCCTGGAAGGCTGTATTTGGTGCCATCGTCCGTTCTCATTGTACAGTATAATTGTTTGGACTGTGTTTGGAAGAAAGGACGCCGTATTCAATGTAATACAAAGAATGTCGTCAAGCTGGACAATAATGGATGGAATTGAAAATCTTATTACGTGTACCTATACCTAGCTATTATAGGTGTTTTATGTTTACGACGTGTAATCTTCTCACTTTTGTGAAAATGAGAAACATCTGGTTTTTATCATATTTCGTGTGACAAGGATTTCCGACAGACGTTTCTACGTTGATTTGCAGTAAGAAGACACAAGACCTTAAGTAAATATTTTAATGTGACAAGAACACGACACTATAAATACCAGTGTGGCCTTCCAAAGTGTTCCATATATATGGTGTCGTACACTGTACCGGTACCAAAGGATATGATAAAGGTCGTACGAGCTCCAGACTCTCTTTTGAAGGATATTCACTCAAGCCACCCATTCGATAAAAAATTCAATCGTTCCAATTCTAAATCACACGACAGTATAACTTCAGATTGTTAGAAAGAAGCTTGCTACCGGTATACCTTATTAGTAGTAACAAATCCATCGGATGATAACTAATCTTGGGATTATATTTATTATTTATGTACAATTACAAAATCCTAGTGTGTGTATTGTTCTCAAAAAAAAGTCGTACAAAATTTCATTGTTCTGCGTTGTCGCCTCACTTCATTCGTCCACCTTGCAATTGTTCGTAATGGCTTGTGCGTGTGTGTTTGTGTCCGTGCAATGTGGTGGTCTTTGAAGCTTCCTAAAGTACTGAGAATGTATGACATGGTCGTTCCTCATTCATTCGTACTCATTATTGTTATTATTGACGAAGTAGAGTTCCAAACCATTCATAGGCCGAAAAGGCAGCAGCACCTGGAAGAAAGGCTCGAGTCATGCGTGCACGCGTAAGAAGAGCTTCACTCGTCTCGGCAGCAGCAGTAGTGGTAGCATATCGGGTTGCGGCCGCATCCGATGCAAACTCCAAAGTAGAATTACTACTGTTGCTACTAGTACCACCAGCACGCATGTAAATCTTTCGAAAGTCAATGATCCAGGCTTGGGTCATGCCGGCACATCCACCGGCAAGTGCCACCGTCATGGGTGTGGGTGCTGTGGTTGTTGTTGTTTTTGTTGCAGCGCTTGATTCTTGGTCTTGCTTTATTTGCAACAATACGGACGACAAAACGTCGCTGTAGACATCGTATCCACCAAAGAGAGCGGCAAAACTCAACATGTGGGTTGATGTCATGGCTCGCGTCTTGGGCTTGTATTGCAACAAGGAGGTAGCGAGAGAGTACGAGAGCCCCGCAGTAGCTCCGGCCACAATTTGCAATTCGTAATTGACAAAATTCTCAAAGTAGCCAAAGGAATTGTCCGTTCTTACAAAGGAGGAGTCACGAGTGGGACGTTCTTCGTGAAAGACGCCCTTGTATAGAAAGTGAGACATGAGATGATGGGTTTCAAAGGCCAAAAACCCAGGCACGAGGATTCGTCCCAGGGTGGACGCAGTGCCTTTTGGTTTGCTTGTGGCATGATTATTGCCACCAGCCATAAGAGTGCTGCCCATTCCATAACAGATTCCTCCCAAGAAGGAATACTTCAGATTGCCGTACGAATAAGTGCCATCAGGCTGCTCATCTTCAACTGCAATAACTTCAGCATTATTATTGTCAAAGTAGGTCGTCACCATCTTCTTGAGACGGACATCAAAGGTCATGAATTTGCCATCCTCACCGTCATTATCATCATCATTGGAAGATGAAGATGACGAAGAAGAAGAAGCAGGTGGAAAGATCATATTTTTTCTGTTTCGTTTCGTTTCGCGCACTGCTGCTGTGATTGTTTCGTGTGAAGAATGCTCTTTGCTGTGGTTGCTGTGATTGCTGTGGTTGTTAGTGTGCTGTAATGTCAACACTTACCAACAGAATGAATCAACGAATGAGTGAATGATTGGATGTAGGTATGTATGTGTCGTGTAATTAGATGAACTTTTCTATTGTGGTAGCAGCCGTGAGAGAATCTGTTTCATACACGCAGCGCTACAGAAATCGTATCTTCTGTGAATTATCATCAGCAAGCAAGCATGCCATAGGTACTGTACCATCCATGTAAAAATAAAAAAAGAGTTCTAAATTCTCAAGAATTGTTGGCATTTCTGTGACACGTGAAAGATGGCTTCTTCGCCAAAAATAAGGACATCAAACAACCGACGCGTCATGGTACTGTAGGGGAGGGGTCTTGTTTTGTCCCTCTAAATAAACGGGGATTATGATGGCCCCTTATTCCTGCAAAATTCCATGAATTCATCGGAGAGAGATTCAAATTCTCATTCATGAAACGCTGTCGTGACGGACAACTTTTTCAGGGTGACGTTCCTGATGGTACAGCTAACCAGTTTTATGGATGTCTGCTGTGGATATACACATATCCCATTGATTGTGGCGCCGTAAGTAGGCTTTTTGATGATGGCATTGTGATGAATTTCCAAACATCATCCAAATACACGGCAGTCATGCATGTCCCGATCAGAACATACCGGATATACGTTTTGAAGGATTCCGTATGCTTTACATGATACATGATATATGCTTGTACTTCTGATCTGAATAAAGTCAGTCACATTATTCTCATCACGGTATTTTTTTTTCCTTTCATTCAATAGCAGCCTAATACGTACTCGTACTCGTACTCGCTCACATCATAAAATTAAGTCGTTGAGGAATCAAATCAACAACAATCCATAAAATGACTGTAAGCACGGCAGATATCATGTTTACATATGTCGTTCCATTTTTGGGAACCATCACAGCAAACCTAATGAATGCAGGTGAGAGAAATACTAGTACAGTACCGGATCGCTCGTCTTGCTTCTGTGAAGTCATCGTCAGCATATTTTAGATGAAATGATGGAATGCGAATTTTGAGACGAGCCCTATTCTCACTTGATGATCAATCCTATTGCGTACCTCTTCTCTATACCTCTTCTCTATTCATACTACTATGTTCCCAATGCAGCACCCATCGCAGGCTTGAGAGAGGCGCTTGCCGCAGGAACTCTGGGCGATTTGAATCCATTGCCATGGGTCATCATGACGGGAAATTGCTTTGGATGGTGTGCCTATGCCTATTACATGAACGATCCCTATATATTGGCTTCCAACTTGCCCGGATTACTCATTAGTGTGTGGTTGAATCAAGGGGCCATTAAACTCCAATACTATCATTTGAGAAGAGTACGGTGTGATAGTCTACTAATGATGACCAAGAATGCTGACATTAACAAAGTCAAGAACATCAACAAGAACCGCAGCAACAGTAATAGTACTCTCTTGAATGAAGACGAAGATCAAGCTCTGTTGGACTACAACAATGGTGAATATTCCACTGCTACTGAAGAAATGAGCACTGAATTACAACCACTACAACCAAAATCACGAGACCCTGACAGTGAACGAACCGAACGAACCGAACCCATGTCGGAGTCATCGGAACTTTTATTGCCACCCTACGAAATGATCTTTGTGTCACAAGAAATCAAATGGTATCAAATGCTGGTTGTTTGGTCCAGTGTTTTAGTGTGGTTGGGTTGGATCAGTCCACTACTAGCTGACAAAAATTCTCAGTACATGTTTTTGACGTCCCATTCCTTGTCCAGCACGGAAGTGATTGGATTCCTCGTCAATATCAATCTTATCTTTTTCTATGGGGCACCATTGACGTCGATCGTGGAGGTATGGCAGACCAAAAAGTCAACGAGCATTCATCGGCCTTCCATGTACATGGCATTGATGAATGCAACCTTGTGGGCTACCTATGGTACGTGTTTTTGTGACTGGCTGGCTAGCTGACTGGCTGACTGTGTGTGTGTGTCTCTGTGTGTGTGTGTGTGTGTCAATGGGAATGATTGATACATTCTAACATTCATTCATTCATTCTAACATTCTAACATTATCTGCTATTCCACACAACACAGGTTTTACTCAAAATGATATGGTAATCATGCTTCCTAATTTGATTGGAATGTCACTGGGAATTATGGAGTTTGTTTTGAGTCAAGCATATCCAGGAAAGGAACATTTGGATGGTGGTGACATTAATATTCATAATATCACTACTGCAAGAACAATGCGGCGACAGGTAGTAGATGACAGCACAATTGATTCGGAATCCTCTCCGTGCATAGCGACTGGTCACACCTTAGTGTATGGTTCTTCCGATTGAAGAGGATGAGTCAGTCAGTCAGTCAGTCAGTCAGTCAGTCGAATCTATACGAATACAGGATAGTGCCAGGGAAAGGAAGGATCAAGAAGAAGGTTTTGTGTATGATGCCATCATATATCATATGACAAGGGTTTGCTGGTAAACACTATTATCAGCGCTTAGAATGGTAGTTCTCTTCTTTTGCTTTGAGCAGTTGATAGTTAGTTGGTTAGTTGGTACTTGGTACACTAACAACATTATATACAGTACATGCGGAGAGAGTAGGGACGATATGATTCATTCATTCATTCATTCATTCTCCAATCAATATTTTCTAAAATGAATACAATAAATTATCTATTATAATATATATATAAAATTGATTATTCTTTGTCTGAATATGAAATGTCAAATGGGGGACAATAATGCAAATGATGATGATCAAATACAAAATGCCCCCCAAATTGAAAATATGCTAGCAACAAATTCAAATAACAAGTAATATATAATACGAAGTATACACATGAATAACAACGACGATGAACATGGAAGACATAATATTGGAATATGTTTGCCCATCAATGGGATGTATAATGGCAAACGCCATGAATGCAGGTGAGAGAAATTTATAGATAGAGTCATAGTTGGCATGCATATTAGGGCCTAGGTCAACGTGCGATCAAAAGGGAAAAAGTATAGTAATGCTGCAATGATGATGATGATGATGATGATGATGACCTTGTTTCTTTTTTGTTTTCAAATGATACATGATTGTCGTCTTCTTCAGTCATTTTACTCAATGCATGTTTATATTTCTTTTACCTGCAGCACCGATATCCGATTTGAGACAAGCACTTACGGTTGGGACATTGGGTGATTTGAATCCATCTCCTTGGGTGTTCATGACAGGAAATTGTCTTGGGCTGTGCGCGTATTCGTATTACACTAACGATCCATTTATATTGGCAGCCAACTTACCAGGATTACTACTAAGCCTATGGTTGAATCACGGAGCCATCAAGCTGCAATATTTGGAGTTGAGAACAAGAGCAGGTGGTGGCGGTGGCGGTGATAATCTACTAAACAACCACAACAATAACAACATAGGTGGGGATGATGAAGAAGCCTTGGACTTGCAGGACGATTCCATAATACACGGCGTTTCGACCAGTAACAATCAAAGAACAATGGACGAACAACGGCTGATACCACCAGAAGCAATGATATTCGTGTCACAAGAAGTCAAACTCTATCGAATACTGCTGGTCTGGTCCAGTGTTCTGATATGGGTCGGTTGGATCAGTCCACTGCTAAGAACCATCAATTCCTCTATCTTTCTGACAAGAATCTCGTCCGGCACCGCTCCCGAGATTGTGGGACTCGGCGTCAATATGAATCTAATCTTTTTCTATGGTGCCCCATTGACATCGATATTCCAAGTGGTCAAGACGAGACGGTCGAGTAGCATTCATCGTCCTACCATGTACATGAGTTTTATGAATGCAACATTCTGGACTGGTTATGGTACGAAGTGTTGATGTGTATTTTTTTAAACAAGATGCTACTGGTCTTGTGGATTCATTCCATCTCACGATTATCATTTCCCCCCAACTGTTTCTACACGTAGGTTTTGCTCGAATGGATCCATTTATCATTGTCCCCAATGGAGTTGGAATGATACTTGGGATTGTTCAGTTCACCTTGTGTAGAATGTTTCCAAAGGGAGAAGGAGATAGAATACCGATTCGTGGGGAATCCTTTGATGACGATGGACTCATGATGACTAAAGTGAATACCGGCCATGATGATTATAATGACAATGATTCAAAAGATAATCAAACGGGGGGCGATGTCGAACTAGACGATGATGATCTTGAGTTTCTATAGTAGAATAGCATCATAATGAAACAACCATGCGCTAAAATCAATTTCAAGTGGTCCAGTATATCTATAGCATATTATACATTCTGCTTCCAACCCCGTGCATGACTAGTGGTCATGCTCTATTCTATGTGTTTCTATCTTTCTTTTAATGTGTTTGCTGGAACACGATTACCAGCATTGGATGGTGTCTCTTGTCTCAGACATCTGTTCACCTATGGATTCAATCGATAGGTCTTGTCTTGGTCGAGTAAGGAAGGTAGTTTCTTCCACGTACACATACAGCAATGACATCATTATGCCATTGTTGCTAAACTTGTACAGGGATATATGGCATTTCGTCCCGATCAGTAGCCCTGAGGAGCTGCTTCCGCCTCTTCTTCTTTTCTACTGATACGTCTGATTTCTTTTCTCGTAAAGGTGTTTCCATCCTGTCCGATCTGCTGATTTTCTTCCTTTTACTAGTAGTGCGCAGTGACTGCAGTTCTTGACTCACTCGCATGGCGTCAATCTTATCGCCAGTAGCTGATGGAGTTTCCAAATGTCTTTCAGTGTTTTCGTCTCTTCCATCGTAGTGAAGTGGCATTTCGCATTCACTGTCTAATATATCACTATCGTCATCTTCACCTTTGCAGTCGTAGGTGAACAAACGCAAGTCATCATACAACCAGGAATCATCCTGGATTTCTTTGTAGACTATTCGGCTCTCGTAAGCGACTTTGTCTTCTCCAAAGTAATCCGACACGCTTCGTTTTGTAGCGTTTCCCATTGACGATTTCGTCGAAGATGTCGGCTTATCGGAACAAGTAGAGGATACTCCAACGACAACAGTTCTTTCTTCCGCGACTGTTTCTGCAAACATTTCTGCCAAAGCGAGATCTTCGCCACAGCTGCAAAATCTTAGCATTTTTATACGTTAGTTGAGAAATTCGGTGCTATGACTTCATGTGTTGGTCGGTGTTGTATTATTGTGAGAAGAATGTGTGTTGTTGCTCTTCAGTTTCGGGTTTTTTGTTGGAAGCAAATTACCTCAGATGAATTCGCCCAAAAGATGGAGGACATAGATGAGATCGACGGTTGGAACGCACGACAAAGCGTTGAATCTTTGGTCGCGACGCGAACACAAATTGAAAATGTCACACAACCAAAACAAATTGAAAATGTTCATGAATTTGAAATTTGCGTTTGCACCAAGAGATCTGTGTGAAACCATCAGGTATCTAAAAGTAGTTCGTATGTTTGAGAATCCTATAGCTGTTTATTAAATAGATAATGGCAGGAGTTAATTCATAGGACACATGTGAATAGTGCCGAGAATATCCACATGTTCATTGTTTAGTAGTAGTCGTCCTCTCCTGGAAGTCCAACTCCATTTTGGGATACCTGGAGCATACCAATGGTTGCCGCAGCAATAGAAGCAGCAACAGAGCAAGTCGTCTTCTTGGCGGCTTTTTCGGCGGTTACGAGAGTCGGGGCCGGTTCGATCGAGACTTCAGCAGATGTGCCAGTTTCAAACACCATTTGTGCAATCGCTGCTCTGCCACCACTGCCTTCACAAAGGACAGGCCAAAAAAAGTAAGCAACCGCCCCCACCACGATGACAACAGCTCCGCCCTTGAGAATTTGGGTTCGGTACGTCTCCCATAAACTTATTGGCGCGACAGCAATGCTGCTGGCAACACTCCCACCTGAACCTCTCGACGATTTTCCCACCAGGAGGGACCTTAGGTCTTCATTGTCCATCTGGAGAGCTTGAACAAGGTTATTCAATCTTTCAATTTGAAAGCTTAGCAGCTCTTCCCGGTCGGCAGGTCGAAATACTTCTACATCCACAATGTCAGGAACAGGGGCGGCGCTGGGAACGTCGGAAGTTTGCAAAATAGCTCTAAACGCTTGCTGTAAATCAGCCATTTCGGATCGTAATTTGTCATTCTCCAAGTGTAGTCTCTCAATTTCACGGCGAGTGCTAGAGCGACTGCTGGAGCGAGTGCTATTCGAACCAATGTCACTATCATTGCTGCGTCCCTTGTTTGCTTTCTTCAGTTGCTCATTGAAGACTTTCAGCTGTTCGTTCGCCAATCGTAGACGTTCATTTTCTCGACGGGTTCTAGACGTTGTACTCTTGGATGACACGGAACTATTTTCAATGATCTCTGAGATCGTGAATTCGCCAGATGCATCAGTCTCGTCATCACTGGGTCCCTCCTCGTGACTTTGCGATTCGTCTTCATGGTTCTGATATGATCATCAATATAACCGCATTTTGTCGTCAGTATAGTTACTTCGGTTGAATAACAGTGGCAGAACATATTTTTTCATCTTACCTCAGTCATTTTGAAAATCAAAACAAAGCCAACGATGAGGGTTCAAAAAGTATCTTCTCAGATTACCAGTACTATGAGCGTGAAACCTCAGACACGTCGCAAAAGATCACGATCGTGGAGACTCCGCCGCCCAGCCAATTGCAATCGAGACAACCAGTACGTTACATCATTTGATTGTAAGCACGATTCTTCATCGTAATCATTACTTGTCCGTCCGTTGAGAAGCAAACAGTCCAAATGTGCATAGAGCCTACGAAGTCCTATGAAGTAAAGCACATATACAGTACACGAGACTCACTCTATTTGAAGGTGGCAATTAAAAAAAATGCATTACTACTGTACACGGGTACGTATGTTATTCTACACGTAACATAATAATGCGTTTTGTGTTACAGCGGTACGATTCCGTACGACGTACTTGACGAGGAGTGCTCGATCGGACTAATTTCTACTGGCACACACATGTTATTTTGAAAAAGGTGGCAGCTGGTTCGGAATAATTTTTACGAAAACAATGCGTGGTTTTGCTTCGTTTTGGTAACGCGCACGGCGTCTCGGTGCGATGCTTCTTATTGACATCGTCCGATGACTCTCAAATTGCCTGCAGTATAGCCCCCATATGTTGTGATAATGTCAGTATCATCGCCAAGCATCCAATTCGAGCCGCAACAACGGTTCTTATCGACATGCTTCAAATACCTCTGTATCTGTGGTGTGTTCTACCTTTTCGAAATGCGCCATAACTGGCTACATGTATCAGATGAAGATGTGGGATACCCCAAAAAGTCAACAACAACAAGAACAACAACAACAACAACGACAAGTAAAGCACGTTCATGTTTTCAAGAACTTCAGAATCCGCGAAACCAAGAGGTGCAATGGGAACCAAGCGATGGGACTAGCCTGGGGAACATTTCTACGAAATGCCCGTCTCTCTCGTGGACGCATGAAGTAGTATTAGCGAATGATAACAATTCAGCATGTTCGGTCAGTCCATTTGATCCGATGGAATTTGTTTCTATTTTTCGAGGTCGAACGCTGCTATTCGCTGGCGACAGCTTGTCGTCAATGTCATGTAAGCATCTACAAGATGTCTTGCGAGATTCAGGCAATGCCGTGAACACATCAGGCAGCAGCTACGGGGGTTCAGATCCTTTCAGACTGCGGATGGCATTTGGCTGCGAAGAATTTTCCAATGGGATACTTATATGTTGCGGTTGGTTGGCATTTTCCAATGCGAGAAATGAACGAAAAATAGCCAACCAAGATTTGTTCACAACGAACAATAGTATTGCTGTAAATGTGCTGCAGCCATGTGATCTTATGATTTGGAATTCAGGAGTGCATCATACTCGCGTTTTTGGTGGATCGCCTGAGGACTTGATCCCTCTAATAAACAACACGTTGACTTCTTGGAACAACATGAAAGACAAGTCACCTGTGCCATCTATATGGTGGAAGGAAAGCTATGCCCAGCATTTCAGGAGTGGCCATTGGATGTCACGAAAAGAGAAAGTTTGTAAAGATATAGCACAGATGCCAGGAGAAAATGAAACAGGGATATTCAACAACGTCACAGAACCTCGAATACTTGATTTCAACATCCCCATATTTCGGGTCTACAGAGCATCGGTTCCGTTATATTTCGCGCACTATACAGTCGGAGATTGTACGCACTTTTGCAACGGAGATAAAGGACCTATGGATCATGACAATGCACTACTACTGGCACTATTGAAAAATGCTATCGAAGGGAATTTGCTTCCCCCGCTCCCCGATGAGCGCAATTCTAGCAGCGGATACAGCATTGAAAAGCGATGGGAAATGTTGATGGAACATCCCACCGATTCGCTAATGGCCAAACTGGATGTATGTGCTCCAATGCATGATTCCAGCAAGCACCATAATTGGGAGGTCGATAAGCATGGCCCAATCCCAGAGGTCTTGGAAGAGTGTTTGCGACGATCAGAAGCGATTCACTCTTCACGCTAATCACCAACTATCTCGATCATGCAGTTCACAAAGAACAGTCTTGACATCAAGAAAGAATACGACACGCGCACAGTCATTATTATTATTTTATAAAAATGCGACGAAAAACTGCGACATTTGTTGTTTATTTTCGAACTGCGGATTTGTCACTCTCGGCATCCAAGAATAGCATTCAATATTAGGTACGACGAACCATATATTCATGGAAACTACAGTAAAAAGCAGTAATAAGCAAAGTTGTCACAGTTATTGGCGGATTGAAATAGCGCAATAATTAATAGTAGACTCATTCCAGCCCTAAAGTGGGGGGAGTTTCGAGCGTAATGCCACTGTCAAAAACCCAAGCAGCAATGTTGTGACATCTAAATTTCCCAGGACATTCCCTACCCAGCCATTTCTATTATCAGAGCCTCCTACGGGAGGAGATGGATCGTCCGAAAACCCAAAGCCCGGGCCGTCGTCATTGTAATCGCCGACAGACCCAGGAGGAATCGCATTCAACAACCCTGGAATATATTCGCATTGGACACTCAATAGGTGGGCCCTCTCCGCCGACAATACTTCATTCTCTGCACGCAGACGTTCGTTCTCGCGCAATTCACTAGAAGTTGTGCTTGCCGAAGAGACCTGAGAATGATTACTGGTCGTTTCATCGTCGTCATCGTCATCGTCATCTTCGTTATCGTCCTCATGATTTTCGGGTTGCTCCAAATTCACAATTTGCCGCTGCAAATGGGCAAGCTCGTCGTACAACTCCAAGAGCTCGGAGGGATCGGTGTTGACAGCTCCGCCCAACAAAATTTCCGTCAATCGTTGCTCCAGCTCGGAGAGACGGAGCAGATTGGGAAAGTCGTTGTCGGAGGCTTCTGAAGACGACGAAGTCGAGGTCGACGAGGAGGAAGATGTTGATGGTGTTGACATGTTAAGGATGTCGTTCCAGCTGTTGATACTCTGAAAATTGTCATTCGGACACAATACTTCATTCTCTGCACGCAGACGTTCGTTCTCGCGCAATTCACTAGAAGTTGTGCTTGCCGAAGAGACCTGAGAATGATTACTGCTCGTTTCATCGTCGTCATCGTCATCGTCATCTTCGTTATCGTCCTCATGATTTTCGGGTTGCTCCAAATTCACAATTTGCCGCTGCAAATGGGCAAGCTCGTCGTACAACTCCAAGAGCTCGGAGGGATCGGTGTTGACAGCTCCGCCCAACAAAATTTCCGTCAATCGTTGCTCCAGCTCGGAGAGACGGAGCAGATTGGGAAAGTCGTTGTCGGAGGCTTCTGAAGACGACGAAGTCGAGGTCGACGAGGAGGAAGATGTTGATGGTGTTGACATGTTAAGGATGTCGTTCCAGCTGTTGATACTCTGAAAATTGTCATTCGGACACGTGAGTCTTTGTCAAATACATACAATTAAAGCACTCTAGTTGATGAGAGACAGCAGCAGTGTGATTGCGGCCTTACCTCGGTCATCGTCCAATGCCCAATGCAAAAAAATATAAGGACCAAGCCAAACTATGGATCCAACCAGGCATTGCGCTCTGTACTTCGTGGATTCTCACGGTGGCTGCGTCCCCGTGGAATGGAGACTTTCGTTGCGGCATTCAACCGTGGCGTGTTTCTTCTCTACATGCGTCGTGCTATATACGGTACATATTCAATATACTGGCATATGAAACACGGCGGTGTTGGAAGTCAAAGTGATCGATCCTCTTGATGGAAATCATGACCGGATGATTGCTGCGTCGAATATGTCTCTCGATAATGCTGTCGCGATGTTTTGATGGAATGAGATCGAGATGCATATTATAATTTCAAATTGATGATATGTTTATTATGTGACGATGATCGAGACGATGATCTATGCGATGGAGATCGAGCACAGCATATTGAATATATTTTATTGCGATGCGCGTCATCAATCAATCACAAATTGTAACGTTTTACATATTGTCTGTCCTCCGCGTTTCTGACCGAAATCTGGAGAATTTATTTACACTCATCAGCATAATAAAAAAGCATCGCACGCACATCTTTTGCCAAGACATGCAGCCGCAGATGTGAAGGGCACGTTTCAAACAGTTGCATATTAATCAGTAGGTAGTTGTTTCAGTGGTAAATTGAAACTACTGACTGTCGATGAGCCACAACTTCGACACCACCAGAATTGGAAAAAAATCTCGATTCTCGGATTTAGCGATAAACTCTAACTTCCTTCGTCCGAAGTAAAACTCGACACTCATCTTTTTGCACTTCTCGACATTGCGCTACGCCAGAAGAATACGATTGAAATATCCAACTGAGTAGAATCGTCGAAAGAGGATGCTACAATAAGAGGCCGATGAACGCTTCCTCTTTCTTTAAAAACTGCGCAGCACACTATCTTTTAGGCTGGGTACAAAATATGTCGCTATGGATCCATTCCCCTCTCCGATTTCTCCGGCTCCTCCTCTTCGTTATCTTCGTTCTCATCGTTCCCCTCATTCTCTTCACCTTCGTCGCCTTCCGCAACGTCTTCACTTTCATCTTCGCTCTTTTTCTTTTTCTTCTGTGAATGTGAATGTGAATGCAAAATTGAGTCAAAAGGAAGAAATTCAGGGCCCACTTGGCTCTGTTACCGTACCTTTTTCTTTTTTTTCTTCGTAGTCACTGTCTCCTCTTCCCCGTCGATATTTTCATCGTCCTGTTCAGCGTCTTCATCTCCATCCACGGGCTTCTTTTTCTTCTGTGAAACGCAATGTAAGTAAATCTGAAAATGATCAAAGAGAGACGGCGAGACAGTGCCATTATCGTACCTTTTTCTTTTTCTTCTTGGACGTCACAGTTCCCTCCTCCTCTTCCTCGTCGCCATCCTCTACAGGCTTTTTCTTCTTTTTTTTCTTCTTCTTCTTTGTACTTGTGCCGTCGTCTAGATTACCACTGGCATCAAAGCTTGTGGATTCCTCCAAAAAACCTTCACTGGCATCCTGGCTATGATCAAAGGCACCGCTCTTCTCAAAGGCGTTGCTACTCTTTTCAAAGGCGCTGCTGCTCTTTTCAAAGGCGTCACTCTTCATTGAATCGTTCATCATTTGTTCCTCCAATCTCTTTTCCGCCTTTTTCCGCTCTTCCATTTCATATTTCTGGGCAATCTTTTTCTCTTCTTTCAGTCGTTCTTGTTCTCGTTTCTTTTCCTCCTTCTCGGCCTTTTTCTTTTCCTCCTCTCGCTTCTTTTCTTCCTTCTTCAAGTCTCGCATTTCCACCTTTCTCGTGATTTTAAGATTCAAGTCTTTTGGAAGATTTTTGGTTTCTTCCTTCTCCACTATTGATGTCTTGGTATCAAGATCGACAGAACCGTCCAATCGCTTGACTTTGGTGATCGTCTTCACTTCATAAAGTCCATCCTTCTTTTCGATGGTAGTCTTCGTAGAAATACTCGTGACGGCCAGTGGGTCTGTATTGTCCAGCAGCGGTTTGGCCTCAATTTCAATGGCCTTTTTGAAGAAACCTGATTTGCCTTCCTCTTCAAGATATTCAGCACCAAAGTGTCGATTCACCAGCCGCTCGTAGGCTACCAGTGGAGGGTGGCACTTCTTCTGGACTTGACTGCCCTCGGGACGTTTTCGACCACCTCGCGCTACTCGTGATTCCAATTTTTCAGCTCCCTTTCGACCGGCAACAGGAGATGCTGAGGAACCTCTTCGGCCTCCCGCACTTCTCGAAGACCCGACGGAATGGTCATCATCATCCAGTGACGGTGCTCCTGGCATTCTTCCTCTCGTTGCTGCTGATGGCCTCACCGGCGTTCTTCGTGATGAGAGGGATCCAGGTGATGCCCGGACTGGAGATTTCGCTCGGTTGTTGTTTGGATTGGACAAGACTCGATTTGGCTGCTGCGTAGCATGGGGCCTGCCTCTTCCAGTGAGATCTCGTTGGCTACCACCAATAACTCGTCGTTGGCCGGTTCCATGCATGGAGTGCCGAAGATCGTTTGACGGAATTCCTCTGAAACTGGCACTGCCTCCTCTCGCAGGCATTCGTCCTGCTCTCCCTGGCGCAGGTCCTGGTCCTCTTCCCCTGCCAGGTGCGGGAGCTCTACCAGGCATGGGCCCCCTTCCTCTTGCTGCAGGTGGCGGCGGTGCGTTAGCCCTTGCAGTCCTTGGGGCTCG
Organism: Cylindrotheca closterium; assembly: GCA_933822405.4. Lineage (NCBI taxonomy): Eukaryota > Bacillariophyta > Bacillariophyceae > Bacillariales > Bacillariaceae > Cylindrotheca > Cylindrotheca closterium. The sequence continues at coordinate 373,974 of CAKOGP040001759.1, read as the reverse complement.
GCCAGGCATTGGAGACTTGCCAACCACACTACTTCTCGGTCTCTGTGCAGGACTCGGTCGAGCCATTCCGGCTGTAGTCCTTCTTTGTCCCACAGGTGACGCAAAAGAGGCGGGGCGCGGAGCTGGAGCTGCTGATGATCGTCGTACAGAAGAGGCTGACGATGTCGTTGTTGATGGGGTGCTAGAAGTTGTTGTAGATGAGGATGATGAACCTCCGCCCTTTATCTTGTGTTCATTTGCTGATTTCCAGTCGTATCGTTTGACTGGATCTGTCAATATCGTATATGCTCCTGATATCTTTGAAAATACATCATGAGCATTCTGTTTATCTTCTTCTGTATTCTGACGATCAGGGTGATACTTCAGGGCAGCCTTGCGATAAGCTTTCTTAATGTCTCCTTCAGATGCATCATATGGCACACCCAAGACCTCATACGGATCGTCTTCTTTTTCCATTTTGAACGGCTGTCTTTTGCTTTGACGATTGTATCAATGCTATAGCAAAAGTAGTTCCAAAATTCGAGCAAAAAGGGTTGTTGTTTGGGAGCTTCAAACAAGCTCAACTTCCATGTTTGTGGATGATGACATAGACACACTTGAAGCCTGAATTTGGCGGGAATGTTTCACCGGTCACAGGACGGACACATAGAGCTTTTTCCAGACTTGCCATGACCAATAAGAAAGAAATGTCTCGCAATCTTTAGAATTCTTTATGCCTACGCGAAATCTAATTAATCAGAGATTTTTTGGTCGACAAATTAGGCCATTTTCAAAAAATATAGGACATTACTATCACTTTCGTATGACTTTGGATCGAAATTGGAAATCGTAAGCTAAAAACCGGTACTGGAAGTTGAAGAAGGGGCAATGACTGACGAGAGAATGTTATTTTTTTCAAAAATGTGTAAGAGGCAGATCAATATCTGATGTACGACACTATAGATTTTTAACCGTAACCCAGTTGTGGTGATGAGAGCTGAGACAAGTTTCTTGCAGGATCAATGAATCCTCATAACTCTAGAAGTAGGGGAAATAGCATTGGTCGGGTTCCACATTTTCGGTTCCTTCAAAGTTGCAAATGATGCATCGGTCGCTAAAATCATTCACATCCCCACATTTGTTACATCTTGACTTTTGATCTGAGTTAAAAATGTCCAAACCACCTCCAGCCCCGCCCACCAAACAAAGACCTCCACCACGGGCGACAAAAATAATCAACAACAAGGTAATGGATACCAGAGCAGCGTTCACAGCTGCGCCAATAAAGTGATACCGAAGCTTCTTCTCGGAGTCGGATACGACGAGCCGTGTCTCGCGACGCTCTCGTAGAAAGGCTGTCTTTCGGTAGCCATGAGAATACTTTTCATTCGCAATATCGCTCTCTAATTCTTCCAATCTCTGGACTTTGCGATTGTGCAAATGCTTTAGCATTCGAAAGGTGACCAACTCCAAAATGACTGAAGCCATTTCCATGATCCAAATGGTGATTGCTTCTCCTTTACTATCATCTACAAAGACAGCGAAACTAATCAAGAAACCAAAGGATGGGTTCAACAAGTTCCATGGAATAGGACCCTCGCGCACCACTGGGTGGATTTCCAAAAAGATACCAATGAGGTAAATCCAGGTAACGACTTGCATGAATAGATCCCAATTTACTCCTGGAATCCCTGCAGCCATGACAGCAGTACCACAGCAGGAGGTAACTCCATCTCCAAATGTCGCAATGGAGACAATGGCCACCAAGACATCCAAAATAAGGGTCGTCCAAATCACATAACGCAATTTCTTTTTGACTTCGTCTTCTTGTGGATGAGGAGATAGAATTCGAAAGTGTCGTAGACACTTATGATACCATTTATCATTTGGGAATTCACCTCGTTCGGAATCTTCCTTGGCCAACTTGATTTTTGGAGGAGGCCGTAGCTTGTCTCGGTTGTAGCCATCATCATAGTACTCACCGTTGTTTTGTTCCATAGGAACCAAGGCACCATTGTAAGCATCACCGGCATAGTCCTGATCTGGTATGTCGCCATGAAAACTTTCAAAGGCATCACTTTCTTCATAGGGAATAATGGCTCCACCCTCATCGCTCGAATGATTGGACCGAGCTCCGCGACTGTGTTCGGATCGAAAGGCGGGATTGTTTCGAATGGTAGCCCCACGGGCCCGATCACGAATTGTGGCACCGGAAATGTTGGAACGATTCGAGTTGTTACCCCCACCTCGAGAATGGTCGCTACGACCTCGGCTTGTGCTGGGAGAGGCTACAGAGGAAGGAGGCAATCCTTCTTCATCGAACTCGTCACTCGAAGACGATTCATCAGACGAAAGTTCATCATCACTGCTAGTTCGACTTTTGGAGGATGGTGGTGCCTCTTCTCTTGTTCGACCTCCGCGATTAGATCCCTTGGCGATAGGAGCTCCTCTTCCTGATCCTTTCGGTATAGGGCGTCCTGATCCTTTAGGTATGGGAGCTCCTCTTCCTGATCCCTTTGGTATAGCAGCTTTTCCTGCGGCACCAGGTGGTCTTGTTGGACTCTTTCCTCGGAGTGCCCCCTGAGGTCCTTTCTTTCCTTTACCAGGAGGCCGCTGAGGACTCTTGCCAGCTGGAGTTCGTTTCTTCTTTGGGGCAGCCCCATTAGGCCTTCGTCCATTGGAATGATTGCTTCCTCCCGTGCTTCCGCCACCAGCCTTTCGTTGGCCGTTGTCTGACATCAGTTCTTGTTCACTTGCTTGTGCAATATACTATAAATACTGATAGTCTGAAGCAATGAGAGTTTCTTCCGAGTGTTCAATGCTGAAGAATTGCGATGAATCTGAAGCTCCTTAATAAAATCAAAACCAGTGAACTGCTGTCACAACGCCAACAAAAAGTGCTTCACACAAAAGGTTTTATCAAATGCCTTTTCTTTGCTAGTTTCCAGTTGCCTGACAAGCTCTTTTGAAGTAGCTAGATGGGTATATGCAATACAAAAATTGGCTTAGTTGAGTGTTGGGAAGACGAGATAGTGTCACAATAAGGTTTCCGAGCCAGCAATATTTTTGGTGGAAGAGAAGTCATCAGCCCGACCGACCATTTCGACATTGCAATCAAATCACCTCTGTGGATGTCTGTGACAATGACCGCTTCGTTAAATGGAAAAAACGAAAGTAGGCCGGAAAGGCCCGGAATCTGTTCGATAGTCGTAGTTTTGATGAGATGGCACGTGCACGCTACTCTCTTTTTTTGTCCAAGGAAACTTCCTTTGGCATGGAATGAGAATAAAGCAATTAACCTCCCTCCAACTACTCTTGTTGGGTAGATAGACGAAGATTCTCTTTTGCTATATATCATTAGAAATACTTAAAGTGAGACGATGCAACCAGCGCCGTGTTGTATACTGTCGCCATCAGAAGACGCATATCCATCTTTGGAAGCATTGTCTACTAATTTGGCAGTCTCCTTTCTCGGAATCATCATCCTTCGGTGTAGGCTTTCAGATTCCGAGGGGTCCAAAGATTCCGCCAATATTTCTACTTCATTGTAGTTTACTCTCTGTTTTCTCATATTGGAATATCTTCTCGGTATAGGTGTCTCCTTGGCTGTCCCCTGCTTCTTTTGTTTCTTCTTTTTTGGCATCCTCTCAGCAGATGGTTCGTCTTGCATGGGTTTCCCTGCCAAGGCATCTGCAATAGAATAGTACCTTTGGCCACCACCACCACCACCTTCACCACTACAATTGGGAGGAGCAATCCATATTCGTCGATTCAAATGATTGCTAAACTCGGCCTTCCATCCATCCCCCAATCCTCGTGCCTTGGCTTCTTCGATGGACGCCAATTGTTCTGATTCGGTCAAGCGCCGATTGCCACTCGGAATGTGTTGGATACGGCGACGCTTTTGGGTATTAGGTTGTTGCTGCTGCTGCTGCTGCTTATCAGCATTGCTAGTGGTTTTGTTGGTGTTGTTCTGTTTGGGATCTTTGTTGTTGAGCTTGCATGGTGGTAATATTATTCTCGAGATCCATCCCTTTTTGAGACTCATACGAAGGGCTTCCGGGATGGAATGGACCTTACAGCCATCCGGGGCAATCCATCGACGTTTTCGTTTGGCATTGTTCCCTAAATGATTGATGGACGTTATGATAGTGTGATGAAGAATACAAATGGAACGAGTGTGAGAGCGAGACCATTATCATCATTACACGTCGCATAAGACAATACAATACAGCGCATACATCGTTACTTACACTCGACATTCCAATCATTGGGTAATCCCATTTCTCGAGCTTCCTTTAGAAACTCTTGAACTTCTTCCTGACTCAATACTCGTTCCGCCTTCAATTCTTTCTCTTCCTTAGGCGGTAAGGTAGTAATCCAACCTTGCTTGGCCGAATACCTCAAGGCTTGTGGAATGCCCTTGCACTTCTTTTTGCCATCTGGGGATATCCACACTCGCTGATCACTCATGTTGTCCCAGATAATCGTCCAACCTTGTGGTAATCCACGACTACGGCCCTCTTGGACTTTTTCCGCAACTTCACGTTCGGATAATGTTCGATGGTGGAGTGGATGATGTTGTTGCTGTTGTTGCGGTGTCGTAGTACTGGTTTCTTGGCCGTCGTCATTACTATTACCATGATCATTGCTATGATTGTTGTTAGTGCTTTGCGTACCGGTAATGGTGGACACGACTTGACCAGACTTGGCTGCATATTTCAGAGCTTGAGGAAGACTGTAACATCGTCGCGATCCATCCGGCGACACCCAAATCTTCTTTTGACGCTTGTTGTCCCTGTATATATAGATAATAATATTGAGAGAAAATAGAGCACTGTGTAAGTCTAAAGACAGGTCAGCAACAGTTTCCTCTATATATAGAATGCAATACGCATCCACAACATATGTATAGTATAGTATAGTATAGTATAGTATAGTATAGTATAGTATAGTATAGTATAGTATAGTGCATCGTACCATTCCACATCCCAATCGTTGGGCAATCCCTTCAATCGAACACGTGCCAAGGCTGTTTCTTTCTCTGCTGAGCTCAATACCCTTTGTTGCCCCTTTCCAGAGACAGCGACACTCGCCATGATTCAAGCTTTTGGACACTTCAATTGAATAATGCAGACAACAATGCTACTAGATGCCTCCTCTGTTACAATAATAATAACAATAATCATACAGTCAAAAATGCTGACACACCAAACCTGAACGGTACTATTTTAGACCCTCGCTTTCACAGACCAAAAACAATGTAAGAAGACAATATGACGCAGATCGAACTGAAGATGATGACAATCGATTGCGTGTTGCTTATTACAAAATATTCCTAATCTCCTGCAACTATAGAACCAGAATGTAAAAGATGGGAAAGAATAAGAAACGAGTCTGTTATCACTGTGGTCTGCCCAATCATCGTGCCAAGGATTGTCCACAAGCGACATGTCGTCTATGTGGTGAAACGGGACACGATGTGGGAGCTTGTCCACAGAAGCCTCTTGACCCCGTCGATTTGGGCTCGTTTCTTATTCCTCCAGCAAGTCATTCCAATGATAATAACGAGCGCAACTTTACCTACATTGAACTCTTTGCGGGCATTGGTGGTTTTCGAATCGCCTTGGATCGATTGGGTGGTCAGTGTGTCTTCAGCAGTGAAGTGGATCGATTTGCTCGCGCTTCGTATGAGAAAAACCACGGCGATCGACCAGCCGGAGACATTACGAGGATTCCCGAACAAGACATCCCATCCCATGACATGCTAGTGGGTGGATTCCCTTGTCAAAGTTTTAGTTTTTCAGGAGAACGAAAAGGATTTGATGATCATCGTGGCGTCCTCTTTTTGGAGATTGTACGAATTCTGAAGAAACATCAGCCCAGGGTGATTCTGCTGGAAAACGTCCGTGGACTATTGACTCATGAGGATGGCAAAACCTTGCAAGTGATTATCTCTCATCTTGATCAAGTTGGCTACAATGTCAAGCATAAGCTACTGGATGCTGTCTACCTGGTACCTCAGGAACGAAAACGAATCTACATGGTCGGCATTCGAAAGGATTTGGTGACTGCCACTGATGCATCATCCGATTACGAGTTTCCAGACATTCCAAATCTCAAGCGTGGCTTTCAGGATATACTGCAAACGAATATGGAACCAAGTATGCTTGAAAATTTACGACTCTCGGACCACCAATTGCAAAAAGTCCGCAATCAAAAGTACACGCAACAATTTCCAGAAGCTCGTTTCTTATCCGACTTTTTGCGGCCAACAAAGACACTACAGTCCAGTTATGCAAGCTACATGGTAGGATCTCAATTTATCAAACTTTCGTTGGAGGATAATGATTCTTGTTGGCGGAAACTGTCACCACGAGAGGCGGCACGATTGCAAGGATTTCCAGATTCCTTTGAGTTGTGTCCAAGCCGTCCGTATCATTTGCTGGGGAATGCAGTGGTACCGAGTATGATTAGTCTCATTGCGGCAGGCCTTTTGCCGTTTTTGGATGATACAATGATGAAAACAAAAGAATCCACAGCTACTATAGGCTGGAGAATAGCCTCCGAATTACTTTTGGAAGCTTGCCCTGAGGACCGCAAAAGTGCACTTCGACTTTTGTTGGACGAAAGAGGGCATGATATGATTAATATCTGAGGCAGATAATGCATAATGCAACTATAACAATTACATCATACGCTGAAGCATTCTTGGGCTTTGGACTTGAGTAGTACGTTCAATGATATACGTTCTGAATTTGATACTATTATTGTATCCATCATCTCATCTGCGCATGCATGATTTGCACACCCCATTCACTCCCCCCTTTCTTCGGAAAGGTATTGGGGGTGATTTATCCCCCTTTGACAACAGGCCAACGATCTCTCGCCGGCTGGCGTGTTAAGTACCTAAAAAAATACTTTCCAAGAATACCCAGAATAAAAATATATTCAGCCTTGAGGATGATTATAATGATGGTCGTTGCCAGCGTAAGATTTCGGAGAACCATCAAAACCAAGTTCATCTTTTCCAACTCGATTTTCATCTTTCACCGAGTATTTTGAAACAATGAGGGCTCCTTCCTTTCTACTAATATCCTCCCTCCTGTGGAAGCAATCCCATTCTTTATTGGAATGTTCAGAACATCCTGCATGCATTATGGAAGGATTTAGCCCGGACAACAACTGCTGCCCAGATGATACTGGAAATTATAACGATTGTTGCTTTCGAGCCGAGTGTATTCTCTATCCTGCATGTTATGACGCCGGTCTGGATGGCTTCTGTTGTCCAACAGAAGATGGAGACATGCTGGACTGCTGTGCCAAAATTGTAAATACTCCATTTCCATCGTTGATGCCGTCCGCGATTCCCACAACAGGAACCACGCCACCGACAACTCCATTACCATCATTAATGCCATCCAAGATCCCAACGCCAGCTCCATTTGTATCCTCCGAAACATGCGAAGAACATCCAGCGTGTGTTGATCTGAACCTTTCAGGACTATGTTGTCCAACAGCAGATGGAGTCACACTCGATTGTTGTGGTGCAACTGCTCCACCAACAAAGGTTCCTTCCCAAGTTCCAACGATTGGTCCAAACGCTGACCCGTCGAATGTGCCAACCAAGATGCTATCCGCAGTACCTTCCAAGTCCCCTTCCGCTTCTCCGAATGCAGGTGCGTCCGCTTTTCCTTCCGTGATGCCATCGCAAGTGCCTTCGACGTCCCCAAATGTGGCTGTGACTCTAGCTGTGTCAGCTTTTCCTTCCACGCCGCCATCGCATGTGCCTACAGCATCCCCCGTGGCGATCCAAGCGGCATGCTCTGCACATTCTAAATGCGAAGGCTTGGAAGGAAGTTGTTGTCCCACGGTGGATGGGGTATTTCTTGCGTGTTGTTCGTCGACTCCAGCACCACAAACGACGTCACCATCTGTTTCGCCAACCACGTCTGTTTCACCAAGTACCTCACCACCTCCTTCCTCTTCGAAAATGTCCAATGCAGCTTTGCCAGATGCCGCATGCTCCGCTCATCCTGCTTGTTCTGGGTTGGCAGGTGACTGTTGTCCAACATCTGACGGCGTGACTTTTCTTTCCTGCTGTTCTGAAGTGGCATCTGCTTCACCAACGGGATCGCCCAATACATCCCCAGCGTCTGCAACGCCATCTACTGCTCCATCAAAAGCACAAGCAACATTGTCAGCAGCATGCTCAGCACATCCTGATTGCTCCGGTTTGACTGGTGATTGTTGCCCAACTTCGGATGGAGTCACTTTTCTCACTTGCTGTTCATTCAGCGCCGAAACAGATTCCAGCCCACCTTCGGTAGCTCCGATCTCGTCACCATCTGCCACACCATCTGAAATGCCCAGTAGTGCTCCTTCGAAGTCATCAGCACCTTCCGTGACACAAGGGACCGTATCGGCTGCGTGCTCCGCACATCCCGCTTGCTCGGGTTTGGCTGGGGATTGTTGCCCGACTGCTGATGGAGTCACTTTTCTCACTTGCTGTTCATTGGGTGACTCTTCGCCATCTGTTGCACCATCGACGATCCCGTCGGTATCACCAAACACTTCGCCATCTGCTGCACCATCTGCGAGTCCATCGACGACCCCATCTACAAATCCCAGTGGTGCTCCTTCGAAGTCCTCAACGCCGTCTGTGACATCAGGAGCCGTAGAAGCGGCATGTTCAGCGCATCCAGCTTGCTCCGGTTTGGCTGGGGATTGTTGTCCAACTTCTGATGGCGTTACATTCCTTACTTGCTGCTCATCGGGTGATTCCTCGCCATCTGCTACCCCATCGACACCACCATCGACGACTCCATCCACGATGCCATCGCCAGAATCATCCGTGTCACCATCTATCACTCCATCTACAATGCCTAGCAGTGCTCCTTCGAAATCTTCAGCGCCTTCTGTGACACCAGGAACCGTAGAAGCGGCATGTTCAGCGCATCCTGATTGCTCCGGTTTGACTGGGGATTGTTGCCCAACTTCTGATGGCGTCACATTCCTTACTTGCTGCTCATTGGGTGACTCTTCGCCATCCGCAACACCATCAACACCACCATCGACGGCTCCATCCGCAGCACCATCGACGAAACCATCCATTTTACCATCTACCACTCCGTCTGCAATGCCTAGCAGTGCTCCTTCCAAGTCTTCAGCGCCTTCTGTGACACCAGGAACCGTAGAAGCGGCATGTTCAGCGCATCCTGATTGCTCTGGTTTGGCTGGGGATTGTTGCCCAACTTCTGATGGCGTCACATTCCTTACTTGCTGTTCATTGGGTGACTCTTTGCCATCTGCTACACCATCAACACCACCATCGACGGCTCCATCAGCAGCACCATCGACGAAACCATCTACCACTCCGTCCACAATGCCTAGCAGTGCTCCTTCCAAGTCTTCTAAACCTTCTGAGACAATAAGTTCCGCTGCATGCTCTGCAAATCCTGGTTGCGCAACGCTGGGTTTGACAGGTGACTGTTGTCCACCCCCAAATGCTGCTAGTCTTTGTAAGTATATCGTAGCAAATTCATCGTCCAGGATTCACATGCTTTTCTTACCCTTTTGTTCTACAGTCTGCTGCAGTGTGGACGTATCGTTCCCGCCAAGCTCAAGCCCATCTATGTTGCCGTCTACTGTTCCATCAACCATGCCGTCTGGAAGTCCCAGCATGATGCCTTCGATGTCACCATCTATCAAACCGAGCAACCTTCCGTCGATCCTTCCTTCGATGTCGCAGCTACCAACCCATGAAAATCCACAATGCGAATTGAACCAAGAGTGTAAGGCACTAGGATTAACTGGTCTCTGTTGCCCCACAAGCGATGATGTTATGGTAAGTTTCACGTTGATGATAACATCTCGCCCTACCGCCTTTGTCCTCACAACACACCTCTTTTGTAAATAGCTTTCATGTTGTTACGGCGAGCCCAGCAGTGCTCCAAGCTATTCTGAAGTCCCCTCGAAGCAGCCTAGTGTCCAGCCATCAGTCTCGATTACCCCATCATCCGCTCCGAGTAGTAACCCATCGCTATCCTTGGTTCCCAGTTCGGCGCCCTCGGATCAGCCTTCTATTTCGATGAAACCATCAAGTGTTCCAAGTGATCAGCCGTCGGTGTCATTGAATCCGTCATCTGCTCCGAGCAGCAATCCATCGCTCTCAATGGGTCCATCTAGTACCCCAAGTGATCAGCCATCTGTGTCGATGAATCCTTCCTCGGCTCCCAGCAGCAACCCTTCACTATCAGTAGTACCGAGTGCAGCTCCCAGCAGCAACCCCTCGTTATCATTGGTACCCTCAAGTGCCCCAAGTGACCAGCCGTCAGTGTCAATGAATCCGTCCTTGGCTCCAAGCAGTAATCCTTCTCTCTCACTGGTTCCATCTGCTGCTCCAAGTAGCAATCCATCACTTTCGATCGATCCATCGACCATGCCGAGTGAGGTTCCGAGTAGAAGTCAGAACCCAAGCGAGAGCAATGTACCTTCAGGGTCACCTTCGCTGGAACCGTCAAAGCAACCAAGTAGCAATCCTTCGCTTTCAATGGATCCTAGTGCAATTCCTTCTAACAACCCTTCACTATCAGTGATACCAAGTTTGGCTCCTTCGAAACAGCCTTCACTATCATCGGTACCCTCCAGTACCCCAAGTGATCAGCCGTCAGTGTCAATGGTACCAAGTTTGGCTCCTTCGAAACTACCTTCTCTATCATCAGTGCCCTCAAGTGCTCCAAGTGATCAGCCGTCGGTGTCAATGAATCCATCCTCGGCTCCCAGCAGTAATCCTTCTCTTTCTGATGCTCCTTCCTTGGCTCCCAGCAGCAAACCGTCGCTATCTTTGGTTCCCAGCTCCACACCCTCGGACCAGCCTTCTGTTTCAATGAAACCGTCTAGTCTTCCTAGTAAACAGCCCTCGGGTTCAAGCAGTCCTTCATCAGCACCAAGTAGCAATCCATCGGTCTCATTGGTTCCTTCTGGTGCCCCAAGCAAAGAACCCTCGGTATCAATGGTTCCATCACAGCATCCAAGTTTGACGCCTTCGGTCTCACTGGTACCAAGTATGGCTCCTTCAAAACTACCTTCTCTATCATCAGTACCCTCAAGTGCTCCAAGTGATCAGCCGTCGGTGTCAATGAATCCATCCTCGGCTCCAAGCAGAAATCCTTCTCTCAATCCATCATCAGCTCCAAGTAGCAATCCATCACTTTCTTTGGTTCCTTCTGGCGCCCCAAGCAAAGAGCCATCGGTGTCAATGGTTCCATCACAGCATCCAAGTTTGAGTCCTTCGGTCTCACTGGTACCAAGTATGGAACCTTCCAAGAATCCAAGTGTCTCAATGATACCATCCCAGCATCCAAGCGCCAATCCTTCTCTTTCTTTGGTGCCTTCCACTTCTCCAAGTGAGAGCCCTTCAGTCTCGATTAAACCCAGTGATGTTCCTTCTGAAGAGCCAACAGAATCGGTAAGTGGATCCTTCCATGTCAACACGTCTCATTCACTTTTTGCAAGTCAAAATATTCACACTTGTGTTGCACTTCTTTCTATTCTAGCCTGCGCCATCTCCAAGTCCATCTCATAATCCAACAGGAATTCCATCAGAGAGTCATGCGCCATCATCGAACCCAACACTTAGTGACGCACCATCGGGTGAGCCAACGGAGTCGCCAGCTCCATCTCCATCACCAAGTGAGCAACCAACAACAAGTCAAAAACCTTCTGCCGTTCCGTCAGATCCACCGGTGTAATCGCTGTATCCGGGCCGATGTAGTAGAAAAATTGTATTATATATTAGATCCATTCTATCCCATGTATAACACCTCTTATATATATACCCTGCGTTTTCAGTAATTATGTGAGAGAACGTTGAATGAACAGTTAAGGGTAATAATATAAGAGCGGGGGAATACCGTATATCTTCCGCGTCCCCGCTTTTGAAAACCGGTCAACGATCGACGATATCGGCTGGCGCGTTTTGCAACGAATTCACTAAATACCATGAAATATGTGTAATTTAAAGATATACGGTCTTGAAGGCATTTATGTTGGTCGTTGGCGACCTTGCCAGTATGAAATTTGAACGCATACCCAAAAACTAGCACCATCTTTTCCAATACCGGTAGTAATCGAAACGACTATGATATCATCATTTCAACGAGAACGAAGCATGAAGGGAACTACCTTCCTCCTGATATCTTTCATACTTTGGAGACAGGCTATGTCTCAATTGGAATGTTCGGAACACCCTGCTTGCATAATGGAAGGCTTAAACGCGGAAAGCAATTGCTGCCCGGATGATAATGGGGTCTATGAAGACTGTTGCTTTCGCGCAGAGTGCATTCTGTACCCCGCATGCTATAGCGCAGGTCTTGATGACTTTTGCTGTCCTACAGAAGACGGCAATATGTTAGACTGCTGTGGTACTATTCCTGTTCCTTCCCCCACTTTGTTGCCGTCGGTGGTTCCAACACCAGTTGTTACGCTTTTCGAACCAAAATGTGATGAAAACAAAGCATGCAGAGATCAAGGACTCACAGGTCTATGTTGCCCGACAGTAGAAGGAGTAATACTGGAGTGCTGTAGTGGGACCGCTCCGCCATCAAAGGTTCCTTCCATTTCTCCAAATGACGACCCTTCCAATATGCCATCAAAAGTTCCCACTTCCCCGCCATCCGGCGAACCAAGCCCTGTTCCATCGGAAGCACCAAGCGCATCACCATCTATCGTACCAAGTCTTGCTCCATCAAAAGCGCAAGCAACCCAATCGTCTTGTTCGGCACATCCTGCTTGCTCCAATTTAGAAGGCGAGTGCTGCCCAACGACCGATGGGGTCACTCTTGACTGCTGTTCCAGTGGACCAACAGTATCAAACAGTCCTTCTGCGGCACCAAATACTTCACCATCAGCTACACCATCGACTTCGCCAAGCAGTGTTCCTTCTATATCTATGCTACCAAGTATTGTATCAGCTGAATGTTCGGCACATCCTGAGTGCTCCAATCTAGAAGGTAACTGCTGTCCAACGACTGATGGAGTCATTCTTGACTGCTGTTCCAGTCGACCAACAATATCAAACAGTCCTTCTGCCGCACCGAATACTTCGCCGTCAGCTACACCGTCGCTCTTGCCAAGCAGCATTCCTTCTATATCTACCGTGCCAAGCATCGTATCAGCTGCATGTTCGGCACATCCTGAATGCTCCAATCTAGAAGGTGACTGCTGTCCAACGACGGATGGAGTCACTCTTGACTGCTGTTCCAGTCGACCAACAATATCAAACAGTCCTTCTGCCGCACCGAATACTTCGCCGTCAGCTACACCGTCGATCTTGCCAAGCAGCATTCCTTCTATATCTATCGTGCCAAGCATCGTATCAGCTGCATGTTCGGCACATCCTGAATGCTCCAATCTAGAAGGTGACTGCTGTCCAACGACGGATGGAGTCACTCTTGATTGCTGTTCCAGTGGACCCACAATATCAAGCAGCCCTTCTGCCGCACCGAATACTTCGCCGTCAGCTACCCCGTCGACAACGCCAAGTAGCGTTCCTTCTCATACAACGTCGACCTTACCAAGCAGCATTCCTTCCAAGTCTCCGTCTGCTTCCATAGCACCTTCTGTGACAGCTGCGTGCATTTCCAATCCTGGATGTGCTATCTTGGGTCTCACAGGCGACTGCTGTCCCCCTCCAAATGGGGACAATCTTTGTAAGTACAAGACTGCGAAAAAGACTGGCTGCACATCCCACACTTTGTATCTTTCTCACAAATTTGTCGTGTGTAGTCTGCTGCAGTGTGGATGGATCATTCTCGCCAAGTTCAAATCCGTCGATCTTGCCATCGGTCGAGCCAAGCCTATTTCCATCAACCATGCCGTCGAATAGTCCCAGTCAGTCACCTTCGGTTACTCCAAGTCTATTGCCATCAACCATGCCGTCGAGTAGCCCCAGCCATGCACCATCGGTTACTCCAAGTCTGCTTCCATCATCCATGCCATCGGGAAGCCCTAGTGTTTTGCCTTCGCTGTCACCCTCAAATCAGCCGAGCGGCAATCCATCTTTCTATCCATCAGGGTCAGAGAGCCCGACACATGAAAATCCAGAGTGTGAAAAGAATCAAGAGTGTAAGGCACTAGCCTTGACTGGTTTCTGCTGTCCCACAATAGATGATGTTATGGTAAGTACCACCTTGACGAAATGATATCGTTATGGTGGCATTGTACTCACACACCCTCCCTCAAAATAGTTGTCATGCTGCTTTGGGGAACCCAGCAGTACTCCAAGTTTTTCCGAAGTCCCTTCACAGCTTCCAAGCATCAAGCCGTCGGTGTCAAATGCTCCATCCTCTGGTCCAAGTAGCAACCCTTCGCTATCATTGAATCCTTCATCTGCTCCTAGCAGCAATCCATCATTATCAATAATTCCATCGAGCACTCCAAGTGACCAGCCATCGACCTCAAAGGCTCCATCTTCTGTTCCAAGCAGCATTCCTTCTCTGTCCATTCAGCCTTCCCTGGCACCCAGCACAAATCCATCCCTTTCGAGCAATCCATCGTCAATACCCAGTCTAGTTCCAAGTAGGAGCCAGCATCCAAGTGAGAGCAATGAACCTTCGACGCTGCCTTCGATGAATCCATCGCAGCGACCAAGCTCGAAGCCCTCGCTATCAATTGCTCCTAGTACATCAATCGAACCCAGCGTAATTCCTTCTGAAGAACCAACGGAATCGGTAAGTCGCTCGTCACTTCAAATGAATTCCTTGCGTGATCATTCTACTCTAACTCAGTGTCACTCTGGGTGTCCTCGTAGCCTGCACCGTCTCCAAGTCCTTCAAAGATGCCAACAGGGAAGCCATCAGGAAGTGCAATCCCATCGTCCAAGCCAACACTCAGTGATGCACCATCCGGTGAACCGACAGAGTCACCAGCTCCATCCCCAGCACCTAGTCAGCTCCCAACAACGAGTCAGAAGCCTTCTGAAGACCCCTCATCGGAGCCTACTGAGTCACCAGCTCCGTCACCGTCCCCAAGTGACATTCCGAGTGACATGCCGACAAAGTCACCGGTGTAATTTTTAATCAATGGCTCCACCCAAGCCTGATGTAATATGTAAAAGATTTGTACAAAACTCCATTGTTCCACTCCATGTATTGTTGTTGTTATTATTGTTATTATTATCAATGAAACATATATAGCTTACAAAAAGTATGGAACGAGTTGCGCCCTTTCTGCTCCTCGTGGCCCATGAACAGACTCTGCAGTCTCTTTGAAGAACTGAAATCGTTGCGGTATGCTTCCTTCGAAACCTTCGTTCTCTGCCTTTTGTTCTGCTTCGTCATTGCTATTGTTAGAGGCCGAGTTGTTTGTTTTTGCAGGCTTGTCCCCAATCTCCAAAATGGCAGCCACATTCCCGCATCGATAGCAGTAGTTTGGTGCTGACCAAACAGTCACAAGCCTCTTGTCAAAATGATATTTTCGGCCTTCCATGACCAACTGGTGTGCCCGAGCCAGGCACTGCAAATCGTTGACTTCGTGGAATTCATCCGTGACCCGCTTTCCAAACAAGTAGCCGGCCCCACGAGGCGAGAGCTGCCAACTGCCAGCAATGTCTTCTGGATCACTCCAGACCAAATCGCAAAAGGCACCTTCGTGAGGGATCTCTTGATTCCGATCAATGGCTCGTACTTGGTCTAGAGTGCGAACGTCTGGACTCAAACCGCCGTGTACACAAAGGACTTGTTCATCAATTAGGGCGGCTAATCCAAAGCAATCAAAGCACTGGACGCAGTGTCTCCATACACTTGCATTTCCATATTTCCGGAGGCATTCATCATAGAATCCATAGACTTGAGTAATTTGTCGAGACTATATAGATGGCCAGAGACGATTAGAACAATGAAAATCATCAAATACAACGTGAAGAGAACGTCCGCAAACGAATACAACAACACGCACCTCATGATTCCCTCTCAAAAGTGTCACATGTCCGGGGTATTTGAGCTTTAGAGCTAGCAATAGACTCAGTGTTTCGACAGAATTGTGCCCACGATCCACAAAATCTCCCAAAAACACATACGAAGTCTCCGGAGGCCATCCTCCAACCTTTAACAAATTGAGCAAGTCAAATACCTGTCCGTGCAAGTCGCCCACAATGGTGACGGGGGACAAGACTGGCTGGACATTGGACTCTTCCATCAATAGTTCAGATACATATTGGCATAATTGACGCAATTCTTGTTCGCTGACGCATTCACCGCCTTTTAAAGTTTCGATACAAGCATCGACGTTTAGAAACATTTTGTTCTTATTTTTGTGCAGTTTTTGATAGAATGGAACTGAAAATTCTCGTGCTTCTTGCGTTGTCTTCTGAGGTTAATTTCTTGCTGGAAATCTAGTCTTTCTATGTAACGCTTTCAGTATATTGTTCAAAGGGGAATAGAGAGGCTTAATCGAAGTGCTTTGAGTGTAGCTGACGGAGTTCTGCAGTCCAACGGAAGGTCTTTCTATTATGTTACTTCTGTCGAGATGATGATGAGAAATAAATAGTCCAGGTCAATCGTGGCGAATGCCAGACTACAGAGACATTTGAGTCGAACGAGTCCCTTCATCCCATTCTATTGTCATCTACAGTACCAGTAGCTACTGGACTCTAATATAAAACCCTGGTACCTGCTTTAGAAAAGAAGACACAAACTGATTGCTTTCACAGATTATAACCAAACCACATCGCTCTGACAGTAACACTCGGACACCTTGCAACCACCGATCTATACAACTAACTATCGGCGCTTATTCGCATTGACCGTCTCACCTTGCCCCTTGACAAAGATATAGGTGGATCGTCTAGAACGACCAGAGTCCGTTCCAATCTCTTGATTAAAGGCCACACACTCTTTTCTCATAATGTCTTCAAATTCCGAAGCCGAAGGTCTCGCTCTTTGATTTTCACCCCATGCCTTTTCCAACAATGTCTTGACCTTGGGCGATATCTTTTTCGAAATAGGTGGACGGACTTTGGGGCCATCTTCCTTCCAGACATGTTGAATGAAGCGTTCCGTGGTAAAATTGGCATACGGAAGGGTCAATTCCAAAGTCTCCCATCCCAACAGACTGAGAGAGTAGACATCCGACTTTTCGTTGTAGGGTTTGCCAAGAGCAACTGAATGAAGAAGAAAAAATAGTACAATACGTTGTTAGCCAAATAACCATGCAGTCTCTGATTCCAACAATTACTCTCATGCAGGATGCAGGTGTGCAATTGATGTGATTGAACGAGAAACAAACAAAGAAAGACATACCCTCGGGCGCCATGTATCGGGGAGTTCCGCACATTCCGGTAAAGTTGAATTCTTGACCAGGTTTCGCATCTTTGGGGATTTCCTTGGCAAGACCCAAGTCGAATAGCTTAATGTCCCCACGCTGCAACATGAAACAAATTAGAGAAATCATATAATAAAATGAAAATAGAGTTGCAGTAGGATTGTGTGAGAATGAATCAAGTCCAGTCTTCTCAATTCCATCTATAATGACCTCGTCCTTCCACAACCTGACATTTCCTGCTCAGCACTTACCACATCAAAGCCAATGTTCTCGCTTTTCAAATCACGGTGAATTATTTTTCTCTCATGCAAATACGCCACAGCGGAGGCTAGATCAAGAGTACATTCCATGCGCTCTTCCTTGACTTCCTTCAGCATTTGTTTCTGTGATTTACTCTTGAACATTTTCTTGGCTCCTGCCGACGCTTCTGTGGCCTTCCATTTGGGGATGCGAGACTCCAAAGTGTCATACAGTCGGTCCAAAATCAAGAAATTTTCCGGTTTGAACAAGTCTTCCTTCAGCGCGATTCCACGTAGTTTGATAATGTTGGGATGTTCCAAGGCTGACAGAAAATCAGTCTCGCTTGCCAAATCCACAATGCCATTCAGAAATCCATTTTCATCGGCAATAATTGAAGGTTTCAGTTTCTTAATGGCGTATCGAGCATCTCCGTTGCTTCTGTAGCAGTGCTTGGCAATGAATTTGCGAGACTCGACTTCGCCCGCCTCCAGTTCGGCATCGCCGCCAATTTCAAAGGCATCCTCGGCTTCGTCTTCGTCGTAATCATCGTGATCATCTCGAGCCGCTGGAGCCTCCTCTGGAAGCTTGAAGCCTTTTACTTCTTGGACCGAACAGAATCCTCCGGTTCCGAGCATAGCACCAGCTTCTAATTCGTCCACTGCGAACCTTGGGATTTCGTCCAACATGTCCCTTGGAAGATTGGAACTGGCAACCTGCTTTTGGTAATAATCAATGGCGACCTGCAGTCTGCCATTCTCTTCAGCCCCCATGGTTATCCTATTGTAGCAGATTTGATATTATATCTAGTACAATGTACTGCGTAGTGGAAACAGGTGAAAGAAGACAATAACCTTCTTGGTAAAGGTATATATACAGTAGTAATGAACCAGCTCAATGGCAAGTAACTTTTGTCCATAGGTTATTTCATATATTTTGCATCAGACATTTTTTGTCGCGTGATACTGAGTGCCGAGGAGGCGATGCCGCAAGTGCAGCCTTAAGTGGAGAAGCACCTTCATTTAATGCCATGCTGGTACCCGAAAAAGAAATAGCTCGCCAGCAGCACTGGTTTCAAGCGACTTGAGTGATGGTACAAAAAGTTACATGCAGGCGAAACGAATGTTGATGACGTCAGTTTGCCGCCGAACACTATAACCGCAAACAAACTGACTTTAAATTATATACCGGTAGAGGCTTTAGAGATGTATTTTATATGGTGTATGTCTGCTGCTCTGGTACCAAAAGGTGTCACTACTGTCGTGTAAATTTCTATTATACTACCTACTTATAATGGGATACTTTTAACCAAACATGTCTTCGATCAAGCTCTTGTCGCTAACACCAGTATCGTAGTGCTTCTCCTCTTTCTTAGCTTTTGGAAGCATACTACCCGCACCAGCATTACCGCTCTCGGCTGCTAGAGCTGCACCCGCTGCGACTATCCCAAGTGCATAGGCTCGACGTTCGGCATCATTGTGAAAGACTGTCTGAGATGGGCCTTCTTTCTTGGCTTTTTCTACTGCGGCTTCCTTGGCTGCCTTTGCTTGCTCGGCCCGTCGTTCCTCTTCTTGCTTCTTCAGTTCGACACTTTCTTCTTCTACCAACGCTTCGACTTGTTCTCCGACAAATTGTATCAAATTAAATATTTGTGGGTCTCCAGCTTCTTCTTCGGCTCTAGTCATGGCTTCCTTCACTAGCAAATGCGTCAATTTATTCAATATTGCCTCGGAGAGACCACCACCCTTGACCGCTAGCACCGGAGGTCCATGCAGCGGATAGTTTGTATTGCTCGCATAGACTTCCATCAATAATGGAGGTGGCAGTTCGTATCGATCTGGAGGCTCATATATGGTAATTGGAAAGACAGAATCCAGATTGGATTCGTCACCCTCTTGAAACTGAACGTTCGGGTCGTCTTCTCCAAAAATGGCTTGCAATACTTCCTTTTCCTCCTGACGGGCACTTTTTAGTTCTTCCTTATCAACGTCGCCACCAGTTGAGCTACTGTCCATACCCTTATCCTCAGCACAGGAAAAAAAGAGAGCTTTAAGAGCGGCAAGCTTCTTGGGATGGGTTTCCAACGTCTGCTTTGCTTGGTCCAATGGGTATCCACGTTCGCACAGAAAGATGAGATATGGGTTCGATGTTTCCATTCGCCGTCGTTTATCTTCCTGCATCCATAATGGATCCCTGGACCTGGAATCATCATCATCATCACCATCACCATGATGTCCGTCGTCGTCAAGAGTAGTATTAGGAGTAGCAATAGACTTGGCAAAACCCATTTCTTCCAACGCCGCGTCGATTCCTGATAGTTCATCCCCTTGTCGCTTGGACTTGTGTTTCAAATGCTTCAAATCTTCCATCACGGGATCATAAATAGCAGTAGCAGCAGCGGAACTGGTTGTACCCTGCTTCCGTTCGTGTTTCTTCCGGGTAACCATATGCCGTTCATGTTGCTGAAACTCCTCGTAAAAGTCAATCGTAATGTCCTCTGACTTTTGTTTTTCCAATTCCTTGATGCGCGGCCGATCCTTGTCACATCTACCATACCGGCATAGTTTCGTGTTGTGGTAGGTGACAGTACCACTGTCCATTTCAAATGTCTTTTTGAGATTGGAATGGGGTGTGTACACCATTTTGCAGGATGCCAGCTTACTTCCTGCGATCGAGTTGTTCTTGCAAATTTGCATCATGTCGTAGATGGTATCCGTAGGCACTGTAACATCAATATTAATATTAATATTAATATATTATATTGGATTGGATTGGATTAGTAAAATATTTAGGTGAGATACGATTGGATCATTGCGAAGTATATGAAACTGATGAGATGATGCAGAGCACACCGATCATAGTATTGCAGATCGCAGACTTACAATCATCAATGGGTATTCCGTCCACAGGAATCCGGGTATTGCTGTGTAAGTTCTTAATCCGAAAGTAAACATGTGCAGACGACAACGAGTCGACGTGAAACCAGATATCCCCTGGCCAGCCATATTTGATGAGGAATTCGTTTTCATGCTTGTCTCGGCCCACATAACAAATAATGTCTTTGTTGCCGTCCAGAATAATGTGAGAATTGGCATTCCGGCAGGGACCACCACGGATGGAGTAATAAAAGACCATCTAGGTTATTCTGTTCCTGATGTGATGGATTATGCAGACGGGCAATCTGTAACAATGAGAAGAGTATCGATGACACTATACACAATATACCGGTATGCGATGAGAGGTTGTGATTTCCACTCATTGAGGGTCTGAATAAGATCCTGAAAATTGCTGCAAGTCGGATGAGTCGCATGTCCACCAAATGATTTTGACTATTTGAACGAATACCAGGGATTCTGAGGTCTGAGATTTGATCGAATCGACTGAATGTCTGAGTGATCGAGTGAGTCGGATTCGGTGAGAAAACTCAACACGAATCCAACTTGATCAGATCAGAGGAAGTTGTCAGCGTAGAAGCTACGGCTATCACGCTACATCTCCAACATTCTATAACTAACAATCCAGCGGGATTGGTTGGAGTTGGTTCAGATCAGATCAGACGAATGTAGCACGACTAAAAGAAGTTTGAGTCTTCAAACTGCTCATAATATTTTAAAATCGATTTTCAAACGAAACTATATTCAACCCCAAATTGACAACGCCCCAAAACCTAGTTTGAGCCTTATCAACGTGGTTTTGTTACACGCTCCCTCTGCGATAAGGAACTAGCAGGTACGTTCATACTCTGCTGAATGGACAGGGGCTCACTCAGGAATCTACCTCGAAGAGACTACGCTGAGATCCCAGTAGCCAATGATCGCGCAATTGGAGGAGGCGACCAAGATGGTCCTGCTCCAGGAGGAGGAGAAAATGGTGGACCTGGAAGTTTGACTCCTGGACAAGCAACAAGGGGAACGCTCCAGTACGCTGGAAACAAGCAACACTATTACCTTTTTCGCAGCGCAACAAGGAGGTTGGACGAGGAGACTCTTTTCGATTGTACCTCCGATAACTTTTACCAGTTCATGAAGAACCTTGGTGAAAGAGCCGATGAATTTGGATGGTCGACTCGTGGAGGCATCCTACATGTTCCAAAAGCTGATGGAACCATGGTCAACCTTTTGACTGAATATGGATCTATTACCCTTGAAGAGATTGAAATTCATGAACGCAGCTACTGGAACAATGGATACAGGAAGTCCCAAGACGACCGGATGCTCTACGAATGCATCATGAAATCACTTTCTACTCTTGGAAAAGCGAAGGTCAACATTCACAGTTCTGACTACAAGCTCATGTCTGGACAATACAATCGCTATCCATCTGGGCTCTGCTTGCTGAAGGTGGTAGTTCGGGAGTCCTATTTGGATTCAAATGCAACGACTGGTATGCTACGTCAACGACTTGCCACTCTGGATCTCTACCTGCCAACGGTCAACAACGATATCATCAAGTTCAACATGCACGTTAAGATGCTACTCGAAGGATTGCAGGCGCGTGGAGAGCAAACATTGGATCTGTTGACGAACCTCTTTCGAGGATATATGGTGTGCAGTGACAAGGAATTTGTCAAGTACATTACCGATCTAGAGACGGACCATGACATGGAGAACCGACCAATCACTGCAGCAAAGCTTATGAAACTGGCGGAGAAGAAGTACAAGATCATGGTATCGCTAGAAAAGTGGGAAGCTCCTACGCAAGTTGATGAGCAAATCATGGCATTGCAGGCCAAGATTTCTGATATGAAGCAGAAGCTTGAAACCAAGAAGAAAAGAAAGAAAGACGACGATGACAGGAAGCCAGCTCCAAGAAAGAAGAATCAGAAACAGGAAAGGCCGGATTGGTTCAACCATGCACCACCACACGATAAAATCAATGAAACCAAGCATTGGAATAAGATTGATTGGCATTGGTGCTGTGAAGCGACTGGTGGACACTGTGGAGGAGTTTGGCGAGCTCACAAGCCAAAGGACTGCAAACCGTTCAAAAAGAAGAACAAGTTCGATCCAAAGAAGAGATCTTCTGGAGGAGCAGCCCCGAAGATTGAGTTGAAGACAGCTGTTGACGAAGAATACTTGGCTGGTTTGACTGGAGGCTACGAATCGGATGTCTACAGCACTAGCGAATGACATGTCAAGGGTCCAAGAGAGGGTTACAAGCAGAAGACGAAGACATCATACAACAACTCCCTCCTACCATGTATCTGGGAGTGCATCACGCCACACCTAATACGTATAGGGAAAATTGTTTGGATCTTCACTGTTGTCTATTTCTGCCTAATTTTGGACCCATTCCTGGAGAATTATGACACAGGAAAACGATATGTTCCAAAATCTCACAGATGGAATCGATGGAATGACGCAACGAAACGGTTGACTGACACACTTCGAAACTACATCAGTCCGATTATGGAGTTCTTTGACACTATGGACGACAACTGGACCGCCTACTACACTAGAGCGGCGTACAAGAGGGCAAAACATATGCATTACCTAGCTGAATCAATGAATGAGGATTACGAGCCTCTCACTAAGGAGACCTGGATCAAAAGGGAATTGAACAGGGTGCATCCGAACAAACGAAAACTAAATCACCCCCACTATCGAGTTCGAAATAAGCTGTTGTATGCTAAGACGACACTGATCTACGTTCACGAGACTACAAATTCAGAAGGAGAAGCAACTCATCACAACAATTGCAAGTTTGATACGGATTCTGGAAAGGTTGGAATCGACAATCGTGCAAGTGCATGCATCTCCCATGTTGCTACTGATTTTGAGGGACCGTTGGTACCTGTGAAGCGTTCGATCAAGGGTTTTGGTGGAGAACGAGTTTGGAATGTATTCAAGGGGACAATTGTTTGGAAGTGGCACGACAATGAAGGACAGCTACATCGGTTCTCCATACCGAATTCCTATTACGTTCCTCATGGTAAATGCCGCCTTTTGAGTCCACAACATTGGGCTCAGACGCAATTGAGAGGACGAGTCACGCCTATGAAAAAGCTATCCGAGACAACCAAGGATGGCATTGGAGAATCTACACTCTACAATCGCTGTCAGGTATTTTGGGATAGACGACAATATACAATGGATGTCTACCTTGGAGAACATGATAACGTGGCAACTTTCTATCTTGCTCCTGGATTCAAGAATTTTGATCTGTTCTGCAAGGAGTGCAAGATTGACACGAATGATGACACACCAATATACGCCATGCCAGCTGGAGTTGTGAGCGACGATGAGGGTGGTGAAGATGATGACGACGATGTTCCACCACCAACCGAAAAGAACGACAATAACACATCATTCCTGCCAAACTTACTTCGCCCAATCAGACAACTTA
This sequence comes from Cylindrotheca closterium, assembly GCA_933822405.4. NCBI lineage: Eukaryota > Bacillariophyta > Bacillariophyceae > Bacillariales > Bacillariaceae > Cylindrotheca > Cylindrotheca closterium. The sequence continues at coordinate 350,091 of CAKOGP040001759.1, read as the reverse complement.
ATCCACTGAAGGCAAAGCAAACAACACCTGAACCGCGACACACTACATTTGATTTGGATGGAAGGACCACCACTGGAGACCGACCACCGGTAGTCATCGACGAGGAGGAGGAGAAGCAGGCAACTACGCCAGCCCAAGAACTACTTCGCTATCACCACCGGATGGCACACATCTCCATGGCAAAACTGCAAAACATGGCTAAGCAAGGCATCATACCAAGGCGCCTCGCCAATGTACACCCACCTACATGCAGCTCATGCCTCTTCGCAAAAGCAACGAGACGACAATGGAGACACAAGCGTCGAAAACATTGGACTGAGAAGACAGATGTGAGGACACCAGGACAAGTCGTATCGGTCGATCAGTTGATCTCTCCCACTCCAGGCTTGGTAGCCCAGATGACTGGAATTCTCACGAAGAAGCGCTACACATGTGCGACCATCTACGTGGACCAATACTCTGGTCTCGGCTTTGTTTATCTTCAGAAGTCCACGAGTGCGGATGAAACAATTATGGGAAAGAAAGCCTTTGAAGCCTACGCAAAACAACATGGAGCAACAATCAAGGCATACCATGCAGATAATGGAGTGTTCCGTGCGAATAAATGGGTCGATGAATGCAGACGACTTGAGCAGACACTAACGTTTGCAGGAGTCAATGCACATCATTCAAATGGACTAGCTGAACGAAGGATTCGGTCACTACAAGACTTGGCAAGGTCAATGCTCATTCACATGAATAACAGGTGGAGAATGCCTGGGATTGCTCACCTCTGGCCGTATGCAATCAGGATGGCAAATGACGCAATTAATGAAGCGCCAAACCTGAGGGATGAGAAAGGGCGATCGCCATTGCAACTCTTCAGTCAGACTGACATTCAAACCCACAACAAGCATTGGATTCCATTTGGATGTCCTGTCTACGTATTGGATCCGAAACTGCAAACAGGACAAGGATTCTTGAACAAGTGGGAAGCTAGATCTCGAGTTGGAATCTACCTTGGTAGATCACCGAATCATGGAAGAAACGTTGCCCTTGTTTTGAATCGATTGACAGGCTTGGTATCGCCGCAATTCCATGTCACTTTTGACAAAGGATTTAATACAGTGAAGCAAGATAAGTACGATACTCACTGGCAAATGAGAGCTGGACTCCAGGTACCAAAGAAAGGAGCCATGCATCCCTCAAATGAGTCAACCAACAAGTTGAAGAGGACGATGCCAGAGCCAGAGGGAGTTCCACAACAATCGAACAAGAGAGTTAGAATGGAAACTGGAGTGTCGGAGCCGATGCACATCAATGATGATGACATGATTGGAAATTCTACTCCTGGAGAAACCAACAAGCTGCAGCAACCTGACGAATCTACAAGTCCAGTCCCACACAATGAAGAGGAAGCTGGCCGCTCAGATCCACCAATGGAGGATGGAGGAGAGCGTCAACCTGAAAGCCAACAGGTGCCCAATACATCTTCGATTTCTCATCCGGCAGAGACCATATTGAAAGTAATGGCGGCGGAGCTGTCAAGCGCAACGAAGAACGGTATTGAAGGTGAAATATTCTGCTTTGAAGCAATGTTCCCAGCTTACTCTGGAGAAGCCGAGCAGGATCCGTTGAAGATTTTCAAGGCAACCTCTGACCCTGACACAATGTACATGCATGAAGCTATGCGTGAGAAGGATGCAGGTGAATTTCGAAAGGCGATGAAGAAGGAATGGGAAGACCAACTCAAGAACGAGAACTTCTCAATCATCCATCGGACATCAGTTCCAGAGGGAGCCACAATCTTTCCAACGGTATGGCAAATGAAACGAAAACGAGATATTCGAACGAGGGAAGTCAAAAAGTACAAAGCAAGATTGAACTTTGATGGGTCCAAAATGAAATATGGACGAGACTACGACCAAACATATGCACCGGTCGCAAGTTGGAACTCGATTCGAACTCTTCTGATTGTCTCTGCAATGCTTGGGTGGAAAACCAAGCAGATCGACTATGTCCTGGCATTTCCGCAAGCACCAGTTGAGAGGGAGCTCTACATGAAACTTCCAGCTGGTTTCAAAGTTGTCGATGGAAACAGTAACGAATACATTTTAAAGTTGCATCAAAACATTTATGGAGGAAAGGCAGCAAGCCGAGTCTGGTATCAATATTTGACGAAGGTTCTCGTCGATAAATTGGAATTCAAGAAATCCAATTACGATGAATGTGTCTTTTACAAAGGAAATGTGATGTAAGTTTTGTACACAGACAACTCCATTCTTGCGGGACCCGATCAAGCCGAGATTGACCGAGTTGTGGCTGAAATTGGGGAAATCCTGGACATTACTGATGAAGGGGACATTCAAGACTTTCTTGGGGTTAACATTGAAAGGAAGCCTGACGGTTCTATACACCTCACCCAACCACATTTGATTGATCAGATTCTGAAGGACCTAAACATGCAGGAGGACACGGCGACACGACCAATCCCAGCAGCATCATCAAAGCTGTTGTCAAAACATTCTGATTCTCCAGAGTTTGATGGATCGTTTCACTACAGATCTGTCATTGGAAAATTAAACTACCTGGAGAAGGGTTCAAGGCCGGACATCGCTTATATTGTTCACCAGTGTGCAAGGTTTAGTACATGCCCAAAAAAGGAGCATGGCGAGGCAGTACGATGGTTGGCGCGATATCTCAAGGGCACGAAAGACAAAGGATTGATTCTACGACCTGATAGAACGAAAGGATTGGAGGTCTACGTCGATGCTGACTTCGCTGGAAATTGGGATCCCAAAGAATATGAGGATTGCGATACAGCAAGATCAAGGCATGGCTACTTCATCAATTTCGCAGGTTGTCCTATCGTCTGGAAGTCGCAGCTGCAAACTGAGATTGCGTTATCATCAACAGAGTCAGAATACACTGGAATCTCTTACTCACTTCGTGAAGCAATACCCATCATGAACCTTTTCAAGGAGATGATCAAGTATGAAATCCCGATTGAAAGCCCAATTGCAGAGGTACACTGCCGAGTATTTGAAGACAATACCGGAGCTCTGGAAATTGCTAGAGTGCATAAGTTTCGACCAAGAACAAAGCACCTAAACTGCAGGCTACATCATTTCAGGTCATACATTGGTAATGGGATTACTATTCACAAGATAGATACAAAAGAGCAACCAGCTGACATGTTGACAAAACCATTGAACGCTGAGCTACTCATCAAGTTCAGAAAGATGATCCTGGGTTGGTAGGAAGATCATCGATTTGATCAAAAGAGGGAGTGAACGAATACCAGGGATTCTGAGGTCTGAGATTTGATCGAATCGACTGAATGTCTGAGTGATCGAGTGAGTCGGATTCGGTGAGAAAACTCAACACGAATCCAACTTGATCAGATCAGAGGAAGTTGTCAGCGTAGAAGCTACGGCTATCACGCTACATCTCCAACATTCTATAACTAACAATCCAGCGGGATTGGTTGGAGTTGGTTCAGATCAGATCAGACGAATGTAGCACGACTAAAAGAAGTTTGAGTCTTCAAACTGCTCATAATATTTTAAAATCGATTTTCAAACGAAACTATATTCAACCCCAAATTGACAACGCCCCAAAACCTAGTTTGAGCCTTATCAACGTGGTTTTGTTACAACTATTTGATTTGATACGAAGAAAGTGAATCAATCACGCACATACATTCCATTCGTGCGTGGTGAAGATACAGTATGATACCGGTATGCGAGTTCATCCACACAAAACGACAAGTGACAATCATCAAAATAATTGTCAACAAACCTCTATCCCACTGAAAATCCTCCATACTGAATATTCCATGAATCCACTATCCTCTGTCGAATCATCATTTGTCTCAGTAGCAATCGCTGCCATTTGCTTGGGATATGGAGCCAAAACCATCCAATTGGAAGAGATTTCGGAGAATGTCGATAATTTGATCATGCCCCTGTACAGGAATCTCGTGATTCTGTACTTGGCGTTACGAATTTACGACAAACTAAAGGCCACGATTGAAAAGAGAATATCCGCTAAAGCAGTACCGCCACACGATGATGAAGCAATGCGACTGGCAAAGAACGCGGAACAACCTGTCGATCTTACAGGAACCTTCAAATTGATCAAGAATGAGAATTTTGGACCCTTTTTGGCGGCCCAGGGTGTCCCATGGGCTTTGCGTGGAGCTGCAAATGCAGCAAGACCAACTCACAAGATAACTCATCAAGGAAATATGATTACCATTGCGATTAAAGGTCCTCTTAAATCATCCTCAACCTACACCATCGGTGGCGAGCCAGTTCCAGCCAGAATACGAGGGAGGCGATTCGAGGATTCCGTGTCCTACATTGAGTCGGGAGTATGCACTACGAAGAGAGCTTGCGACGATGGATACGTAGTGAAAGTTGATCGAGTTTTGTCACCGGATAAGAACGAAATTCGAATGAAGAGCTCGGTTGTATTCGATGATGAATCGAAGGAGAAAATTGAAAGTTTTCAACTATTTCAGCGAGTAGAGTGAATCTTTTTATGGCTCCTTATGCTGCATTATCTGAAGATGCACAGCCTTGCGCTTCTCGTTGACAACTCTGGGGTTGAAGAGGGGAAAACAGCTAACAGACCTAAATACCAAACACAAGAGCTACGAGAACCTGCGTGTGGTATCGCGGAGCATGAATCCAAACTGATTACAGAAAACTTGCAACTGTCAATGGAAATCTTAGTCGCTATTTCTTTTATATTATACATTACACTACATTAGCAATTGTTAGCCGTCCAGTATTCGTTTCCATGTATATACCTACCGGTATTACCATCGTGCCATCAATTTGAATTTTCTTGTTCGTGTTTCTAATTTTGGGGAGACAAACTCAAGTGACATGTGATTGGGGATTTTGTCCCCAAGCTCTGATAAGTCCACAAAATCTTGAGCTTCACTGCCACGCTAATTCTCAATTCTGGAAACGCAACTGTTGTGCCTTCCGATCATACAAGCACTTGTCCAAGCTATTTTCCAATTATTGCTTCAAGTTGTAGATTACCGGTAAGAAAAAGACTTTCGTGCGTGTTGTTCTCTGACCAGATTAAAAAAGGATATGTTCGCCAATTTTTGACTGTCTACGGACTCGATCGATTCAAAAAGACAATTACTCTGACTTTGACATCGGTACCGGTAGGTCCGACACGATCAGTGCACCGTAATGAAGTAATGGAACTATACTGCTACATCATTAAGTTTCTAACTTGTAGCTGTCGCTTTGTTTCGCGAGGTGTTCGAAGCGTCTGATGCTGATATCGCAACTTCGACATGCTTTGAGGAAGTGGGCGGTGTGGTGATTGTTGCTGACGAACTGTTTGATAATTGGAGACCACCACCTTGTAATGCCAGCAGGGCATTGTTGGAGCCAGCAGCAGAAGCCTTCACGAACTGCTGCTGTTGCTCTCGTAAGAATTCGAAACGCGCAGCATCCAGAGCAGATCCTCCATAGAGCGAAGATGCACCAAACATGGATCCAGCACCTCCCCCACCAATGACTCCTAGTGCGACTCCTAGTGCTGGATTGGTGGATCCACCACCAGCCATTTGTGGAACTCCATAGAAGTTAGCTTCAAGCATGTACGGATTACCATAGTTCGACGATGCTCCTTGTGGAAATCCATTGAAGGCCGAATGTCCCTGAGTCATGGACGAGAATACGGAACCATTGCTTTGGAATCGTTGTGAAGCAGCAGCTCCAAACTGTTGATTTGCCAAGGCTGATTGGATTGCGTTCTGCAGTGACGGATGAGCACCATTAGGTGCCATTGTGCTTGCTCCCATTGATGATGTCAAAGATGGGAGCAATTGGCCGCCCAATCCCTGCAGACGATTGTTGGTGGGGGCCCTTTTACCCATTGGTGTACCCCCATTTGGAGATTCAGCTTGGGAATGGGCTCTTTGTCGCTTCTGCAAATGAAGCAACTGATCCGATGCATCTGCCTCAGTAGAAGCGGGGGTGAGTTCTTCTTCACCCTTTCTCTTACCTCTGAGAGTGTGGCTAACCTTTTCGAGAGAGATCGGAATAGAGACCTCAACCCAACAGTTCTCTCCTTCTAACTTCTTCAAGAATCTACTTCCATCTCTTGTGATCTCATCGTACACAGCCTCAACGAATTCACGTTTCTTACTGCGTTTCTGAGACTTGTATGCCTGTTTGTACTTGGAGATAATCTTGAGCATCCTCTGATTGCCCGGGTGCTCCTGAAAGCCCCTCCCTCTACCAAACAGGATATCACCAGGCCCAGGGTTCTGAACTCTTAAAGCATTCGGATCGTCTACATCAGTAAATTTTAAACCAGAACGACGTAAAGCTGCCACACTTGTTGCAGTAGCTCCACTGATGGTCTGATGAAGTTGAGCACGTTTCGTTTGCGATTGCACATTTGAATGGGTGTTTTCATTGGTTTCAGGATGCAACATCTTGTCGATTTTCTCTGTGCTATCTGCTTTCAATGGTTCTTTCTTTTCGTCTTGATCCTGTGCTAAAGTGGTGGGCATGTCAGGTTGTGAAGAGATGGGTTGGTGGGAGTGTTGTGAAGTACAAAACTGGTATTTTTGTATTTGCACAAGAGTGAGTATCTCTGAAATGGTCCCGTTTTTCGTTTTTGGAGAAAGGGTCGATGAGGCACTGTCACTTGGGTTTGAAAATGTGGTGAACAAGCAATTTTCCACTTATGACCAAAAGTCTCAACAAGACACCAGATTCCTGTCAATATGAAACCACATAAATATCTTCTCTTAACAGGAAATCAAATGGAGCTCAGAAATTTAGAGGATTGCGATATTTTCCGCTCGGCCGTGTCGATTTGAGAAGCAGGGCCTTGACATCCTTAAGTCGAATCATGTCATTTCGCCGGGAGAACAATGTTACAGCTCAAACAAGAACGCGACTTACCGCCTTGACGCGCGTTCAAACCAGATCAGACGAAGAGAAATGGTGCCACCGGAATGCGAGCACAGCTGACAACCGTCGACGTCACATAATCAAAGACGAGAAGTTGAGAACATTTCACTAATACTGTATAATGAAAGCTGAAAGTACCGGTACCAGTCCTACTAAGTTCGTATGAATTAGCGCGTGGTAACATTGACAAAGCAAATATTAAAACTACTAATATATAATCATCGCACTACCTATGCCATCAACTATCTTGCTGCATTTTTAATTGCCCGACATTGCGTCTGCCATGTCCTTGTAAGCTGCTAGCAATGACTGTGTCGCTTGCAATTCAGCATTGGCATACTCCAATTTGGCATCAGCAGCTGCCCGTTCGGCTTGGACCTTGGCAACTTCAGCCTTGGCAAACTGTAGTCTTGCCTTGAGGACGTCTTGCTCCGCGTTCAAACGAGTAACATTCAATTCGGACATGAGGCCGCTGTCAACTGCCCCGGCAAGTGGTGGGGCAGCCAAACCTTTATTGTCTGCCAACTGAGTAGATAGGCGCTTGATTGCCTTCATATCAGCTGGCGAGAATGGGGCAGCAGGAGCTGGTGCTGGGGCCTTGCGGAATTGAACTGGGAGTGGTACATTTTGGTTATCCATATTGAGCTTTCCCACTTTCGGCCTAGCATTTGCTGCTTGTTGAGCAAGCGAACGAGGACTCGGCTGTTGGAATTTACCCAAAAGATTGGAGATACCGGCGTTTCGGCCAGAACCAGGAGTATCATGCGGACCAGACATGGCTGCTTCGACCAAGCTCTCACGAAGACTGTTTTGCTTGAAACTTGCTCGGGAGTAAACCTCGGACGTATCAAGCTTGGGCCTCTGGATTTCTGGTGGAGCCACGTCTTTTGGAGCGGCAGCTGGCTTGGCACCGGGCACAGAGCCGACACCAGGGGCAGACTTGCCATCCACGGCCAGCAACTTCATCATTCCCCAGAAAGCAGAGCACTCAAAGCGCTTTGGCCAGGTCAACATGGCAGCAGTAGGACGAGTAACCTTGCGCTTGATGGCATCACCACGTTCGACGTACTTGTTGTTGTGCTCCCAGATGGCAATTTCACGAGTGGTCCAGGGGTGCTCGTTGATATTGACATTCTTTCCGGAATAGCTCTGGTTGACAACGAGTTGAAACTCCTTGTATCGGAAGAAAGGACTGACTGGGATTTGATACGGTGGAACAGGAGCTTCGACCTTGTTGGACTTGAGTTTCTTTCGAATTTGGGTCACAACAGGTCCCTTTTCAGCAAGCATACCAGTGTCCATCTCTTCAGAGAGCTTTCCTTCTCGTGAAGCATTTCCGACCTTTTGCATCAGGTTCATAATGTTATCCATGTGTTCCGACCACTCGATGGGTTCGGTGATTGGTTCTTCGAGACTTGGAGGCTTTCCATTGAAGGACTTGTTGTTGTAGAGATTATCGGCAAAGAAGCAGGCATCCATAGCAGAGGTCCATCCACGACGAAGACCAACGCCCAATAGCCAGTTAGGATCAGCCACAGCATCTCCACAAAGAGCGACAAGAGGACAGTGAATTTCCCATTCTCCGTCGCGCTCCACGTTCCAATCCAATGGTGGAACAAAGGCAGCAGCATTCTTCTCACAGTTGTAAAACTCTGAGAAATCGAAACCCATGACGTCATTGGGCGCGGCTACAAATCCGTCGTTTTCGAGGGTCTCGTCAATGGGGATATTGAGCTTTTTGGCCGTCTTGGTCATGAATTTCTTCAAGTTATTCTTCATGTCAGTCTTCTCTTGATTCTTCTCACCACCGGCCTTGTCAAATGCAAAGATACCCTTCCATGGGATATTGTTCTCTTCCATTTCTTTGGCGGAAGGATGGCAAATAAAGTAGTTATGGTAGGAAGCCTTGTAGAAGAAAACTCCCGTGGTTTGTCCGGCACGATCTTCTGGTTCAAGACCATCGGTGTAGCCGAGTTCGCGAAGCTTAGCCTTGCTAACCTTGCGTAGGTTAGAAACGATACCAAACATCTTCTTGTATTGACGGGTCTTGGGTTCTCCCAACCAGTCGACTTGGGCAGAGCGGACACGAGATCGTCCTCCATCGCACCCAAAGTGAGCGTCGAATCGTTCAATGCCAGAAGCTTCCATACCGTAACGCTTTTGGGCCATTTCATCGCAGGAATATTCGACGTTCCAGTGGGGACGAGAAGTAGTTTCATCCACTTCAATGTCAGCTCCATCGTATCCGACACCTAGACGGAAGTCAACACCAATCATCAGAGCAGTCTTCATGAGAAGCATCTGAGCTTCATCAATACCAATAGACGAAGTGTGAGCATTGGTAAAGACGGGGTAACACATCTTGGGGGTCATAAAGTTTCTTCCATTGAGACGATCCAAGTCATTACGGCAAAAGTTGTTAATGTGAGGACGGTTGACACGATTGGTGAAACCGACCGACTTGAATAGACCAGTGGCTTCATCGATAATCTCTCGACGCTTTTCCCACAGTTGGACGCGGTGACCTCCCAAGGCAAGTTCAATGGCAAGACGGATACCAACGGGTCCTCCACCAACGACCAAACACTTGAGGGGAACAATGTCTGGGTTAGGATTTTCAATCTTTCCCAAGTTGGAAGGGTCATCAATGTGACGCCAGGCAGGACCACGGCGGGGAAGGAGATCAAGGTTCTTATAAATCTCGGGCCACTTCCATTTACCACCGTCACCAATCAAGGCACGGATCTGTTGGTAAGGCATGGCTGGGTTTCCCTTGACAGGGTCATCGTAATAATCCATATCCGGAGTGGAAGGACCAGTGACAGTCTCCACAATGATGGACTTCATCACAGGATCATTTCCATAGATTTCGTCCCACAGGTAAAGCAAGTGCTCACCCTGAGCGTGAGGCTTGATCTTCTTGGTGCGAGGATCCTTCACATCAACGTGAATGGGCTCCATTTCGAAGAACTCGGCAAGTTTTTTAGACTTGTCCTTGGCGATCTTGTTCAATGCAGTGGCTGAAATGGTTGGCATGTTGAACAATATAAATGCTGAAGCTAGCTAAGATAAGGTCAAGAAGAAAGAGGGGATGTCGTTTGGCTTTGTGGAAATGTATTGAGTGTAAAAGCTTGGATTTTTTTCAATGCAGCCAGTGGAGACTTTCAGAGTTTGCCAATCAAATAATACACACAGAAATGGATAAAGAAAGAGGATACATGCAAGATGATATCTTTCTATTTGCCCAAAGTACGTGCGAGAACGTGCGATTTTGGTCACCCAAGATGGAAGATGACTGGATGAATCAGCCGAATTGGATTCGTCAAAAATCGCTGTAGCTTCCAACGGTCACTTGAGTACTACAGCTTCTGGTTGGACCAGTCACAAAAGAAGTCATTCTCGACAATGCCGACTAACATACCGGTACAGTAACCGACCGTTGAATTTGAATCTTGGTTTGACATCTCTGCAGTATTACCTACTCTCGTTTCTAGGATGCAAGTGGTTATTCCATCAAGATGACAGACCATTGGATTTGATTGTTGTTTTCATCATACCCGCGCTATATTTTGGATCAATGCTTTTGTTTTTCTGATGATATCCAATGAAACCTAATCATAGGTGGAGGAAGGCGTTAGGGCTACAAGCCAATACACCACTAGAGGAAATTTGCAATCAACTTCATTTTGTTTGTTTGTTTGTTTGTTCTACTAATGGATTTTGATTGATTCTTCATTACAAAATGCTTCGTTCCCCCCATACGGAACGTATGCTGTGATGAAGTCTTGTATGTACGTGCGTGTGTGTTTGTGTGCCATCATCCATTGTCATCTTCATTCCTGTTTGTTCTTAGTACATTCATTTTATATAGTAGTACGTACTTTGTCCCGTGCGTTGCTTCTATAGCAGGTAGGTTTTTTGATCTACTCTACAAACTTGGCAATAAAGGTCACCAGGCGTTTGGCATAAAATTTGGGCTTGACGGAAGAAATTTCCCTGGAATTGTTGACAAAACTCTTGGCCACCGTTTCAAACTTCTTGTTGGCGTTATAATGCTGCAAAAAGTCAATGATACCCATGAAATAAATGAGCCCATGTTCGTCCAACCGGTCCGTAAAGTGGAGACAATTGTCTTGTGCCAGAATTTCTCGCAGTGTATGATCATCAATCCCATAGGTTGGATCGACTCTTGATTTGTCAAAGATCCCCACCAGTAATGAATAATCCATCATATTGAGGCTAGTCAACAAGTCGCAGTCCACTTCCAGTTGTTTCATCATTTTACTCGTGTATTCTTCTCCCAATTGCAATTTCAATCCAGAATTTTGTAGATCCTTGTCTTTTAGGACAGGAAAGAGTTTTTTCTTATCGGATTCACTCGCTTCCCGACCGACAAGAGATCCCTTGAGATCAAACTTTTTGTGCATTGGCAATACTGTATCAAAGGTGGATCGCATGACGACAAAGTGCGTCTTGCGAAATCCCCTCTTGGACTTTCGGCGAGGTACTTTGATGCGGTACATGCCGACAAATTTGACCAACAGGGTAGCTTCGTATTTCATATTGTGTCGGTAATACTTTTCCAAACATTCTTGGAGCCATGTGCATTCTTGTTGCGTCAATGTTTTGATCATGAAAAACTTGTCGTCGGAAAAGAAAAAGAATTGTCCCGATTTGGAATTGGATTGAAAATCCAAATACAATTCTTCGGACGCCAAGGACTGTATGTAATCCGCTTGACTGATCCCCCAATGATTTCTCAATTTCAAAAAGACTTGAGGCGCATATTCCTTAAATTCAAACGACTTGGAACCCAAGCTCTTGTTTCCAAACCCAAGAAAGGACGAAGAACTGCTAAACTTGGTCGATGAGGATTCGTCATCGTCAATCCCATCTGAAATGGCCGTGGTAATGGGCAATTTGGTTCTCTTGATGACCCGAAATCCATCTTCTCCCGTTTGAGTATCGGACGAGTCCTTGGTATTTTTGGTAGTATACCGAATCCCATCTCGAATGCAATGAGCCGTCAAGAAATGTTTGTGACTTTCGTCCACCCGTTTCTTTTTTCGTTCCTTGAAAATGTGCATGGCCTTGCCGGCCTTGTTGATTTTGTAAGAAATGCGAGTGGACAGAGAGGGCCGTAACTTGGGCGGTAATCGACTAATCTCCATGGTGGTGGGATCCTCATCCTTGATCGGTCGGAAGGATTCTCTTCGGACTTGCAAGGTGGTCTGATGTGCAAATTCTTCCGTTTCCTCCAAGTCGGTAACCTTGTCTTCGTCTTCGGTGCGGAGTATTTCCGAATTGTCGCCGTCGTCGGAACTCATGATTGTTTGAATTTGGTTTCCTTGATGCTTTCGTTGTATTCGTTTGCTTTCTCTTATTTGCAATCGGAGTTGTTGTTGATGATGATTTTCAGGTGAAACAAGTTGAAAGGCTTCGGATGATCGACTTTAAGGTATTCTCGTTGGGACTTTTAGCAACAAATTGCAGGTTTAGATGCAATCACTTGAAAAATCTGATAGCGAGAAAGATTCAATCTGAATGAAAACTGAAGCAAGTTTAATCAATCCAAAGAGAATAGCAGTAATCACAGATCCACAGGTTCACAGGTAAATTTTCGTGTGAAGCCTTATATTATTCTGAGAGTTTCAAAAGATTGATTGATTCCTTTGTTCCAACAGCTATAACCTTCAGCTGATGTATCTGCTTTGAGTACCAGGTAAGTTATATGCACGATTTACAGTACTGTACTGAATTATTGGATAATCAACGAACGAATGATGCTGTTACACTATAGGTATACCGGTACTGCGACTTATTGCATTTGTACAGTATCCGATCGTCAAGCAAAAAGGGAGAGAGAGCTCGCCAATCAATCAATGATGATGAACGTAAGGGAGGAGGAACCGACAGGAACTTCTCCCTCGCGCGCGCGTGCGGAACATTTGTTTCATGGCGTAAAACATTAAATGTTGGTCGTGGGACGTGGGAGTGAGTGAGTGAGTCTGTCATACTGTAGATGATGATTCGCAACTAGTCGATCGATTGATTCGAATGCACGGTTTTTTAGCCGGCGGCGTGCGCATCGCATGAAGAAAATGTGAAAGCTGGCGGGAAGCTATCACATCTCAAGACCTCGTATTGCAGATACCGGTATTATACAGTACATCTGACTGTATTCAGCAGTCTCTCGGATCTCATTGCGGTTTGAGTTGTCTTTCCTCTACTACTTACTGATCACACAGCTCGATTGACTGTATATCTATCCATTTTCATTTCAGACAGACAGAGATACATCAGCGTAAAAATTATTGTCAACATCACAACTCAAAAACACTAACAGCAACAGCAACAACAACAATAACAATGGCCACGGTAGCGGCAGCGGCAGGTCTAAAGGAAGAATCCATTGAGGAAATCCGTTCCTTTTTGGATACCAAGGAGGCAGATTTTGGATTGGACGAACGGGCGAAGAAATTGGTACGTGTACATATATTCTATATTATGTCTCCTTATTATGATTGTGTTTTGTGTTATTGCATGTGTATATGTATCATTGCACATGATATGTCATATTGTTGCTGTACCGCGGTGTATTCAACGGTCGAGTCTCATAGTTTGTGGTTCTTCCTCTCTCTTTCCAATGTGATTGTTTGCATTCTATATATATTTATATATACATATTTATACATACGCACTGTATTAGGTTTCATTCATTTGTCAACAAGATGAAGAAGGATACCGCGTATTGAGCAATGTCATTGTCACCCAACAACCTACTAATCAAGATGATGTTGGTGATATTGCTGCAGCCGCCGCTCGATCGTACCGGGCTATGAACATTTTGAAACAAGACTTGACCATGGAAACCTCACCCTATCTACAGCATTTGAATAAGCCCTTGATTATAACCCAACCCGATCAAGCAGGATTGTTGGCGAAGCAACTGTTGGTGGCACTGGCCAACAAGGACCAACCATCCTATACGGTCCTTCACATTCGAGAAGTCTTGGCCATGCTGATGGATCGATTTCCGGGGAATGTCTTGGCTTCTGCGGCAAGTGGAGGCAAACAAGGATTGCAAGAACACTTGGCACCGTTACTACTTCATTCTCCTACTACCCTTTCCATATTGACCAACTTGGTTTGTTATGGTTGTACGGGACGACGCGGAGAGCCATCGGCTGAAAAGTCTGCGGCTAGCATGCAACAGCAACAACAAATGATGAGGAATCAAAAGATTGCAGCCGGAGCCCGCAAAAAATTTGTTCGACAAATGGCCGAATTTCAACTTTTTGATCGATTGGCACAATCTCTCAAGACAGAAGAAGCATCCGGTGAAGAAGTCTGTGATGCCATTCTGACCATTCTCGAAGTGGTGGGATATCCACCAGAAGACCCTACTGCTGCTGCTACTGCTACTAATGCTGCTACTGCTACCAACAACAAATCATCCCCTCCATCCACTCCACAAGTCGGAGAGAATCTCTTGTTTGGTCCCCTCACTTCCGGGGATTGGTGGAAGGATTTACTGGAAGCGTTGCAACAGGAAACAAGAATGGAAAAGAAGGAATCCATTGCCCGTACCTTGCACTCGGCCTTTGGCCTAGCCACGGGCAATTCGTCACGAATTGTCAAGAGTCATGCTCCCGCCAGGGATGCCACGGAACTCCCGCAAGGAGAAGAAAACAAGGAAGAGGAAGAAGAACATATCATCAACAGATTAGTCGAATGGGAATTGACGGATCAAATGCACGCTGCCTTGTTGCAACAACTGCCACTATTGTTACGAACATTGAATTTGCCACGGTCCGATATCTTGAATTATCATGCGACCGATGAAGAAACCTCAAGTAACAGCAGTCCTGATGCTGCTGCTGCTGCTGCTACCACCACCAGCACCACCACCAACGACAACAACAACGACAACAACAATACTACTACTGCTACCATTCGGCATCCGGGTCGGTATCGAACAGTGCCCATGGGATCTTGGAGAGTCCAACTATTGTCACTATTGAAGGAAATCATTTGCTACAACAACAATGGTAATAGCCAATCCACTCGAGCTATGGATGCCTTGATGGAATTTCCGTTGGCGCCGGAATTGCTAAAGTCCAAGAAACAGCAAAAGGCAGCGGATGAATCGAAATCATCCAAAGGGGGAGAATCCAAGGAAGACGATGAAACTCCATACAATCCATGGCCTGCGGTAAGTGATGATGGTTGCGGGATTTTGTTCTCACTGCTTGATTAATTAATTGACGGGTCGCTCACCATGATACTTCATATATAGCTATGCTCCTTGGTGTTTGCCTATCCCTACAATGACTTTTATCACAATATTTTCTACCAAATGCTCCAAACGGTAGTCCTACAGCATCATGAACCAACACTTCGTGTGATTTTCCAAAAGAGCAAATTCTTGAGCCGGGCGCTTCGATCTCTCAATGAGTCGTCGGCTCTCAAGGGTCTCATTTTGCAAGTATTGAATTTGTTGAGATTACGAAGTCAGTCATTGGCTCCCAATGCCTTTTTGGCTCAATACTTGGCATCCCACGATTTGTGGAAGGAAGCGTCGGATCAATTCATTGAATTAACCTTGTACCAACAAAAGCCAATCAAACAAGCTCCAGGTATAGTGCCCACCATGATGCTCACAGCATCATCATCTGAAACGACAATAAGTTTGGCAGATATCGAATTGGGTACCGATTTTGCCAACAAGTTGGGCCTGTCGGGGATTTCCAAATGGGATGGTAGCAGCTTGGAGGAGGCTGTCGAAGACGAGGCATCGAAAGCAGCAGCTGCAGCTGCAGCTGCTGCTGAGCAACAAGATGGACAAGGCGGGAAGAACAAGAAAAAGAAAAACAACAAGAAGAAGAAAAAGAAGAAATAATATAAACCTGTAAAGTGTTATATTTTATAAAATCCAACGAATGCTGGATGCTACTGTACCTGGTACCGTACAGTATCTTACTGCATGATTGATTCTCGGAAATGGGAGAGTGACGTCATCCGCCATCTTAACCGCTATGAATATCGCAATTTGAAAACCAGTCAGTGGAAATTTCTTTACCAGAGCGGCGTGCGTGTGGCGTGCGATCTCAAACCATCATCACGATCACACGCGACGATGACAACCTTGATACGACAATTGGAATAAGAAGAACGACTACAGCCATGGTGCAAAGCCAAAAATGCGACCATGAAAAATTCGATCCACGATATGCTAGGCACCTTGACTATCTCATGATTAGCCACAGCACATGACCAGCAATTGAAATTGGAGTTTGAAACAACGACCCTGAATTCATTGTCAGAGATGTTTTTGACGGAATGGAAGCCTACACTACGAAGGACTCACTCGTCCCAGCACCAATCCCACCATTGATATCCCTTAAGGAAACTCAATCGCCCTCCTTGCCGCCGCTGTGACGACTGTCATTCGTATCAACAGGGCCTTGGATCGCGAGCTCATCGTCTCTATGGGAGTCTCGGAGTCTCCCTTGTCCATGGCTGATTTGAGAAAGAAAATGACACCATCGGCCATATTCAGTTCTGAACAAGAGTTGGTAATGCAGGCCGCCTTTATTGCATTAAAGCTGAAAGAGAAGAAGGCTGCTTCTGTGAAAGGATCTACTCGTCGTCCTGACATGTCTAATGGCGCTGCCATCGCTGAGCTTTGCGACCTATGCGCCAACACTTCCCCCCTGAAGGATACTACTACCAATGATCCTTCTAAAAATGAGAGCTTTTAAACGAGAGCTACTCATGTTCATCTACCTCTTCCGTTTGATCCTCCTGCAACATCAAGAAGGCCAACTCGATCTTTGGAGTTGGCCAACAGCGGCACTACTGCACCAAAATATGGCAGGAGGTGGTCGCGAAAGTTGAAGAGAACATTTTAAAAAAAGAATATGGGTGGAAAATGTGAGGAAGATCGCATAAAATGGATGCTTCAATGGTTGGGCGATGTGCAGACATGGATGCACCGAGCAAGATGGGAACTCGTAATACTATTGGTGATGACATTCAAAATGCCATTGGACCTTCAAGAATACAAACTTTTGAATAGGAACAATAAGTTCGCGAAGATGAACTATGAAATTACAAAATAATAGCAAAAGATACTGCAAAGTACAACATCAGCCATTTCATTTCTTTGAACTTTGTGCTGTGAGATGCCCACGATGATGGATTTGATGAGCAGTAGAATTGATGTGTGTTCGCATTCCAAACGTGATAAGAAATAAATATGACGTATAAATGAGTACAGGTGGAAGGCACCAGTATAGCGATTTACCCTTGTTTCGATTACAGGGCCCATATGATGAATACTGGTATAATCAGCGCCCGATCATCTCTATCAAATCCAACGTCTGTCCATCGCATCGCTCATCCTCGAACAGTATGATATATCCTGCATCTGCAGCAGTATATATACTGTATATAACAGAATAATAATAAGCTCGTCCGGCAACAACACCCCCTCAACACGCAGTGTTTTACTCTTCAAGATATTCCAGGACTTATTGTAGCGATAATGCAATAGCCGACAAGAAAAGAGCTCAATTCCTTTCCATCACATAATTCCCGCACAGACTTCAGTTTCCAAATAAGATCGAAGTGAAACGCGGCATCACATACTGTAATTCGTTTCAGAATGAGAAGCTTTCTGTGGAACAAGATGAGATTCGGAGCTTCCTTTCGCCTCCTTGCTTGGACTCTAATATGGTTTCAATTGCAGTCTACTGTCGAAAGCAAGTCATACCAGCTGTATAGTTCCAGTGAAATTCATGCCATGTTGGACAAATGGAAGGTCAAATATCCTGATTTGGTACGATTGACGACGGCTCAGGAAGCCTACGGTTTGCCGACGGCTGGATCGGCCTACGATTGTCCGTTTTACGAAGGCAATGGTTGTCCGAATGCCATTTTGACCATTCAAGACTATCAGACGCACCCAGTTGGATCCGCATCCTCCAACGCCTTGCCAGAAGTCTTGTGGAGTGGATCCGTGCATGGAAATGAACGAGTGGGGCCGACAGTCGTCATGGAGACGGCATTGTTGCTTTTGGAGGCCGCGACTTGTGAATCTTTCTTGCATGAGGAATCATTATCTGAATCCAAAACTAATACTACCACTACCACTACCACTACCACGACTACAACTACTACCTACTGTGGAGCCCCACTGGCAGAGAGTGGAATTGGGGATATTCAACGACGATGGCTCGCGAGATTGGTCAGTACTCGACGGATAGTCATTGTTCCTACAGGTAAGTGTGGCATGGTTTGAAATGAAAGAGATATCTTACATGGTTCCATCATGTCGAAATGGACTCACATTCTTTTATAAATATAATACGTATATTCGCAGCCAACGCAATTGGATACGATCGAAATCGACGAACCGAAGATGGGATCGACCCCAATCGGGATTTTCCTTACGACTTGCTGGATCCTACCTTGTGTATGAGGACCATTGCTGGTCGGACACTGAACGAAGTCTTTCGGGAGCATCTTTTTCAAATGGCACTGACCTTTCATGGTGGTATCGAAGTTGTGGCCTATGAATGGGGGGCCCCCAGTTGGTATGGCTTTCTCAGTCCTGACGACTTGGCTCAAAACCAGATTGCGGCAGCCTATAGCAAGTATGGTGGCAGTTGGCCTGGAGGTAGTGGTCCTTATAAATATGGTACCATGAACGATATGGTATACTATGTACGAGGTGGAATGGAAGATTGGGCCTATGCTGCGTCCTGGGACAAGGACCGAGTGCGATCCTGTCAACCGACCACGTTCAATGGTTACCCATTGGAAAAGACCGTCTACAACAACTCGACACTTCGTGTCTTTAATATGCTCATCGAGACGAGTGCATCCAAGAACCCTATTTTCAATTTGGGTAGACCAGATGACTTGTTGAATCAAGATAATGTTGATTCGTTTGGCAGTGGTCACATTGCCAGGAATATCCGATTGTCACTCCTCTCGGCCGATCTAGTCGAACCATATGTTTCCATTGTCCAAGTCAATGGTGCCACGTTGCCGCACGATATTGTTCCGCTACCATCAAAGTCGGAAAACAACTGTGGGACAACAACGACGGTTGCAATGAATGCCACCAATAACACTTGGGACAACAACAACAACAACAAGTTGGAGATTTCCTTTTCTGTGGGAGGTGCCTTGACGATCGACCAAGTCCAATTGTGGTTTGCCAACAAGAATGATATTGTATCAACAAAACCACTCGTCAATGATGACTGCCAGGCACAGCCAACTTTGGCCGCATTGCAATTTTTTCAACGAGCAACCATTGTGGGCCCCAGCAGTGGAAGTGGCCAATTTTCCAGCAGTGGGCCCATTCCAGCTTCCATTCTTACAGATGGTCCCCTCTTTGTCGGTACCATTGACATTCCAAATACTGTTGTTGGTGCTACCAATAACGAGTGGATTGTCATGGCATCGGCCAAGGTAGACCAAGATTGGAATATTGTTCCAGCAGAAGCCGGACCAGACTACGCCCAACCCCAAAGTCACATGGCCAATGTTCGAACAGATCCGAATTGGAAGCATGGAAGCGAAGGAAAGGTAGTCCAAGGAAGATTGGATTGGTTTTCTCGACCCTTGACAGTGGTGGTGGAAATGGCTGATGACAACAATGACGGCGGATCCACTTCTGTTCCTACGACTTCGCCAACCATGACCTTGTCAACAGCTCCATCAGTCACTCCTCGATTGCGGCCAGTCTCATCGGACCAGCCATCTGCGCGACAGTCGTTCGAGCCAAGTTTTCATCCTTCCCCCAAACCTTCTATGAGCCCAACGGATAGAATTGTAACGGATGCTCCAACTCTTGCATCACTTTCATCCTCCCAAGTGCCCACTCGCCCCGGTGACGACAAGAGCTCGGATCCGACCAATGGCCTTCCACTGATGATTCCCATCAATGATGATAACGATGGCTCTGGGACCACAAAACCACCCGCTGGGACGATTGATGGTGATTCCTCGGGCGCCATGGTGTTTGTATATTCGTCCATCATCATTTTCATTTCTCTAGTTGGCGCATTTGCAATCTAAAAAGTTTGCTGGCATATTATAGAACACAATGCAAAAAGTCACATACGTCCGGCTTCGACATCATTGGCATTCATTATTGGCGGACATTGTGAACGGAAAAAGAAGGCCCCGCATAGTTCTGAAATTTTCACGACTACAGTATCGAATGAAACGCCACCAAGACGTAATATATTTAACAAAAAATGCACCATGCGTTAGATATACCAGTTACTTTTGTTCGACAATTTGCCAAAAAAATCACATACCGTAGTAGAGTACCGGTATATTGAATACTCGTATGTCGCGTTACAGTAGGTTCAACTAGTAGGTACCGGTACATAAAACCAAAACCATCATCATTAGCTTCCGTTGCAAAACAGCTCCTGTTTGATCACTCCAAACTCTCATCTTTCTCTTGAATTGACTTGCTACACCACTACCGCTATTGCTAACAGACGTACTGTACTCTATGATCCAAATGGTTTCCTCACAATAAGAACAAAAGCCAGCTAATGACCATCAACAATCCTCAAGACGAACTGAATCGAATAAACGTCATGTCCTCTCATTCCATTTCACTCCAAGACTTGGCAACGGCGTCAACAAGTGACAGCTGTGGCGACTCGTCTTCCTTTCGCAGCAACATCAGACCAATAACTCATGTACCGCAACATGAACAACTGACGATGCATGCATTGGAGGATTTTTCAGAAAACAGTGAAGACTTGTTTGCAGCCGCGTCTACTCCCAACAAAAGCAACAACAATATATTTGCGCACAGCAGTAATGGATCGTCGTCTTCTAGCTTTGGGGACGTCAACTTTGACCCCGACCATTCCATGAGTGGCGATGAGAACGAGTCTTGGACTAGTCATGTGGATTACAATGACGATGATGAAGATGATAATTCATGGATGTTTCCCAATACTATCAGTGATGATGATTGTGGCACTGATTCGGATTTGCTGCAACAAAATTCGGCACCGGCGGGTTTCCGACTGTCCGTGCAGGCCCGACGAAAGGAAGCGAGGGGTCCCTTGGTATGGGTATTGCGCGACGGTATTGATGTCATGGAACAGGCGGCACGACTGGTATTGCCACGCATTGACCCATCCGACGATAGTGATTATGAAGAGGATGCTCACGAGGAACGAGTCGAAATTCAATGGCGAAACGACGGATCTTTTGATTGGGTATCGAGAGAAGAGATACGACTCGTCCAAGAAAGGAAGTCGTTTCCAAAGGACGGTGGTCACTCTCGTTCCTCATCATCTGATTCAGGAGCCTCCTTCGCATCGCTCCCACCGTCACGCACCGAAATGATGCAAGCGTTTCAGAGTTCTGGGCTTAGCCTTTCCGGCCGTCGCATCATGCAAATTCAAAACAATATTATCACGTCTGATGCAGAATCGAGTGACACCAGCAGTAGTGGAGGTTCTGTTGAAGAAGAAAATCCAACCTTGGGACGAAAATTGGGAAACATGATGGGCTTTCGAAGCAGCAGCACCAACAATGGCACCAATCCAAAACGGCCTAGCAGTGTCAATATCAAGAATATTCCGTCGTCTGCTGGAGATACTCCTGCTCGCAAACGATCCCTTCCAGCATTTCCCCTCAGCTCGCCGTTGAGACGATCCAACAGTTTAGGGAAGAGTAGGTCAAGCAGGTCCCCGCCCCCTCCACCCATTACTCTTGACGATGCGCTGGTCAATGAAATACATGATCATGATGAAAAACAATTGTTGTCATCCAGCTTTCATCATGAACAACGACGCGCCCGCAAAGGTGCCAAGAAGCAAGCTTTCAAATCCAGATCCGCAGATTCCATGCCAGCCGAATTAAACGGGTCTCCCATTATTGTTCAGGCAAAAAAGCTTACCAATAGTATGCACAATCCATCATCAGCATCCAAGCAACATGAAGAACTCAAATCATCGAGCTATCATCACGAACAACGAAAGGCGCGCAAAGGCTCGAAACAAAAGGCCACCAAATCAAGATCCGCCGATTCCCAACCAGCCGATTTTACGGAATCGCCAACTATCACCGAGGCCAAGTCACTATGGCAGGAACTGCACGCCTCGTCTCCTGAAATGGCAGTATCCTCATTATCACCATTATCATCAGGGAAGAAGAAATCATCCAACTTTCATCACGAAGAGCGAAAAAAACGAAAAGGAGGAAAGAGAAAGGCCAGCAAATCAAGATCCGCCGATTCCCAACCAGCTGAAATGATGGAATCTCCAGTCATTGCCGAGGCCAAGTCATTGTCCAGCAGCATGCACAATCTCATCAAGCCAGAGAGTATGAAAGTTTCCAGCTATCATCACGAGCAACGCAAGGCACGAAAACAAGCAGAAGGAGCCAACAGCAACAAGACCAAACAAACCAAGAGTCGATCCGCGGATTCAATGCCAGCAGAAATGGATGAGTCGCCCATTTTTGCCACCAGCAAAAAGGAATTGTCCAATTCCATGCATGGGTCATCATCAGGAGCAGTACCTAGACGAAAGAATTCTTTGTCCAAGGCGGGGGGTTTCCTGTCACCAAGTTCCATCATGAAACGAAGCCTTGGTTCGATTACCACCAAACTAAGTCCTAAGATATCTCCCAAATCCGGAAAGGGTGGCATTCGTAATTCCGAGGATATGCCGAAGTCGTCGGATTGCATGACTCCCGAGCAGGTGACCAAGAAAAAGTCGGCTGCCCGCAAGAGCGAATCCGACATGATTGGTTCCTCCCCCAACTCAAGACGAAACACCTCATTACGTCGGTCGGAAGGCGACGTTGTCGTCTTATCACCCGATGTTGCGGCCAATAATCCAAAAAGGGTATCTTCCATCAATCGAAACGATGATGCTGCCCCCAAGCGAAACTCCTCCCTCAAACGAAATGATGTGATTCCCGATCCCGACTTTTCAAGTCCCAAACGAAATTCTTCCCTCAAACGGTCCGGTACAAGTCCCAAGCGAAACTCCTCCCTTCGCAACAAATCACCAAAGCTTTCCAATAATAACAAGGAAGATAATTCAGGGATAGCCTATCTCCAGCAAAAGAGGGGACAGCAGCAAACTCCCTCCAGAAGGTCCGGTGCGAGTGCTTTGTCCAGTCCGAGAGGGAGCAATGACGAACCCCGTAGGGTTGCCAATGTGGATTCGGCAATTTCCATGATGATGGTCAAGGGCAGCCGATCCGCTCGACAGCTAGACGGTATCGCCGATGATCCAGCAGGACGAAAACGAGTTTCCAATGTGGATTCGGCCATTCTATTGATGAAGAAACAAACTAGTCAGCGAAAATTGGATGCGACTGGTGAGAGTAAAGGTCGACAGAGTCCCAGGCAATCTGCTGCCAGTCGATTATTGGCTACCAGGAACGCTGTTGACTTGCCTTCACCACCGATGAAGATGGGCAGTGCCCGAAGATTTCATCAAAGTTCAGGTAGCATATTGGATAAGGAAGATCAAGACCTGAATGACAGTTTTGTGGCACGGGCTGACAAACTTCAGATATCTCCCAACCAAGCCAAGCGAGTCAATGCGAAATCCAAATTTGAAGCCTTGAATGACAAAATGAGCATGATGATTGGGGTCGAAGCGAGCCCAGGCACAAAACTTCAAAAGAAAGATACTCGTAGCACACTCCGAGAAAAGCGAGCCGCAAAAAGACAGTCACGCACGAAGCTGACCAATGCCTTTCAACGAATCATCCAACCGGACGGCACCGAGAAAACGACCGACAAAGATTCCAACGGTATTGAAGTACCAGTGAATAATTGAGCAACTTCAAGCTACTGTGATCTGTCGAAGCTTAGTTCTATGTTACGAGTAACTGTGGACAAGGACTGTATTTTATATTTTAGAACCCAAATTGGGCAATGTATCTTCTCTTGTATTATTCTGTACTGGACCGTATGCAAAATATGGGCTGTAGGTATTATTATATCGTATTGCTCATTCCTTCGGCCGCAGGATTAGTGATCGGTAAAAATGGAAACGTATGGAGAGTCGTCGTGTGCTTCGGCTTCATAGAAGAAACGAGGCATGCCTTCAAGGATTTGGCTCCTCTTAACCTCGCTCATTGTACTGCGCTCGCTGTTCGTCATGTCGATGGAAGCAGTACCGTCGCTCGAGGAAGTGTTGGTGGAGTTATTGTCAATCTCGGGATGCGTAACAACCCCATCCTTTTGAATCAAAGTCTTACAGGACACGTATGGAGGGTCGTGATGGGCTTCCACTTCATAGAAGAAACGAGGCATGCCTTCAAGGATCTGGCTCCTCTTAACCTCGCTCATCGTACTGCGCTCGCTGTTCGTCATGTCGATGGAAGCAGTACTGTCGCTCGAGGAAGTGTGGGAGAAGGAGCTGTTCTTTTCAATCTCGGGATGGGTAACAACTCCATCCTTTGGAACCATCGCCTCACATGAAATGCGGTTCTTGTGTCTGCCATGTAGAGAGCCGAGTAGTCCCTTTCCATTGATGATTTTCACAGATGGCATGTTGTTTCTTTGTCGTTTCGAATCGATGGTGGTTTCAAAATTGTGAGCAGAGTTTTGTAAAAGATTCAGTACATTTAATTTCAGGATTATTACACCTGCACCACCTTCTTTTATTCTCCAAGTTGGAGAAGCCTATGTTGCTTCTTCGCTTTCGATTACATACGTACGGTACCGATTGGGTCACAGTTGTCTTAAGGTACCTATCGCTACTGATCGGTACCTGGTACCGCTTGCATGCAAGATTTTGGCTTCATGTTTGATCAAGGTGCGGTTTGATGCTTGCAGGAAGTGCGCGGGGAACATTGAAGTGCTACCATGCATTCCGTAGTTTTCTGGTGGCGAAGTATGGCGAAGGGACCCAATTGATCGAATCGAACACTATAGATTCGCAACGAACACCTTTGGGCTCTCCAAACCGCTCCGGTTTGTACTTAATTTGCTGGAAAGAAGTCGAATTTCTCACTACCATGTAGTGATTTTATAATATATCGAAAAAGTGCATATGTGCCTCTCACAAATCATTCAGGGACGAGGGGTATACGTCAATCAGGTCTCCGCCACCACCACCCATTACTCTTGACGATGCACTGGACAATGAAATACACGATCATTCATGCCCGAAGATTTCATCAATATTCCGATAACATATTGAATAAGGAAGATCAAGACCTGAATGTCAGTTTTGTGGCACGGGCGGACATGACGCTTCAGATATATATCCCAACCAAGCCAATAAGCGGATCAATGCGAAATCCAAACTTGTTGAAGCCCTGAATGATCGATGATTCGGGTCGAAGCGAGCCCAGGCACGAAACTTCAAAGGAAAGATGCTGGCTGGTAGTAGTACACTCCGAGAAAAGCGAGCCACTAAAGTGAGGCAGTCACGCACGAAGCTGACCAATGGCATGCCTTTCAACGGATCTCACAATCTCATCCAACCGGACGATACCGGGAAAACGACCGACAAAGATTCCAACGGTATTGAAGTACCAGTGAATAACTGAGCAACTTCACGCTACTGTGATCTGTCGAAGCTTAGTTCTGTGTTACGAGTAACTGTGGATAAGGATGTGTATTTTATATTTTAGGACCCAAATTGGGCAATGTATCTTCTCTTGTATTATTCTGTACTGGACCGTATGCAAAATATGGGCTGTAGGTATTATTATATCGTATTGCTCATTCCTTCGGCCACAGGATTAGTGATCGGTAAAAATGGAAACGTATGGAGAGTCGTCGTGTGCTTCGGCTTCATAGAAGAAACGAGGCATGCCTTCAAGGATTTGGCTCCTCTTAACCTCGCTCATTGTACTGCGCTCGCTGTTCGTCATGTCGATGGAAGCAGTACCGTCGCTCGAGGAAGTGTGGCTGGAGTTATTGTCAATCTCGGGATGGGTAACAACTCCATCCTTTGGATGAACCATAGTCTCACATGAAATGCGGTTCTTGTGCCCGGCATGTAGACAGCCGAGTAGTCCCTTTCCATTGATGATTTTCACAGATGGCATGTTGTTTCTTTGTCGTTTCGAATCGATGTTTTCAAAATTGTGAGCAAAGTTTTGTAAAAGATGCTATCACTTTCAGGATTACCGACTCACTTCTCGTTCTGCAAGTTAGAGAAATCTGCTCTGCTTCTTCAGTTTCGATTACCAATTGTAATTGGGATGGGTCACAATTATCTCGAAGTACCGGTTGGTACCCAAGATTCGGTTTCCGGTTTGCAATTCGGTTTGATGGTGGTGGGAAGTGGTCGGGAACACTGTAGGTGCTACTAAAACCCATCGCGGTTCTGCATCCTGTCCTATACCGATTTTAAATGATTTCGATTATCTTGCGTAATTTGGACGGATGCATATTTTCTTTATGTATGTGTGTACCGGATGCTTTTGATTCGGGTTGTAGGCATCAATATTCGTCTTTTTTTTTGGTGGCGAAGGGACCCAACTGATCGATAAGAACACTGTGGATGCTATTGGCTCTCCACACTGCTCCAGTTTGTGCTTTGCTGGGAACGAGATCTTTGTTCCTATTTTCGCACAACACTAAGTACAGAGACTCAGAAACTTCGAAACCAAGATCACATGCAGCATTCATGTGCTCGGCTGGACCCACACAAGACCAACATGAAGAGAATTTGTATCGCTTCGAAACAAGAAATATAAAGCTAGCTCATCTACAAGTTTCTGGTGGTTATAAAGGATACGAGAGTCTCTTCAAACCTAGAGGCACCAAATCTCAGAAAGTGATCAAGAAAGGGTCGTGTGAGTAGGTGCATATGTGTCTCTCCATAATCATGGAACCACATGTTGAATCTGGAGAAGAGATATCTGATGAGTAATCTATCGATTTAGTCACCTCCAACGGGACATGTTTTCCAATCACCTTTCTAACATAGAAACGGGGCAACCATATGCTGATCGGAGAAGTAGCTATACTATCATTCTTGACGGGTCATAGGACTAGAACAACAAAACTGGAAACTATAATTAGTCATCAATAAGTCGGTCATCGTTAGAACTGACAAACTCCGCTGCTGGGCTCTTGAAGAAAGCGTTGCCGCAAATTGAAGAGACACTCGCGGCTCTCAGTGGTCCCCAAACTGAGATGTAAAAGGTGATGAAAATTCTCCCGAGTCCACTCCTTCATAAAAGAACTTGAAGTCTTCACTTTTCCCATCGCTTATGCCTTTCGATGGCTCCGGCTTAACGGCAATCCCCGTCAAGTCAACAACATGCTTAGGGGATGCCTCGACCCCTTGCTTGTCGTCCAAATCTTCGGCGGATGTGTTCCCGGCTCTCGAGGATTTGCTTTTCATTTTGTTTCGATAGTTTCTGGGTGAAAATGTTTGGACCACATCACCGATACGGTTAATGACACTAGCCTTCTTCCCTTTTGGTGATTTATGGTTGTCTTGTTCGTCTCCCATGTTGCAATATCGTTCTGCAATGATGCGGTTGTGGGAGGAATATTTGTATCTCGGCAAAGTGAGATGACCGTCTGGGTTCGGATTCGATGATTTATTTATCGTTCACCGGTTAATTGTGGATTGTGGGGTTTGGAATTGTGACATCAGTTTTCGTCATTTTGGAACAATATGAAAAAAGGAGAAGTTCTTACTGACGCGCACTTCCGAAGGCGCAAAACTGTTGCAAGCAGGCGGTCGGTCCCATAAATGATGGAGTTATATCGACGACGACACATAATCGGACGATGGTTATGGTGCTCAAATAAGCTCCATTCAACGACTAGTGTATGCGTATAATCCTGGAACCTACTCCCATGATACGGTGGGACATGGTGGAGCAAAAAGAAGTGGCCTTGGGGTTACGAAAATGGCAATTTTGTGGTTCCCGAAAATCAATGGTGTTCCGGTTTGGTTTCTCTTCTGTCTCTGTATTTGCTTCTAGGCTACCTTTATTTTGATGAATTTACTATACCGGTAGATTGTAGTGAACGTTGTGGCTGAAACATATTACAGGCTTCTCCACAATCCATTATTTTTCCGGCACTTTCTCTTTCCCCTTTTGTTTTCCCCTGCTGACGCGCACTCTCTAGCCCCCGGCTACTTTTATCGCATGTCAGACCATACTGTATTTCACATCATCACCTATTATGATGCACACGACCCCATCATAAATGCTTATTGAGAGAGAAGACTTCAAAGTGCGATTATGCCCATTGCTTACTTTCTACTGCACTTCATTTTGGTCTTGCAACTGAGCTATGCTTTTCAATCATACAGCATTCCCAGCATTCTGAAATCCCAACCTTCAAGATCTGTCTCATCGTATCATTCCTCCTCGTCTGTAAACTTGAACTCGCATTCTGAACAAGTCCATGTTGGTGCTTCTTCTTCTTCTTTGGACGATGCCGTGCTGAATCGATATGCTTGTACACGGTTCAAGCGTTTTGATAATGAAACGGGGGCCCTAGAATACGCTTCTCCATCTGATCCAGACATAGTGAATGGGGCAGCCTCGGCTTTAGATTTGGCCAGGAGAGCACCTTCTGGTTTCAACACACAACCATACAAAGTCCTACTGGTGAGCTCGAAGGAGCAAAAAGAGGCTCTATCAAGATACTGTTGTGGGCACAATGCACACCGTGTACGCGATTCAGATTGCACTGCGATATTCCTGGCAGATCGGCAGGTCACCAGAACCTTTGGTGACTTTTCGGATATGCTTCAGAAAAACAACGAGAATCGTCCACCAAAGGGACTTTGGCTGATGAAAGTTTACATAACTCTCTTTTCTTCTGGCTTGCCTTTTCCGAAGTGGATTGCCGGGCCTATTTCTTGGGCGATGCGGTTGGCCTTGCGAATGGTATCTTGGGTGGCCCGGTCTTCCTACCCCATTCCCACTCTGTCCAGCAGCGAGACTTGGAGTCAAAAGAACACCATGCTGGTGGCGATGACCTACATGTTAGGATGCACGACGAGACAAATAGCAACTTGTCCCATGGAAGGCTTTACAACTTGGGGTATTCGACAGGCACTAAAAATCCCTCGGCGGTACACCATTCCATTGATTGTCGCTACTGGGACGCCACATTACACCCGCCGACGACCCAGCATTGACACCCAAGGCAAAACTTCCAGCAGTACCAAACCTACTGCCGAGGCTGCAAATTCATCAACAGTTTCATCCTCTGGCACAATGCGTACCGATGATACTGGAGTTTCACATGGACCGTCGTCTTCAACCTCTGGAACACCGCGATACTCGTTCGATAATGTTGTGTTTGGAGATAGTTTTGGACAGCCCTATTCACAGCTGTAGCAAAGTCATAGAACAAATAACTTGGATATATTTAAGTGTGCATATTGCTGGGGACACAAAGTCTGCCAGTAGCAGATGCCACTCTTCCCTAGCCTCGGGAGTGGGTATTTCAAATGCTCGGGATTGAATATAATAGTGCTCTTCTTGCACTAGAAGAACGCCGCATGCGGCTGCATGGCACATGCTGCTTTGGGGTTCGGCCGATTGGTGTACTTTGCCCTTGCTTGATTGCGAACATTCAAAGTGTAGAACATCTTTCGGCTGATGATCTTACTCGGTCCTACTCTTCCACAGCCTCGTTCTTTGTATTCCATAATGTCGGTAGCGAATTCCTTCGGATTTGGAGGCCCTGGTCCATGCTCCCACAGGGAGGATGCACCTCTTGGATCAAGTCACAAAACTGTGACTTCCGCAGAGCTAAAACAAGGTCAATGGAGAGCTATTCCGCTTTGTTCTGCATTCACTTTCCATTTTCCAAGGCCACCAGGGCCATTGATATATAAAATGACATTCCAAAATCCTATTTTATATGACGCTTTTTCTGTAGCTATTCCCTTGACTTTTCGCTCTCAAGAGTCAATCGAGCACCATCACATTCCACCCAAATATTCCATTCACTTTCCATTTTCCAAGGCCACGAGGGCCATTGATACATAAGATGACATTCCAAAATCCTATTTTATATTACGCTCTTTCTGTAGCTATTCCCTTGACTTTTCACTCTCCAGAGTCAATCGAGCACCATCACATTCCATTAAAGTGGTTCCGTGAGCCGGTGGACCCCCTGTCGTAGAGCGTCCAGTGATGAATACTACGGTACGGTGCCGTCAGTATAAGTTATCACTGGAAGCGCATTGATTTTGCTTTGCCTTCACCAGGTTCAACATACGGTCGCGCTTTCATCGAAGATGTGTCTACGAGTATCGGTATATTTTTAAAAAAAGATTGATGTTGCATGCAATTTTCGATTAAAATAATAACATGGAACGAAAAGTGATGTGTCCCTGCCTGAGTCACCTTTACACATAGTCAGATGGTATTGCAACAATTGTGATAAGAATTGTCCCGTTTGATATTTTGCATTGTTTTGCGGATTTTTTCCTGGTATCGTTTCGCGCTTGAGGATAAAACGTTTGTGGCAGATGCACAGATAGTTTACCCGAATCCACCTGTGATCATTCTTACATAGACAAACAGTTTGTCCGACACCACCAAAGGTCATTATGTTACATAATGTTTTTGGTTATAAAAACTTCCGATTTTTTCCGCCCGCACCATTTTACCATAAAGCGCCGGGGACAGAACGGCAGCATCACAGTACCGATGTGTCGAACGTTCACATAATGTTCAGCACAGTTTCTTGTCGAACGACGTCGCCTTCAAAGAATATAAGTCCCAACTCAAAGCAACTCATTAACAGCTCAAGTGCTCCCACTGACTCAAGCGTTGTTGAAGTCTTCAAATCAATTGGTGCAAACTCTCATAACATCCACAAGATGATGATAATGAAAACATCGACTGAAGAGAGCGTCCATTTCAATAGCAATACTAGCAATACAAGCATGTCTTCCTTCATGTCATGTTTGCTCAAGGAGCGTGCCACGCAGTTCTCAATGCCTAATTCCAATTGGAGCATTACAATTGTTGATGACAATGCAAGACCCAAGCATATTGACAAACGCAAGATATTGTCCATGCAACAAAAACGACACGCAGATTCAGCCCGTGACATGAGATGGGGAGGCGGCAGCAGTGGCAACAGTTTGACGCCATCCGCATCTGAAACATCACTTTCCTCTCGAGCGACGAGTCGTGGTTCTTCTCGTTCATCATCACGGAGTCTCAAGCCATCCTCGTCGGAAACTTCCCTTTCCGCCCGAACGGACAGTCGTGGTCCTTCTCGTTCTTCACAAGCTGTCCGTCGCACTGTGATGGACCTGAAGGAGAAAGCCAATGCCAACAGTCGTTTTGCTCCCATCATCACCACCACCAACAGATCATCCTTACCCCCTACTGTTCCAGGAAAAGGTCTGAGACGAGCCGCAGCCAGTGACACAATGTTACTAAAGATGCCCGTCCGAACAAAGTCCCCAAGAGTTGCCAAAGCACGTCATTCCGTGGGAGCTGTAGCTCAAGCCAATTCCACATGGGCAACAGCAGCCAACGAAGCAACCAGCAGCATGGCCACAGTTGGGGGGCTTTTGAAATCACTACCTCCAATCGATTTAAGTTTGGATGATACTAGTACTTCTACTGCTACTACCATCCCCTTGGAGAACGATTGGATGAGCTATTCCTCTTCCCATAAATCATCCTTGAGTCGCGGGTCGTCTTGCAACAAGATGATGAGCCAATCTTCCAATGATATGCAGCAATCAAGCGCCTTGAGCACCAAGAAGAAAAGTAGCGGCAGCAGGAATGACAATACAATGAAAATGAAAAAGTCAGAGAAGAGGTCGTCATCTGACAGTCTGAAGCAACGCGCTTCACTATTGGGATTGGATCTCAAGTAAAGGGGCGGCTACCATATCGATGTATCAATATCTAGAGTCAGAGAAAGAAAATATAGAAAGATATAAGTTAACACCAACATACAAGGTATCAGATTGTAATTGTTAAAATATAGTTTATAATACCGGTAATATGGTTGATAGTAAATCTGATTCTTGGGCCCTTCTGCTCGTCCTAAAAATAGTTTGGAAAAGAAAAAAAAACTTCTGGTCGTGTTTAGTTACAAGAGAGGCGGCATTCGCAAAAGAAGAACTGACTGACGAGATAGGGCCTAATGACTTCTTTTACTTCTACTTTTTCTATCCTTGAACTATGACGACGTTTTGACGATACCGGTAGGGCCTAACTGACATGTATCAAATGAACTAAGTAAATGCAATGTAGACCAGAAGTCGAACATATTGAACCTTCCGTGTCGGTGAAGATTCAAGAAAAGAAGACGTCAAAACAGAGCCGGCCGGCCTTTTGAGAGGCTGGCTATGCGCATTTTCATATTCAACCTCCGCCCTCAATTTGAGTCCTCATCGGCATCTTCTCATCTTCAGAAACCCATTCACCATTCTGAAAAAATTCGAAGGCTTCTTGTCTCTCGATTCACTTCCCTTCACCTTCACCTTCGTACACAATACTTCGATCTGAGGATCTCCTAAAGCACTCCACAAAGAAAACCGACAGTTTGAATTTTTAGAAGCGTCAGTCCGTCATCTTGATTGAAAGTCTGTGGAAGAGTCACCTGAATTGAAATATCCTTCCAGCAATAGACATTGTGTGGAATTCAACATTCCGTAAACTTTTACCAAATGTGCACCGCTACCGAAACTGCTAATAAGACGATCAATAACAGCAGCAATAACAACAACAACAACCACAAGAATACCTGTGAAATTGAATCTGAGACTGAGTCATCTGAAACGGAAACGGAGGGTAGCAGTATGCCAATCGTGGAGGAACCAAAAGGGCCCTTTGCGGAATATGCATCTGAAAGAGTATTGAGAAGCCTTGGCGGATTCCAAGAATCAGTAGAATCTGCTTATCGAAAATCGCTTCCTCAGGATAAGCTTGCTGCTGCAAATCAGCTGTCACCTGATGCTGACTCGACGCTGCATGCTACAGGAATTGATTGGAAGGACGTTTCGATTGAAAATGTTCTAGGAGAAGGTGGATTTTCTTTTATTTTCAAGGTAAGAATTGTCGTGCTAGAAAAATATTGCTGTCAGATTGTTGGCCAGCTGTAATAGTTTCATCAAAATATCTGAAATCCCATTTTAACATACACGTCTGTCTCACTCTCTTGCTACTCTTCACGCATCAGGTAAAATTGGAAAAGAAAGAATTTGCCTTAAAATGCCTCAAGGCTAAAGCCATTGCAAATGAAGATGACTTGGAATTCAATGCCATGGATCTGTACACAGAATCCTACCTATTATCACATTTGAATCATGAGCATATCATTGGAATCCACGGTGTGATGGAAGGAAGCTTGTCCGACTCGTACTTGAAAGATGGGTATTTTATACTTTTGGATATTATGGACACGACTCTCTTTGATGCCTTGGAAGTCTGGAGGGAGGCGGCTACCTCGAGCAAATCACTGAAATCCAAAAAGGCGGCCATCAGCCTGAGGGTGCAAAATGTCATGAATCCAGTTGTCGAGGCCATGCAGTACTTGCACCAACACGACATTGTGTTGCGCGACCTGAAACCAGAGAATATCGGATTTGATCAACAGGGACAAGTCAAACTTTTTGATTTTGGACTCGCACGGCACATTTCCGTTATTGGTGATGGTGACGTTGCTGGATCCATTTGTTATATGGCACCGGAAGTCATGCTGAAGGAATCTGTCAACTTTTCATGTGATGTCTACTCGTTTGCCATTGTACTATGGGAACTCTGCACCCTACAAATTCCTTTGTCAGAATTTGCAGACTTGGAAGAGGTAGAACGCAAGGTTGCCAAGGGAAACTGGAGACCATCTACCACTTGGATTCCGTCCAAGACGCTTCGTGGTCTGATCAAGGACTGCTGGAACAGGGATCCTAAAGCACGACCGGACTTTGTGTCCATTGAAAAGACGCTCCAGAAATGTTGTAATAAGGAGAATCAAGCTTCGGACGGTGGCGGCAAGCTGAAACAAAGTCTTTCCCGATCCGGATCCTTCTCGGAGCTCTACTTGGAGGTCTTGAAAAAATCTTCGAGAAGGACAGGACGATGACCGGGTTCTCCATAGTATTATTGAGCTATCTCCAGTATCATTATAAATTGATTCATTAATACACATCTCTTGAAAAAGTCAACAGCAATACATATATGATGAAAGAATGTACGAATGTACGAATCAATCCAGTACACGGTAGGTGTATAATACAGTTTGTTGAGCTGCTCTCATGGTGGTACGATATCCACTTGTTCCATCGCCATCACTGGCGCTACAGCCACAGGGTACCTGCTTCTTTCTCATCATTGTCATCACTTTCGATATTCAATTCAGCTACTTTTGGTCGTTTGGTATGCCTTGGAGTTTGGTTATGCTGCTTTGATGATGCCTGACGTTTGCGTTCCTGTCCAGATAGTTGTGACGACTCATCCTCGGCGCTATCGTCATCGAGACCCTTATCCTTCCCTTCGATTCGCATCAGTTCTTGATTCAGAGCTTCAATGGTTTGATGCAAGTCACCTCTATCGGGATTGGGATGTTTAAGACAATATTCCACGGCAATCTGTGTCATTGTTTTATTCTCACCACCACTGCCACTACGTCGAGTGGTCGCAGTACCTTTTTTGGAGGAATGAAATCGTGAAAAGGCTTCCAAACGATTGTTGGTATAACAGTCCAGCCGCCGCGTGAGAGATTTAGCAATCGCCTTGAGATCTTCCACGGATGGTTTGTCGTCTTGCTCCTGTTGG
Source organism: Cylindrotheca closterium (assembly GCA_933822405.4). NCBI lineage: Eukaryota > Bacillariophyta > Bacillariophyceae > Bacillariales > Bacillariaceae > Cylindrotheca > Cylindrotheca closterium. The sequence goes on along the minus strand of CAKOGP040001759.1, from coordinate 315,382 downwards.
CGCTTGCGCAAGGCAAGATTGTTCAAACAAATAATCTCCGATTTTCTGGTTTGTTTCCAGTAGAACTCTTGCCGTGGATCAAACTCCGCGGTGGTGGGAGAATCTGCTGTTGTTGCTGTGATGACTGATGCAGCAGCGGCTACGCGGGAAGACGCTTTAGGAGCCATAGATGGACCGTTGATACTTATTAGTTCTGATGACTGTCCTCCCGTAGACATTGCCAATTGGGCTTGGAGTTGCTCGATTTGGTTTGCTGCTATTTTGGCTTCTGAATTCTTGGTCTTTAGTGTCGCTTTGCTGGCCTTGAGTTTGTTTTGGGTAAGGAGGAGTTCCTGGTTTAGCACAAACATGTCAGCCATAATTTTTTCCAATTGCTGGCAAACGGGTAGAGCCAATGTTGGGGAGGCCAATGCCATTTGTAGAAACGTCTGTGGTTGTGCTGATGATTGATCCTCACAGTGAGGAGTCAGCAACATGCTCTTGGGGTAGTAGTATATCAGCACGGTGGTGGCAACCTCATTCTCGCGTTGAATTGCATGATACAGCGGAAGTCGATCATTGGCTTCCTTTTGAAACGCCAAATGAGGGTATTCCTTCAGCATTTGCTTGGCTATTCGGTTGCATCCTTTGACCACTGCTTCGGATAGCGGTAATCTACCGAAACTGTTGATATTTGTCATAATGGAAGCGTCCTGCTTCATCATGAAGGATCGAGCTTTCATCTGATCTCGTTGGATACTATCCAACGAGTATTTGTGGACATCGCCACTAAAGACGACTCCTGGCATGACATGAATGGGTGTCATTTGCTGGTTAGTCGTCTTGTACAAAGCATCAGGATCTTGCTGAAGAATATACCGAACGATGTCCAACACTCCATTTCCAGTACAATAAAACATTACATAATGTAGAGGATAAGATCCATAGGCATCTTGAGAATCCTTCATATCGTTCCAATTCAGAGCTTGCAAATGAGGCAAAAGTTGTTTTACACAGTCATGGCGATGCATGTAGATAAGTTGAAGGACATTAGTTCTTCTTCTCTTTGGTGTCCGAGCTCTGTGCTGCGAGGCAAAGCCATTCGTTTCCATGATGGTTGATATCGTTGTATTCGTACAGTATACCGGTAGATCTTATAAAACGTGATGATGTGCTGATTGTTGATTTTAAAAACCGGGCGACGACAGACGGTTCCAACTCGACGACTTGGACTTTCAACTTTGAATTTTCATAACTGCTTGTGCTCATGACTCCTCATGACCGTGGTGACTTGAGATGGATCACCACGAAGATGAATCATCAATCAAAAGATTATTTGTCTTGTAGAAATACTGTACCTGATACTGTTACAGGTACCATGAACAGAAGCGGCGGAAGCAAGCGTAATGGATACAAGCACTGGTACCTGGTACTGGCGGTACCACCGGACCTTGAAGCTGAAACTTGTGCTTGAAACGATGCCATCCTCGTGCCAATATATATTATTATGGTTTTCGAGAGCCATCAATTTAGATTTATAAAAAGCTTTGGCAATCATGTTCTTGTCAGACATATGTATATTAAGAAAATGCTTTTCAATATATAGTCGTTAAAGAGAAGAAGGGGAGCCTCTATGCTGTTTTGGTGGTAGGATGGCTCTTCTACTGATGGTTACACTTAATTATTAAGTAATAAGTTATGCACACAAATGGCTGACAGCGTTCCTACTGAGATTTGAATCAAGACTAACAATACCTCATATAATACCGCTGTAGATGATTGTGGTGATAAGGATTCCCTGACAATTTCTGGGATATGTTACTATTTACCAAAGTTTTGTCCCGCTCGTCATTGTCTAAAAAAGTGCGGTGATGTACAGATTTTTACTGGCGCCGAAGCTATTCTATTGGTGGTACCCCTCTTTCTCCCGGTACTAAACGTGTCGAAAGTGTTCCAGCTACGTCGTGCGAAAGTCAAAGAAGAGGCGCCACCCAAGAAAAAAGTTGTTGCACAAGTCGAAGTGAAAATATTATTGTTCCCCGGGTATCATTGTATTAAGATAGACATTGATCGCATTGGTCAGCGCTCCAGCTTGTAAGACCTCTCACTAACCAGAAATAACCTACTCAATAATGAACTCAAGTGATGAGTGAATGGTCCTATGAGATCTCTCCGAGTCAAAAACTTCGGTTCGCCAAACTTTCACTATTATTACTCAGTCGCACATCATCGATTAATTGCAATAAATGTCCACAGATGGAAGCTTCAACGTTAAATATCACGCGAGGTTGGTCACTTTATTTTGATCGGAAGAAGTTTTAGAAAGGTGCGTTTCACGACACTAAAACTGCGTAAAAGTGTTCCCAAAAAATACACACCAGCGTTTGTAATAAAAGGAAGCGTTTTCATTGCACAAAAGAAAAAACAAGCAATCAAAGCACAAAAATAGCGCATCGCATCGCATCGCATCGTTCAAACATACCATCACAGTTTATCATGGCGTCTGGAAGCCGATTCCCACGCCAATTCGTGGATGACTGCAATGAAAACGATGTCATCTTTGGACGAGGAAAGGGCTCTTATAACAATCCTGGCAACAAGCATTTGCAGCACATCATTCGGCAACATTTCCCACAATACGACTTGGCAGATCTGCAAACCAAGAACATCCTTGCCCACAAAGTCGTCGATACAATGCTCACCAAGAAGCAGCCTTCGAGATTCCTCAAGGCAGACAAAGACACCAACAGATGGTATGCAATGGCACGAGAAGAAGTTGTCAAAAAGATCAAACAAGACTTTGCCAACCTGAAATCAGCGCACAAACGAAAGATTGAAGATGACCCAGCAATGCCAGAGCCACCGAAAAAGCGACAGGCCAAAGATCCTGGTGTGGCTGTCAGCACATTGTTAGCGATTTGCCATAACGATGGAAGTGAGGAAGAAGTTCAAAGTGAAATGTCATCGATCATGGGAGCGGTGAATCACGTATTTGTGCACAATCCAAGATTGGATCATCAGCAGCAAGCAGAACTGGTGTTGAGTAATGATGCCGTCAAGGAAGCTATCGTTTCTATATTACAATGGAAGTCACAACGCCATGCTGACATGCATCCAGAAGGATTGAAAGAGGACAAGATCAATCTACCAAATACCATTCCCAATCATCCAAAGTCCAATGGGGCGTTTGGTTCCAACAAAGCGTTCGTCATGCCCTATGCTAGGCGGCTACCTAAGAAACCCATCGCACCAGCGATCAAGACTGACCCTACTCACATGGAGAAAGTATGTGATAGCGTCGATTTTGAACCCCGGATGGACGATGTGAACAAAATTTGCCCAAAGCTCAGAGTGAAGGGCGATCGAACCTATACGGGGAGTGTTATGGACACCAACCCACACGGGATCGGATTCATGAAATTTGACGATGGGAGAATATATTGTGGAGGATGGTAAGTAAACAGCCAGTGGCTCTACAGTCGTCATGGCATTAACTTAAGGATCGGACCTCACACTACTACTCGTTCTTGTTTCTTTCAGGCGAAAGGGAAAGTTGCACGGCAACGCGTGTGTCTTATACAAGAATGGTGACAAATTCCTTGGGGAATACGTCAAGAACAAGAGAACGGGGGAAGGCGTCTGCTACTACAATGATGGAGCAATCTACCAAGGAGAATTCAAGAACGATCGTCTGAATGGAAAAGGTGCCTATCGGAGTCGAAGCGGAGACGTTTACGATGGCGATTTCGTCAATGGAATCTTTGAAGGAGTTGGTGTCCATCGGAGGGTAGATGGTACTGAAAGACACGGGCGTTTCTCCAACTGGAAGTTTATTGCATCTGCAGACGGAGAAGTGACCTCATCCGACGGCGAGAAGGATGATTCATCTATCCAACATGGCCACGGAAACGAACCATCTTGCAATTCATCAGCTACCAGCAAGGACGATGACGAAGAAGAAGATGTCCATCAAATCGAAAATGATAACGGCGATGAGGATGGCAATGAGAAACCCGAATCAGATGAGAAGCCAGTGCCGGAAGAATCGGCGCCAGCAGACAAAGCCAATGAAAATGACTCACAAGAGGAAGGATCTGAGCAAGGATCACAAGAGCCCCCCGTGAAAATGGAGACAGACAATGATACTAATGGCACTGATGACAATGGCAAATCAAAAACTGGCAAGGGCGTAATACTATAGTCGTTGCCGAGGCCTCCCGCTAGTAGTAGTGCTACCTAAAACGATAAGACATGTACTGCTACCAAATGCTATCATGGTTACCCTATCGCACCGGAGGTATTCCTTTTTAGTTTTGTGAGTTTCTGGTCGTGACTGAATCATCGAATCAACATTCAATATATATTAAAATGTGGCACGTGCCACCGGCCCGTCTATTGTGTGTGAAACAGAACGCATTCCATATCAAATCTAAGCAATCGATTTGATCATACGGCAGGTAGAGTGGCGGCCGTTTCGTTGATTCACGGCACCTGGTACCAGTCGAAAACCTGTACTCGTTCGTGAAAACGGCAAAATCTGTCCGTTTTCCGACCAAGATATTGAGTTTACCAAATCACTAAAAGTAGCTTTTCCACCCCTTAGCCTTGCCCAAAAGTGTCCAATCTACCTGCTGATGTAGTCAGAATGCTGGTACGTCTAGAATTGGCAGATTGGCTGACTTCGTCAATTCTGGTAATTTTGGTCATTTTTTGGGGGATAAACGACAACTGCAGTTTTACACAAAAATGTACTAGAGCTACGTGAAAAAACGCATCGAGTTTCGGCAAATTCTCCTACTATATCAAAATCACTGTCAACTATCAAACGAAAAACTCTTCTTCTTTGTCTTCTATTGCATGCATCTTCTTTGGCAACTTTTGCAATGCAGCCGTATCAAGAGGACAAACAGCCAGTCCATCGCCACCATATTCTCCCTGTGTAATACCTGTTTCTGCAAACGCGATGATTCATTCTTCTTGGCATCACTAGTCCTAGCGCCGTCTTGACGACACAATTAATCACTACAATCAGCCAACAACTTCTGGAGTGCCTTCATCCTCGGATGCAGCCGTTATCCTCTCGACAGTGAATTCATTTAGCTGTTCTTGCTGGTCCTAGTCACCAATCTGCCACTTCGCAGTTCCGTTCAACAGGCCGAAGCAGATTGGCCACAGTTGTGGCTTCCCACGCGGATCTTCAATGTGGACAGGTCAATGAAGGGAACTGGAAGGCGGACGTGATGGTCATCAAAGACGCAAATTGGAGCTAGTGGAATTGGTACATGCGCGGGCCTCCTGTCTTCCTTCATCACCATCGTTGCTTTGAGGGATGTTGGATGGAGTTTTGGAAAAGCGATTATGGGCTAGATGAGTACCATCCAATTTCGTGGTACTATTTTACGTAGATCTACATGGTGGGCGATGAACAGACGCCAAAAATGAATTTGCCGATTTTTGTTCATCATCCCCGCTCCTTTTTCCAAAATTGGCCAACCGAGATACCCTACTGGAACACCATAGGAAAAGTAGCCAATCAGCATGTAGACTAATTAAATAATAGGCATTCAGTCGATGTGCTTGGATTTTTATGAAACCTTGTTCTTCATGCTCGACGACTGCGAAGGGGTGATTTTGCCGTTTTACGAACGAGAATTGCTCACGAACGAGTACAGGTTTTCGACTGGTACCGGTACCGTACCAGGTACTTTCAACTTGGACCAGGTACAGTACTACCAAAGTTTTCAATCATCGCGTCAGCATCATCGAACGACAAGATCCAAAGCACATCAAACTATAATATCATCAAATACGATTAACTCTTTCAACAAAGCCTACACCAGTGCTGCATTAGACACCATGATGGAAAATAAGAAATTCCTCTTCTCCTTGTTTGCTTTTATCGCTACTCTGACTTCTACGCGAGGTTTTGCCTTCCAAGCCCCTTCCCTTCGAAATTTGGATTTTGCCTCCTCTCTCTGCAGCACGGCTTCTGATTCGGATGTTGCTGTGACTGAAAAGGGATTGCTGAAGCGTGATCGATACGTCGCTACCAACCGATTTGCTGTCCGTCAAGGCAAAGCCGCCAAGTTTGAAAAGCGATGGGCCACCCGAAAATCCAAATTGGCTTCCTTGCAAGGATTCAAATACTTTCATCTCATGAGACGAGTGACCATTAACGAAGAGGATGGCACAGCAGTGTACGACGAAGGAACGGACGATGGTATGCAACAAGGAAACTATGTCAGTTTTACTATCTGGGAAAAGAAATCGGATTTTGGAGCCTGGCGTTCGGGAGAAGCCTTCAAGGAAGCTCATGGCGGAACCTCCATTGGTGCATTTGTCTCAACAATGGTCAGTTCGGCCATGGTGCTGAAGGGGGCTCCTCGTCCCGCCTTTTATGATGGCTTGCTTCAACAGTCATCAAAACCAGAAGCTCTTCCTACCATTGTAGATGGATGGAGATCGGTGGAGGCCGACGGTGTCAGCACTCTTCCTGCTGAATGTTTTGTTGCCTGCAATCAATTCTTTGTACCACCTGAGAATGCTAGTGCCTTTGAGCAACGTTGGGCCAATCGAGAGTCCAGACTGAAGGACTGCGAAGGATTCGTTTCTTTCTCTATGCTTCGAAGGGATGGACAAGCCAAGGGTATGTAACACATATTCAACAACCTGAGCAAGCTTTTTCGTTCGTTCCATGCATCTGACATCACTTTCCTCTTCCTTCTCACTGACAATGAATCAATTCGAATCGAACATTTCCGTCCTATCCACGGGACGGCTATAAACTTGCAAACTTGACTATACAATTATTATTCATAGGACATGGTACTTCTCCAATGGATGAAAGCGAACCAACCTACCTTTCGACTACCATTTGGAAGGACCAAGCCAGTTTCCAAAAATGGCGCCAAGGAAGTGCCTTCCAAAAAGCTCACGGTGGTGGACCACCAAAAGATAAGAAGGATGAATCTGAAAAGCCCGCTGCACCACCTGCACCCTTGTGGGCCAAGCCTCCACAGCCTGTCTTTTATGAGGGGACGCTGGTCATTTCCAGTGAAGAAGGAGCCTAAGATAAATAGTGGCAGTGTGAATGGAATATGACGCGTACTATTGAGTTCTGGTATGGAAAACAAAAATATAATATATGCACATTATATTTACCAGACGACACTAGCACAGTTACTGTAGTCTGACCTCCGCCTCCCTCATCTGGTGGACCAACTCGGAGTGGAAGGACAGACACATGGAATAACTCACGAATTTTATAGTTCAAACCAAAGTATTTGTTTCAAATAGTACTGTGTACCGTTAACAATTACTATGTACGATAGTCACTTTTTGTAGTCAGAAATCGGGAGCTGAATTGAAGCTGAAAAGACTTGAAGATTTACGGAAATCTTGATCTTCTGCTGCTCTAGTATTGAAATGGAGAGCAAATGTACTGATACTGGATTTCGCTTTGGTTTCGTCATACACTACTGTAGGTGATTCGTTTGGAAAAGCCCAAATGATTGATTCGCTCGAAGGTACATCGAAGAATGAATGGCCTCCACTATGCAGCGCTAAGAAAGTACCGATAACATGTAAAGGTATGTCAGCGCGGTCAGCGGAACCATATAGAGGTCAAGGAGGTCTATTAGCGGAAGAATCTGGGATGCGAACATTTGACCAACAACGACACTTATTTTAGAAAGTAATAGTACGAGTACTGAGCTGCATCGGCATCCCCAGACATTACTTGGAATTTTGTGATCGTGATTTCAATATATATTTTGTATATATATATATTGCTCGTATTCTATAATGATGGTGCGCAACATTGATGAGAATGGGCCCCCGTCAGGGCAAGAGTAGTCAGGGTTGAGAGATTGGGGCGGACCCGGGCGAAGCACGTACGTACAGTGAAATCTTCGGTAGAAATTGAATCATTATGGTAGCATAGTTCGATGCTTGGGCTATGCACGACTATTTTTAAAAAATAACACATAATAATGATAGCTACTATTTAGAGAAACTTATTATACATAAAATTCACTTGAAAGGTCCAAGCGTCCCAAATTTCACATAAAATAGATCAGTTTCCCACAGTTAGAACCCACCACCACGCTTCAGGAACCATGACATTTCGCAGCGTTGAACTGCACATTCATTTCCAGATCGTATCACAGCAACACAAGCCGAGTACAACGTAGCACTTCCAGTAAAACTGCCCTCGCCTTTTGAGTACTTTGGTTGCATAAAAGTTTGACACTCCATGCTCATCAAGTGTGTTTCGAAATCCTTTATCAAACACTTTGGTGAATGATTTGTCAGACGATGTATCTGCCTCTGAAAACTTCCGCTGCTCCACCAGTACCTCTGAGTCTTTGATCATTTGAGAATCGGTGATTCTACCAGTCTTTAGAGGCATTCCTCTTATCCATCCGCAGAGTTGATTGCTGACTCCTGCCTTGGCGCACGTCACGCCCCCTGCATCATGCATCGCAATTCTCTCCCCGCTTCTCCGATCAAAGTAGAAATCCCATTTCTTTTCGCGCAACTTTGCATGTTCTTTGTAGGTAGCATACATCGGCCACCAATTGTGTGTTCCCAGTTCAAGTGATAATTTCTTCTTCAGTATTCTTCGAAGTGGGTTCCGAAAGCTCTTCTACATTTTCAAAAAATCTTGCCATACGCCCATCCTTGAACTCAAAGGAGAACAACCACTCCTCGAGCCAAGTACGTTTCGAAGTTGTCTCAAAAAGATGTTTCAAATTACCATTACAAACCACTGTCGCATAGGAATATTGTACATTCTTCATCAACTCCGAAAATAAATCGTCACTGCCCGAGTCAATGCAAGCCATCAAAGATAGGATACAACAGATCGCTTGGGAAGATGGACTCTTGGACTTTTGGTTGTAGAATGCATCCGTCGGGTCCATCATTGCCCAGCACGTACATTGCAAAATCAGAATCCCCCGACAATACTGCATCAACATCGCCATCAATCGCACGCTTCGCAATAGCTGGATTCGCCTGCCATAGAGACTTTTGAAGCACAATGTGGCTACCATTCGTGCTTTCAAAAGACTTCACCAAATCATCAATTTTGTCAACAAAATGTGGAGGCAGACCTCTTTGCTGCGCACCTTCCTTTCTGCGATTTTTTTTTGACAATGCTTCCTCTTGTTGTTTCACAATTATGTTTGTTTGATTGGGGTTATTGATGAGGTTTGCAAGAGTAGTCCGATCCTCCAAAAGCTGAATTCGGAGGCGATCTCTTTGTGCAACACGATTTTGATGGGCCCTTTTCGAATGATGCCGATTCGGACCGTCCGCATCCAGGATCACAGCCACTCCTCTCTCTGCAAAGCGTGATGCCGCAACAAACAAGACTGCTCTAGCTGGAGACAAGAAAGGCTTGCCAAAAAAGAGATATCCTAGTAGAGATGATGCTTCAATTGAAATTCTTGGTCTGACCCTTGTGGTGTGATTGTTGCGTCTACTACGCAGAGACAGATGCTGATCCAAAAGAAGATTATAGTAAGAAAGTCGACTTTGGAAGACTTCCAAAGGATGTTATTTAGATCGTTAATCTCCATCACCCGTACGAATAATGACGTAAAGTGGATCCATGGTCATTGTGTTTCGGTGAGTTTCGTTTCCGATCGGGTACTTTTTCACGAAAAAACCAGTTCGCCCCAATTTCAAATTTCGAACCCTGACTGCGGGGTCCATTGATCTGAAATTCATAATATACTGTAGAATCCGAGTTTTTCTCGGATTCTATTAACTTAACGGCTTTGCCTGGCAGGCGCTCTATTGAAATACTCGGATTTAATTAATTTTTTCCCCCAAATTTGACCGGAATATTCACTCACGCCTCACGCATGTAGAAAGTACCGGTACCAGAATAGAATCCGAGTTTTTCTCGGATTCTATTTGTGTTCGTAAAAGGGGTGGGAGTCCTGCTATCACTAAAAATAAATAAAAAGACTATACATAGGTCATGTGTCCTAATACCATACAAACAAGGACCCTAACTCTATCCTTGATACAAACAGTCCTTTATCGACCAGTCGACTAGTCTTTTACGAGTGATATAGCAGCTAGCAAGATAGATAGTAGTTGCAGGGCAAATTTCAAATTATGGAGCAATACAGTAGCTATTTACTAGCATGATCATAATACTAGGCACATTATTGTGAGAGGCATGGAATTTAGAAATACATATGCAGGATTTGATTTATATCAGATTATTGGTCTTGGTATAGGACTATGTAGCTTGGTGAGAGCATGCTGTAGATCGGGATCACCACGAGGTACAGTGGTGGAGACATGGGACCTGTTTTTTATTTCGCTTTCATTTCGTCCTTGCTTGGACTAGATAACCCAGGCTTGCCCGTATGCAGCTTTTCGATCGAGATCAGTATACCACCAGGCACAGTAGCTTGAGAACAATGGTGATACGGGAACTGTGCTTCGGGTTCGGTTTCAGTTATAATACTACTTGGCTTCAAACGAGCACGCATAGAATGTAGCAGCCTGCCGCAGGGATGCAACTTGCGGCGGTACTGCAGCAGATACCAGAGGTACTGTAGATCTGGATCGTTGTCGTAGTAAACACGGGAACGGTGATACCGGTACGGTAACTACAGCACAGTACTGTACCTTCAACCTGGTAATTGTACCGGTACGGATCACTAGCTTCAAAGTAGGTAAATAAGTACTTCGAGTTCAGTTTCACTTCCTTGTTTGCTTCAGGTTGCGGGCGAGCCCTTTTAAATAACACAGGCTCCACGGCGCCGTATTTTATTCGGCACCTTATATTACTAACATTCGTACCATCACAGCAGTTCTGGCTCCAGATATTTTGTTAAATACACTACTATCATACCTCCTTTAGTGTTGTTAATTGCACCAACAACAAAATCTGCTGGGACGCTGTGAGTGATCTTAACACAATATTTTATTAATAATAATAACTCCGTTAGCGAATTCAGTCTGCTGCGTGTACGGGTCATCGGGAAGCGTCCATTTAATAAAGGACATTGTAAGAGATATCAAAATTCCAAAAATTAATAAGTACTTCAAGAAAATGCATCAGACATCTGACACGTCAACATTGAAACGGGCTTTTGCAATCTTTGTAGCAGTACTGTACCTATTGAAAAAGCGAGAATACTGTAGCACGTTTTGTTACCTCATAAATTGCTTTTGGCACAGCAAGGAACGCCATGACTCAGAAACCTCTGCACTTGCAACCACTAGCAAACGTGGATCGAACCAAAGCATCAAGGAAAAGCACCTTGCACGAGGAGTACTCGATCAGCCATTGTGGACCGGAATCATGTGAACTAAAAGACCACGATGAGGATGAGGATGCCGAATTTGCCCAATCCTTGTATCGTGAAATTGTATCCGAATGCCGCTTTGTCTCGCCTGAGAGCCTGAAAGAGATACCACGTTTCACCTCAAATGAAGTGCTTGAAGGCTTGGCTCTTGGTAAAGGAGGTTTTGGGACCATCAACGCTGTGAAAGGTTTCTCATTGCATGCGAGAAAGCAGAGGCAAGTCGTTAAGACGTCACTGGGCCATGCCGGAAATATCGATGAATCTGGGCATGACGGAGAGATCCAAGCGAGGCAATTCATCGCCAGCCACTGTCATCACAGTAATGGAGATGCCCGATACGCTCTAAAGAGGCTGCAACGAAAGACAATTGCGGATCACTTGCTATGCTTACAAGGAATGACTGATCTGGCGAACGAAGCACTGTTCCTTGGCTCAATCGAGCATCCCAATATCATCAAGCTACGAGGCATGGCCCACGCTGACATGATGAGTAAGGACTTCTTTCTCATACTAGATCGCTTGTATGATACATTGGCGACACGGCTTGTGAAGTGGAAAACAGAAGAAAAAAAACTTTCGGGTTTAAAGCGAATGTTTTGCAAACGATGCGTGCTGCACAGAAGGTACCTGCAAGCAGATCGACTCAACCACGCTGCGGACCTGGCATCAGCTTTGTCATACTTGCATCAGAATGGTATTTTGCATCGTGACTTGAAACCAGACAATATCGGATTCGATGTGGTAAGTTGGTATCATCACCTGTTGATATGATGTTGACCATTATGAAGCAGCGCGCTCATCTCTCGTTTCTCTTTTTGGATGTATAGCAAGGCGGCATTAAAATCTTTGACTTTGGCCTCGCAAGGGAACTGCCAAAAAAGACAAAGACATCATACAACAAATTCCATCTTACCAAATCCGCTGGCACACCACGGTACATGGCTCCAGAAGTTGTTACTGGAAGATACAACCAAGCTTGTGATGTTTACAGTACAGGCCTTCTCGTTTGGCAGTTCATCACTTTGAAACGCCCATTCAAGGATAAGAAGTGCTTGGAAGACTTCGAAGAGAAAGTGTGGTCTCCCAACGGTCCTCAATGTCGCCCTACGATACCAAAGAAAGTGTCACCTGGTCTCCGGCAACTATTGGTTCGATCATGGAACCACAACTTTGAGGATCGCCCCAGCGCCTTGGAGCTTGAAAATGAGCTCCGCTTTCAAGCCTCTCAAAAGGAGGATAATATGCTAGAAAAGGAGAACGATTCGGAACTCGGTTCCCCAGCTTCCAATAAGACGATGGAACGTGGATCGACGTTCTTGCTCCCTCCAGGCGATAGCGATGAATCCCTTGAATCAGATTCCAAAGAAGTTGCTAGAGAAAGAACCGCATTTGATTTCTTTGGGGTCTCAGCGAGATCAATTTTAATGCGATCCGATAGGTCCGAAGTGTTCAAAAGTTTTCGATCCCTTCCAGAACGATGAGGGATGGCCACGCTCGATTTTAAACTATCGCTACAATTTTATTTTTTAAAACATGTACAACTACCAGTCCTTCTTCTTTCCGATATTGTTGCGGCAGCGCCACTCGTCCAGTTGCTTAATGTGGTGATTATTCAAATCATAAAGTACGTTTTCACCTGAAAGTACTTCGACAGTTCCAAATCCACATTGATTCATATATCATCATACCCAAATTCAAAATTATTGGATTATACATCTTTCAATCCGCTATCGGAGACTGAGTGCTTTGAACTGTCGGAGAAGAACTGATTTGACCTGACGGAGGAGAAGATACTTGAATTGTCGGAGAAGAACTGTTTTGAATTGTAGGAGACGGAGTGATTTGACCCGACATAGACGGGGTGCTTGGAATTGTCGGAGAGGGAGTGATATCAATTGTTGGAGACATAGTGATTGGAGCTGTCGGAGAAGAAGTGACTGCAATTGTCGGAGAAGGAGTGGCGTTGCAGTCTCTATTGCCCGATGTTCCACACACTGATTGAGCATTGGAAACATCCGTAAAGCAATTGCCATCAAACCAACATGCCTTGGAATTCAAGACTTGATCTGGTAATATTGGAATTGACCCTGATAGCATGTTGTCACCCAGTGCGATGTGTGTCAAGGCCGTCAAGCCAGTAAAGTAATCAGCGGCAAGGCTACCGGAGAAGTCATTCACATTCAACCATCCACGAATCAAATTGGGTGGAAGGTTGGGCAGAAATCCAGAGAGCTCGTTGTTTGTAAACGTCATATGGGTGAGTTTGGTAAAAGATGCAAAGAAGTCTCTGGCAATGGTTCCTGAGAACTTGTTGTTGTTCAGCCAACAAGATTCAACGTTGGGCGGTAACAGTGGCACCTCTCCAGTAATGGCATTGTTGCTCATCCCCAAAGACGCCAACTTGGTCAAGCCAGTGAAGAAGTCTTTTCCGATGCTGCCGCTGAATTTGTTATTGTAGATTCCTACAAATTCAAGATTTGGCGGAAATCGAGGAAACGAGCCGCCAAGACGGTTGTCGTTTATGGACAGGGATGTCATTGCCGTCATGCCATCAAAAACATCAATCGGAAGCGATCCTTCCAATTCTTTCTGCTCCAAGTTGAGGGTTACTACTCTTCCATTTTCGTCACAGACTACCAGTTCAAAGCTTGGATCGCAGCAGCCCCAATCGCATACCGAATTCGGTGATAACCAGTCATTGCCAAAAGTCCAACTTGCTCCATTGGTGTTGAAGTAAATATTGGCCATGGAATATCGTTCAGTCCAGAGACTGCCTGGATCAGAAGCACTGGCAGGTGGAGACCAAGCGTCCAGTTCAATCATCCATACCATGATTTCGTCATTGCGATAGTCATCACCAATCTTGTTGGCGAGGCTGGTTTGAATTTGTTGCAATCGAGGTAGAGTTGGCATCGGAGATGTAGGAGCCATGCTCGGAGTTGGCGTATCTGTGAGAATGACTGGATCTGGATCATCCTCCTTACTCAACACCACAGCTGCCGCGACCACACCTGCCACAAAGACAATGGCCAATATCAGAAGCTGGGTACTTTTCTTCCATTTATTCTCGCTGCGGGGTTCTTCTTCAACAGCTACCATTGCCATTATGACATGGCCTTCGTCGTTTTGTTGCTGATTCTGTCGCTCCTCTTGCAGACGTTGCTGAACAAGCTCTTCCACATCGGGTGCCACTTCGGCTTCCAATAGAGTTTCGTTTCCTTCCGGTTTTTCATTGTCATTAGTGTTCTGAAGTCCAACTTCTTCATCTGGTTCTCCGAGCTGCACCTTTTGTTCGTCAGTGGGTTTCGTTTGATCACCACTCCCTTGTTGATCTTGTTGCAGCTTCTCCTTGTTGCGCCGTGGTCTGGAGGATATGGTGGAGGAGTCTCCCGATGATACAGACTGTGCTCCGGGAGCTGCTGGCGGTCTGGATCCACGGGATCCTCGGCCCTTTTCTCCGGAAGAGGCGGATCCCTTGATAACTCCCAACCTGGAGGATGCGGCGGCAGCGGCGGCGGAGGAATCATCTCCGGATGCTACAGAATGTGCACCTACAGCTGCTGCTGGTTGTCTGGATCTGCGGTCTCCTGAAGAGGCAGATGCCTTCTTGATCTCTTCCAATCTGGAGGATGCGGAAGAGGAGTTTCCTGGAGTTACAGAATGTGCTCCTACAGTCGCAGGTGGTCTGGATCCGCGGTCTGAGGCCTTGATATCTTCCAACCTACTTCGTTCTGTGTTTGGCTGTTCCAAATCAGGTGGAGTGATGACAGAGGATGATACAGCATCTGCAGCAAGCCTTAGCTTTTCTTCAGCCTTTGGCAAATGCGTCTCGCGTATGTTACTTTTGTTTGGCTCTGCCATTCTTTCAATTTGTGAGGGCTTTTAAGATTGATAAAGTACGATGACAGTAGTGCGGAATAAGGGGTATATGGTAAGATGTATGTACCGGTATACCGGTATGATGCGCGAAACGATATATGATGGAAAGACGCGCGTGTCAGCAAATCCAGGCCACGCACATGAATGTGCCAAACTACAATTCTGTACGAAGCTGCACAATAAGGCCCTGATCATCAGTACAAAAAGAAGGCAAACCCAGTACCCACGAAACGAGGCCGCTCTAGTATGTGTTGGAATGCAGCCGGGTACATGTACATATCACTGGAAACAAATATTGGTTAGGAATCCTACGGCTTCAATTTTTTGATTTTGGCCGGTACTTGAAGTCAATGATAAATAACTCCATATCAATAAAGTCAGCGCAAACTCTCTGATTTTAGTGTAAAAAATGTTTCAATCTTCTGTTGGAAGAGAGTCTCAATAAGGCAGAGATGAAAGGCCGGAACTTGTAGTAGTAATCAGGGTCGTGTTCAACTCTAGTCCGAGAATGTCGCCGTTGCCAATATACACAAGCAACTGGAGTCTTCCTCGCACATATATTGCGAGTTCACGTAAGAGTGGCGCTCAGTAGCTCGCTGAAATGGAGTCTCAAAGTAATTCGGAGAGACTTTTCGGATTCCATCAGGTAGTCGACCACCTGCTTAGCACAGGGAACCAAGGACATCTCGATTGCATGGAATAGGCTTTCGATATTTTCCAACAATCAAAGTAAAGTCGCAAGGCACCTGGTCACAAAGCCCAAATCTGTTGGCGCCACAATTCATCATACCAGAGGTTTGGTTTTGTTCTTCTTCCAATGCAATCTCTTCGAAAGAGTTGAATTGCTCATGTGTCCCCTCGAAAGAATAGCGGCCTTGCGGGCATTTTAGCTTTTTCAGTTCGGCTGGTGTATAAGCTTACGGGCCAGGTCAAGAAAGAGCTGCTGGTAGTCTGGATCGTCTGGGGAAGCCGCTTCAATATTCCATTGACCAAAAAAGGAATGGTCCGGATATCTCGCCGCCATTAGGGGTTTCGAGATTCATTGGGTTCAATGAATGACCGCAATGTCTCGGTTGGTTTCATCGCAAGGACAAACGCATTTCTGCAGCCAATGTTCTGCCTTGTCACATCGGCAATCTTTCGGAGGTTCCTTTTGAGAATGTATTTGTCTTCGTTCGAGAGATATACTTCTACCTCAATCGTATCCGGATCAAAACGGTGAGGATGTTCCAGAACGTCCAAGATGTCTCGTCTGGTAGGAATCAAAATGGCATTCCCACTTGTGTAGTGTGATTGAACGGAATAGCCACGCATGTTTCAAGTTTCAAGATTTTAATAGTTACTTATGTCGTTTGTAGTCCCCAAAGGATAGAATCTTGTTGCGGCTGCAATGTCAGTGAAAGCTGTTGCGTACTCTGTCACAACAGCTTTTTGGTGTTTTGGTGACATGATATGTGAAGAAGGTTTTGGTTCATCTATTATCCTGCGCAGTTGAAATGCGCGAAATATGTGTCTTTGGGAACAATCGCATCCCCCTCTTTCTTCATACGATTTCCCCCTGTCATCGTCAATATGATGATGATACTCCAACGTAGACCGCAGGCACACTGTTCGATTTCTTTGACTACATTGTGTTACAGACGGACAAAGGCCGAACGGCCTTCGACCGTCAAAAGTTGTTGTCGATGCGCCAGATTGAATTCACCCACTTGTGTCGTGGTAATTCAATTTTTACCGCACACGGGATTTCTGAGATTGGTCGAACGAATCGAGTCTATTACTCGATCAGTTCGACCCGCTTCACACCACAACCCACCAGCTACACACCAAGACAAAATACTACGAACACACACACGGAGGACGGCAGTAGGCTATCTTAGATAGGCGCATATCGTCATCGACACACATATATGCCACGGGTCCACGACCAATCCACAATACTGCATCTAGCAAAGAGAAAGAATAAAATGATGAAACCCGTATCCTTGGTGCTGATCCTTTCCCTTTCGTCGATGACCCGATCCAATGGGTTCGTTCCTCCCCTCCTTGCGCTGAAAGAACAGACCTGTTGTCAAGCGCACAATAAGATCGAAGAGGAAGCTCCTTCTTCTTCTTCTTCTTCTCAAAGCCGTCGACATTGGATCTCTTCTCAATTCCAAAGTCTGCTGCTAGTTGGTGGAGTCGTCTCGGAAGTTTCCAAAGAGCCTGCCTCTGCCGCCGTCATGGCAGTGGACCAACAAAAAATAGGAAGCCTGGGTATTCCAGAATCCAAAGAACGCTTTGTTCAGGCACGAAAGGATGTTCAATATCTTTTGGATCATTACGAATCGATATCCAAGGAGGGAGGAGATGCCGTTCGAAGATATCTTGGAACCGTCGGTGTCGCTGGAGCCATGTATGGTATTTCCAAAGTAGTCAAGACCTTGCGAGAAGAAGCCGAGGACATTGTGGAATACACCGAAGCCATGGATGAGTTCAATGCGTATCTGTATCAAGCGGAAGGAGCCGCCTATCAATCCATATTTGCGGAACACTCGAGTGCCAAAGCCACACCCGAGTCATGTCTGGCCACGGCCAAGCAAGATGTAGTCATGATGGCCAAGTACATGGACAAGCTCCAGGCCCAGCTCAGTTTGTAAGCGCAGCATTATACACTGTATAATCGAACCATCCCTGCGATTTGTACAGTAATTAGACTGACAACATGGATTCGAAGATACTATAGAAGTTAGATACACACAAAATTTATTAGGATCCGATTATTAGACTGACTGACTGACTGACTGACTGATTCTGCCTGAAAGAAGACATGCACCAATGAAGCATTGATGATTTCATTTACGCCAAACTACATACAGCTGAGAAACAACTACTGCCGATTGATTTTCAGCCCAGTGGAAAAGCAAAACATGAACATAATAAAACACTATACATAATGCGTGTATAAACAAAAACAAAAATAAAAACAACCACATATTACTGTATATCCCAACAATACTCTAATTCTCATCATCCGCATCATTCTCTTCATCTTCCTCATCGCCTGCCGTATCACCACCATGCGCTTGACGGAATTTTCGGACTAATTCCATTTCATTATAGTGACGCTTTCGATGTTCTTTAAACTCTAATGCCTTGATGTCTTTTTTCCTACGTTCTTCGTCTTCTTCCTCATTGGCACTATTGCTGGCAGCACCATGACTGGAAGGAGAACTTGGATAAGCGTCTCTTGCGGCAGCTGCAGCATCCAATTTATTTTGCAAATGATCCCAGCTGATTTGAGTCTCCTTGTTGGCGTTGTGAGAGCCGTCCGTCTCGCTGCCCGAATCGTAATTGTGATACGGAGTGTCCGGTTCGTCAATCTTCATTCTGGTTCCTCGTAGCAAATCGTGCTCCTGAATCTTGGCTTCGTCCCATTTGAGTCCAGCTTTCTTCTTTCTTGCTGTCTTGTTGTTTTCACTCACCAAAGCTGGCTTCACTTTGATGTCGCTATCGTCTTCTGACATGTTGCTGAATAAATATGAAGATTTATGATAAATTATTGGTGGATATGAGGGAGGTGCGAGTGAGAAGAGTTATCAAGCAATGGCTTCTAAAGGTGTCTCAAGTTTGTTTGCGCTGCTGATAAGCTGGTAGTCTCAAACTGATCTTGTCGTTATTGTTGTTGCAGAGTTGCAATCAAACTTTTATAATATCTCAGTAAAAGTATAATGATGATTATGCAGACACAAAAGCAGGTGTCAGATCGGAACTCAAACGTGATTTTCTTTGTGGTACTGCACTTTCACGTGGAGATGAGAACACTTGCCGTACTGTGGCAAGACCACATTTTCTTCAATCCTGAATCATCAGTCATTAATCCCGAGTCCTTGCATGCCGTTGTTGCTACAGTACCAGTATGAAAGGGAACAAATACACAACAACTGCCAAGATTAAACGCTTTTATTAACTTATTATATATAACACATTTCCCCATGCTTACATATTCTTGACACCATTGTTTCCGGCGTGAAGTCGTGCCCAAACCTTGTCAAAGAAGATCTTTCGCCAACCTGGTTCCATTCGAGCGGATCGACTCTTTTGAATCTTGAGTTGCAACAATTGATCCTTGGTCGGTTGTGGACACTTGCGGCACTTGAGCAAATGCGCGTGGATGTTTTGACTAGTAGAGTTGGTAGCAAGACTCTTGGACGAGACTGGAAAGTACTTCCCCAAACCAGCATGTCCATTGCAGTGACGGCACTGGAATCCTGGGTAGCCAACGGGTCCCTTGGAGCGAGCCACAAATCGATCCGCTTCAGTGAACTGGCATGGCTCCACTTGGCTCATCAAAAAATGAACATATGGTGGAATGGATCCCTGGTCTTCTGGTGCAACGACGTAGTGGTTGCTCGATGACCCCCCTTGGGTGGTGGTTTTCATTGTAGTTGCTGCTGCTTCGCGATTGGAAGAACCAGCTTCGACCTTGTCGGTTTGTTGTGTAGCAGCAGAAGCTCTGGCCAATTTCATCTTGAAACCCTTGCTCACTGGCTCCGAAGGATCCTTGGCAAATCGGATACCATCTGGAGTATCCATCATTCCCAAAGCCAAGGCCGAGTCGGCCCAATACTGGCGAGTCGTTGGTACCCAAACGTTGCTGTTGGCCAAGGCATTGAGCTTGGTGCGGACGTTTTCAGGAACGTGCTCACAGACTTCCAAGTGGATTCGCTGCCATCTCTTGACGGCATCGTAAATTCCACCGACCGATGTGGGAAACGAAATGGCTCCCACCGACTTGTCCTTTGCGGGACAGTCGGTGCAAAACGTGCAGCGAATGCCCACTTGGCCTTCCACCAGTCTTCCAGCGCGCTTGGAGGTGCGAGCCACATCTTCTGGAGTTGCCGAAAAGACTTCAATACAACGGTCTCGAACGAAACAGTTGATTTCAGACAACCATTCATTGTCATCCTTCATGGACAAGGATCGAGATCCTTCATAGAACTTTTGATTGGTGACTGTGGCAGCAGACGAGGGGGCTGGCTTGGATTGCGGAGCTTCCTCAACGCCAATTCGTTCGTCTTCACTTCCACTGCGCAAGCTATGGGCATGGTTGGAAAGGCGATGTCTGCAGATGGCTTCGTGAGAACAGGCACCTTCATAGGTAGCAAAGGCTGCCACATTGCAGTGATCGCAGATCCAGGGCTTTTCGGGGTGCTGCAGTGGTGGCTGCATCAAGCTGCGCGGAGGAGGATACATGTGCGGGTTGGGAGCAGAGTACCATCCTCTTGGTGATTGTTGAAGATGATGAGGATTTTGAGGGTGGTGAATAGAGTGGTGATGTGGAGAATGTGGATGGAACATGTGTTGTGGATGCATGTGAGCTTGACGAGGCGACGGGAACCGAGCGAAACCACTGTTCATTGGACTGCTCATGTAGTGTGGAGGAGGTGGTCTTGCCAAGTGTATTGCTGGTGGTCGAGGAGCCATCTGCCTTGGAGGAACAATCAATCTTCTTGTTGGGTTGGGTGTTGGCGGGGCTGGTGATCGAATACTGGAATCACCAGCTGCATGTGGGGTGGCTGGTGATGGCATGAAGTGCTTGCCGTGTGGAGCATAGTGCACTCGTCGGCTCATGGTAATATCAGAATCTTCCGGAGTAGATGGGCTACTGGGGACAGCAGCTTCCTTGGGTGCTTCTGAGCGTTCTTCCCTGTGACTCGAGTTTCTGTGCTCTGGAGACATGGGAGGTTCTTCGGGTTTTGGGGATCGGGCTTCTTCAAACGTATCAGCCTTCTTGACACTATCTTCTTTATCTTGTTTGCTCTTGTTGTTGGTTCGTGGTGTCGTTGACGTTGAGATAGAGGCAAGAGACGCCAAGGCAAAGGCGGACGCCAATTCCGTTGGATCCACTTTAGTTGATGATGTCTTGTTTTCGTTGACCTTGGTGACTTCGGCAGCAATCACCTTTCGTCGTTTGTTGTTGGTGTCGATCATTGGTCCTTCTGTACCATCTCGCATCCGTTTGTCTACAAGGCTCACTTGGTTTGTCATTCTTCTTTATTTTGCTGTTTGAAGAGAAAGTGCCTGATTGATTTCGACCTTTATCAATGAGGACTCGTTGGAAATTTAGGAATTTGAGGATTTTCGTTGATCAACTGAGATTCAACTGATCCCAAGCCGAAAGGCGCGCTGCGTTTTCGCGTCTCCCACCAAAAGCGCAGTGTCACTATCAAGACTTTGGCGCTGGACGGTTCACAGTAGTAAATCCGATGGACGACTAGGGAGGAAAATATTGTGAGTAGATGCGTTGTGCGCAGGTTGATTGGTGTCGCGGGACCATAGTCTGACCGAATTTTTCAGCTGGCACACGCAACACACGAGAAATCCAAATTCAACGCCCTAATTAATTCAAAAGGACTGTGACCATGCCGGCGTGGAGGAGAGCGCAAGTTTCGGCCCTGTCCTTCGCCGGGTTTTCGCACGAATTTGCGCGTCGGATTCTGCGTGACTGACCATGTCCATTGGATGCATTTCAGTCCTGAGTCCCTCTCCAAAGCCAACACAGAAAATTCCCTTATTTCTGTTGCTTATTGATATTGCACCGTCGGTATCAAAATCAGTATTAGAAGTGCTCAACGTATTGCTTCAGTACCAATCCAACCCTTAAGGATGTGGACAGTCCCTCCCCTAAAAGATGTGCTCGCTAGTTTGGAGAACCCAGAAGCTCCAATTGGAATGAGAATGAGAGCCGCCTACTTTGCCAAGCAAATGTTCACCGACAACAAGGACGATGCGGAAAAGACGGAAGCCATTTTGAAGGTACTGGGCACTCAAGTCATGAACAAGGCACATGGTAGCTTGCTACGTCACGAATTTGCCTACGTTCTTGGCCAAATGCAAACTCCAAGGGCTTGTCAGATTCTGGAAGAGCTATTGCAAAAGGAGGATGATTGTGTCATGGTCCGCCACGAGGCTGCAGAAGCGCTCGGCGCTATTGGTGCTCCAGGTTCCGTCAAAGTATTGAAAACAGTATATGAAGACTTTACGGGTAAGCTCGACGAATTGGCGGATACTTGCAAGCTGGCATACAATAGGATTGAACAACAACAAAATCCTGACGAATCAGATAGCATTGCAGTTGGATGTGCATGTATGTTGGCTCCATACAATTCCGTAGATCCCGCTGATGCTGATCCAAAACACGACGGTTTCTCGACTAAAGATCTAGGAAATCTCTTGCTGGATTCATCAGAGGATTTATTGGAGCGATACCGAGCCATGTTTTCCCTGAGAAATCGAGGAGGGAAAGATGCTGTGCTAGAGCTGTGTCGAGCTTTGGTGGAGGACAAGTCTTCTCCACTATTGAGACATGAAGTGGCTTTTGTACTAGGGCAGATGCAACATCCTTGCAGCATTGATGCCTTGGAGACTTCTTTGGCACGTGTCGAAGAACATGTCATGGTGCGTCACGAATCTGCTGAAGCGTTGGGAGCCATCGATGTTGCTTCTTCCGAAGAATGGAACCGCATTGAAAGTATTCTGAAGCATTATCAACAAGATGCAAAGTTGGAGGTGGCGGAATCATGTATTGTGGCTTTGGATGCTGCGGACTACTGGGGGCACTCCAACACAGCAGAAGACGAAGAAGAAGAGAGTACAGTGCCGACATTTGGCCAACAAAAGAACACTGATCCATCTGTGGATATGCGAAAGCACGTGCTGGACCAACACTTCAACGTACAGGCAGCGGCATAGATTGTTCTTGAGGACTCGAGATAGCTTGGGTCAACGATCATCATTATAGCATGACAGCATTTTCAACTTCTTTTTATTTCTACTGAGATGTATCGAAATACAGACTGACACGTGCACATTCGTATAGTTGGTCGCGAATCGTTAAATAAACAATTTCAAAAATGGCACGACCGCATAGTATCGCTCATACACTATCTGAAATTTGAGAAGTACACCTTCACACTGTAATAGCATTAGCCACCAGCAACTGTATACTATGAAGAAAAAGACGAAGAATGGACAACAGAAGACGAAACTGAAGAAGAAATCGAAAGAAGAAGAGTCATCGTTGTCGGGTGACAAAGCCACACATGGATACGAACGCTTGATGCCATTGGGATATTTGGTAGTAGCAGTTTTGGCAATATGGTTGGCCCAGCAAAGGCAGTCGGCATCAATCCCAAAGGAAACGAAGGGTGCCACCATTTCGCAGCTGGGGCGACTATTCCGGAGGCATTGCCGGAAACCACATGAATACTGCTTAGACACTGTCCAAGTCGATGACAGAGCTCTAAAAGTCAACCAAGGTAAAGTCGTTGCATCTATGTCAAATGATCCATTAGATTATCCAGCACTAACCTCTCGCCTATTTTGTATTGTACAGCGACAAATGCCAACACCCACATAATCACAATATCTCGAAGTTCTCAGATTTGGGATATTGATGCCCTCCGGTCTCCGCTCATTCAAAATCTGAATCTCCTTTCCGCAAGGCACAATGATACTTCAAATCAACCGCTCAACAACATTGCCTACCTTGCTGCATACCTTGCGCTGAGAAATAAAGATGACGCATATTTGCAGTATCTTCCAACTCATACGGACTTTGCAGAGTTTCATCCAGTAGCAATGGAGGAAGACTACCTGAAAGAACGGCTTGGCGGTGAACAGTCTCATGCCTACCTGCTGATTATGCTGATCAAACGAAAGATTCAATCCGAATACAAGGCATTTTGCTCTGCCTCCACAGAATTCCAAGAGCGTGTGTCACAAGACACGTATACGGAAAGCCGAATCAACGTCATGTCTCGATCGTTCCATCTTTCACAGACCAATGTTGAGTTGACGACACATGAACAGTATGCCTTTCAGCATCTCGATACCGTAAATTCGTATTCCATGGTCCCACTATTGGATGCGTTGGATCATCAAAATCCCGGTAACAATATCGCATGGGGTCGCATGACACCAGAAGGGGACATTGGTATCCGGACTACCGAACGATTGAAACCGGGTCAGGTCCTTTACAATAAATACAGTTCCACCGAGTCACAAGACTACATGTTTGCCATTTATGGCTTTTTGATCGGCAATGAACCAGTATCGCAAAGTATCGATGCGTATCATCGGACTGTCGAACCAATGATCGAGAGTCCTGCTGGTTGGCAGAAGCGTCAACTGTTACAGTACTTGGCACATGACGATGGATATTCAGAGTGCATCGAATCCTCGACTCGGCATCCCACGGAATACGCATTCAAACGTTTGAAACTGCTAGTTCTGGAAATGATTGCCAATAATCCAAAATATTGGGTTGTCCGATTGCCCAGTCGTCGAAACCATCCTCCAGCGTTTGATTCGAACCCTACCGATCAAGACTTTGGACCGATCCTACAAACATGTCGCTTGCTAGCCATGACGCATCGAGACTACCAAGGAGACGCACATCAAATACTACGAAACGCACTGTCTCAAGGAAACCTGGACATCATCACGTTGCAGCAGAGAAATGATGATGATGATGTCATGATTGATCTGGAGATTCGAGCTTGGACGTGGATGCTTCGATTGGCTCGACACAAGCGCAACCAGTACGACATGGGCTTGACGGAAATGACAGAACGGATATCGAGTATGGAGGTCATGAGCAGAGACTGGACGGTTGCACAGATTCAGTTTGGAGAGATCCAGTCGCTCGAGTATATCATGGACCATGCCTATGGTGCAATACAAAGGCTCCGACGAAATCTTAAAAAGGGAGACGATGGGGATTCATCCCTGATGATTCGAGAGGATGCTTGTCCATTTTCAACCGTTCTTCCATTGCTAGCATAATCATAAACTTGAAATAGTATGACCTTATATTGTTTCGTATGAATGAAGCTACTGGACTTCAAAAAACAATCTCAATGCTTATTTTTAAGTCCCATCATTAGCAATACGAGCGGCATACTTTTCCAATCCTTGGTACCATTCCTTTTCTCCCAAACCTCTTGGAGTTCGGACCGTCACGGGACCCACATCGGAATCCTCTTCTTTGCAGCCACGTTCGACCATGCCACAATGATCCCCCCAATTGCAGTCGTCAAAAAAGAGCATTCGATCGTATCTCACACCAGTCAGTTTGCGCAAAAATGGAAAATGCGTGGCCGCTTTGTTGCTGGAGAGAGGTGGTTGACGACCAATTTGATTGACGTCCTGGCCATTCCAATCTCGCATGCACAAATCCCAGACCGTCACTCCAGGGACCACCTCGAGCATTTGCAACGAGGCTCTGCCGACCTTTTCGGCAAAGGGCGTATCTGCGGACGAAGCCATGGCAATCTTCATTCCGGGATATTTCTTGTCGTGGTGTTCCTGCAAGCTCAGCAAGGATCCTTGGTGCAAGGAAATCTGGTCACGGCCACTCATGACGCCAATGACTCCTTCTCCTCTTCCATTCAGATCCCCCATGATTTTCTTGGATGGCAAGGAACTCATGGTATACATTTCTTGGTCCCAAAGACAGGCATCCATGTCATAGACGACCAGTTCGGGATACGACGTGGGAGTTGACATTTTCAAGGCCGAGATATTGTTATTGTTCTTATTATGGGGTGTTGTTGTTGTTTGTGAGTTGTTGTTGGCCAATTGATGAGAGCGATGAAACGCCGTAATGGGTATCGCCAGGAAGGAAGTAGTGACAATTGCAGTAGCAGAGCGTAGCAACAATGTTCTCATGCTAAGCTAGTTACCAAACTAGACTGTTTTTCATGTATTGTGTACAGTCCTGTGCTGACGATGACGTTTGACATCTGTTGTGATTTGATGGAGGTGCGATTGTTGACTAAACCGATTCAGGAATTTTCGTATTTTCTTTCTTGATAACACTGTACTATAACAACAAGCAACAATGAATGGCGATAGCCCCGACAATCCTTGTCCTAGCAGATATCCTTTCGTATTGGTGCTAATATCAAAATTGAGACTATATGACCGTCTACTGTGGGATGGACGGGAAGAAGAAGTGCTGAAAGCTCAATGAATGGTGATACTAGTAGTTCACAGCCTTTAGTAGCTACTACTACACACTACAATAATACATGTAATCGCCTCATCAGCATCAGCAAGATGCAACCATCTCCAAATGACATGCAAACGACGATAGTGCATGAACACAACAGGATATGAATTGGCAATGTCCGACTCAAATGACTCCAAGAGAGCCATCCAATAAAATAATAATAATCCTGCTCGCACAATAATCATCATCGTATATTATCCCGTCATCATCATCACATTCGCGGTAGTGTACTCATCAATCAATGTAATGGGATCTGGAAATCATAGCAAGAAGAAGAAAATAGCAGGAAAGAAGGATGATAAGACCCCAACACAGTTGAGAAACGCCAGAAAACGTCGAAAGACAAAATTGACAAAGCAATCATCAGCTCATCGTCTTGTTTCTTCGTCATCCTCTACTTCCGGCGGTGACGATGATCCTTCCCTTCGGTACTTGTCCAATCCTACGGCAGCACCCATCATTCAACAGGCGACATCTTTCTTCCAAGAGCAAGGTCACGCATTTGAAGTCAAGGTAGGGCCTACATCAGGCTGGAGAACAGTGTCCAAATTGGCAGTGCGGTCCCAATCCGGTGTCCTGTGCCTTGGACTGTTCGCCCCTGGCAGTCATCAGCTATTGGAAATACCAAATTGTCAAGCGCATCATCCTCGGATAAACTCTGCCATTCAAGTGCTTCAGAAGCAATGTCGAAAGTGTGACATCAAGCCATATGATGAGCAAACTGGAACCGGCAGTCTCAAGTATGTGGCCATTAATATCGAACGATCGACTGGGAATCAACAAGTATCGTTGGTTTGGAACAAGAATGCCAACGGCAACAGCAACGATGAAAAAGAAAAAGAAAAAGAAGATTCCAAACTGCAAAAGCTTTGCGAGGCACTCATCAAGGTATCCAAGAACAATGATGATAGACTAGTATTGCATTCCTTATGGGTTCACTACAGCAATCTGAACAAATATGCGAACAGTATCTTTGATCGAGACGGACAATGGGAGCTAAAGTATGGCGACAACATGGTGGTCGAATATCTTGATATAAACGGCGCACCCAAAGCTCCCTTGCACTTTCCTCCTCAAGTCTTTCGGCAGGCCAACATTGATGCCTTTCGTAAGATTGTCGAAGAAATTCGGAACTACCTCGAAAGAAAAAAAAATAAGAGCAAACCTAAAAGGTGTGTGGAGCTATATGGTGGAGTTGGTACCATTGGTCTACACATTGCGGATTTATGCGAAACCTTTGTATCTTCCGATGAGAACCCCTTTAACAAAACGTGCTTTGAGCAAACCGTGGCAGCAATGATGGACTTGTTACCGGGTGGTACCACCACCACCACCATGATGATGAAAGAAATTCCATACGAATCCAAGAATGCAGTCGACATGACCTACACCCAGGCTTTTCGTGAATCGAATACCATTATTGTGGATCCACCACGAAAGGGTCTTGACACGGAGGTAGCAGACGCGCTGTGTACACAAGACAAACTAAAGACCCTGATCTACGTCAGTTGTGGTTTTGCAGCCTTTACGAGAGATTATGACACTCTGACGACCAAGGGAAAGTGGAAACTGGAGCATGCGGAAGGTCATGTGCTTTTTCCCGGCAGTGATGCTATTGAAACATTAGCATTCTTTTCTCGATGAGAATGAGAATGCTATTGGTGTTGGCTGGACACTACTGTATGACAAGAACTGAGGGGAGCAGTAGTCATTGCCGGAATGATGAAGGATGGATGGACGGACGGATGAATATAGATCCAAGATGCATGATGTCAGGAATACGTTTGTGCGCATCATCGAAGCAGAGCCGCTACAGTACGAACGCTGCCCACTCAACAAATACCACCACGGGGACAGTATTGTATACTGTACAGTAGTATACAATACTAGCTACCATCACCGACAAGAAGTTCTGCCAAGACTGCGAGAGAATTCGAGAGAGGTGGAAATACCCGCACGATTGATTGATGATTCCGTCAAATTCATTCCCGCGTTATGTTTTTTCAATGGATTGATCGTGCCGGTGGATGAATAATGCACTCATAAAACCATCAACCCAGAATAAAACCATACAACCATCAGCACTACTAGCATGTCCAACCACAAGAAAGAACCAATGACCAAACAAGCCACAAGGAAGACAAAGAATGTCTTTCAACAGATGGCGGGATGTTTCAAAAAGTCGGATCATAAAACCAAGATCAAGTACAACGAACATTTGATCAACAAGCGAAAGCGAGAATTCGGAATCGCTTACATGAATCTCGTTCTCAAGAATGCCAGCGAACAAGTAAGTCACCTTTGGATTGAAAAGATGTTTGTACAGTTGTTCTGCCATTGTTGTTTCTCAAACATCATCTCATCTCATGTCGTATCATTATCCTGTTCTTTTGCCATACCGTTATTACCATTTACATTGATAGGAGCTTCGACTCGAAAAGGAGGGATGTCTAAAAGATATCGATAAATTGGTGAAAGAAATAGAGGAGCTCGAAACAAAAGTGGAGCAAGTGGATGTAGAAACACGATCCAAGATTCATCGGGAGCCATCCACTTCCAATCCCACCATTGAACAAACAGGTGTCTAATAAGCAAGCAGATCCATCCCACTCATGTTTGGTGGAAGATTTAGTTCCATTTGGTGCATCCCTCACTTTGTAAGATAAGATTATAATTCTCCTCGATACTACTATGTACTTCTTAGTTCAATGACCTCAAATGTTTTGAAAGCTATGATATCTATGATCATGAAGCAGCACCAGAATTGAAATACTTCACGATCTTCGCCCAATGAGGACAAGCAGTGAATGAATGAATCAGTCAGCATGATCATCTACAATAACTACTCGTATATTGCACCCTGCATCTCCAGTCAGAATAGTGAAATGGAGACGATAGAGAAAAGGAGAACAATAAAGCATAGCGAATATTTCACGATGCAAAACGGAACCAAATAAACGTGCGATTGACCATGGACCGCATGGCCATATCGTCAATAGGACCATGCTGTATGGCATAATAGAAATCAAGACAATCGTTTCCTTTATCTTTTAGCATTGACATGCAAGACTACTGGAAGACGAATGAGCATGCATCTAGAATGATCTTCCACGACACAATGATGCTTCCGTTTGTTGACACGAGTCATCGATACCACTTTTGATTCATTCATTCCCACCAACAAGCAGCATTCCGAATATAATCATAATCGGTTTTTGTGTTTTTGTGTTCACAAAAAAAAAGAAAGCTCGACAGTCACTGTTCACAAAATCAATCAATCAATCAATCAATCAATCAATCAATCAATCAATCAATCAATCAATCAATCAATCAATCAATCAATCAATCAATCAATCAATCAATCAATCAATCAATCAATCAATCTCAGTCAAAAGAACCAAGAACAATATAAGAATGAGCAATCCTACCACTTCCAGTCAGGAATTCACCACGGTGCCCATTGGCAATGAGGATACCGTGGCTTCTGCCAACAATAATAACAATAATGGTAATAATAATGACAATGACAACAACAACAACAACAACATGTCAAGCAAAGAAAAGGCTCCCAATCGCATGATGCGCACCACCAAGAATGCTTGGCGCAAGGCCGTGGGATGCTGCAAAAAGTCCACCCCTCGCACCAAGATTCGTCTACGAGAACATGAGATTGCCAAGCGCAAGAATGCCTTTGGGATGCAATACATTGATTTGGTCTGCACCCATGCGACAGAAGAGGTACGAACGAAGCAATATACTATTATATTACTATTGTTATATTGTACTCACAAGTCTCCTAACAACAAAATGCCTCTCATCCCTTTTATCTCCATTCATCATTCATTCATTCATTCATTACTACATATATACAGCAACTCCAACAAGCAGTCCAAGCTTGTTTGCAAGACATTGAAGGATTGATGCAAGAAATTATCGACTTGGAAAACAAGATTGAACAAGTCTCGGAAGAAACCAAGTCCAAGATCAAGACCCAACCAACTGGAAGTAGCAGTACAAATAATAATAAGGCCTTGTATGCCAACAGTGGATTGTATTCCGGTGGTGATCCCAGCATTGAAGAAACCGAAGACGAAGACGATGTCAATCATCATCATCATAACAACAACAACAACAACAACAAGAGTCCACCACCCCAAGGAGCCTTTTCCATTACAGAAAACGACGACGACGACAATGCCGATTTGAACAAGGACTCGTGGCTTCCACCACCACCATCCTCTCTACCTCCAGCAGTTCCGGTGGAAGACAAACCCTCAGCATCTGCCTACTAATACTTCAAAGTAAAAAGTGTTGTTTGATTTTGTCGCAATGTGTAGCTACTTCCAAATTGTTGTGGTATAATAGACACTTTCATCTACTGTGCCATGCTTGCTGTTGGTACACTATTATTATTATTATGATTCAAGAGGTATCACATAAAGTTGCATTAGTTTAGTGGTTACAAAAAGAGACAACATGCTATGATATCTTTTTTTTTTCTTCCTTTTTTTTCTTCTTCTACAAGTGTCTCTTTCATCTCGTTTGTTATTCTCTAATCATACCGGTTACCTTGCTCTACAATCCAAAAAGGGCAAAGCAAGGTAAGTATGCTTTGGTTTGTTTTTGTTTCGTTTCGTTAGATTCTTCTTTTTGTCCTTTTTCTGCTCTAATTTTCTCCACTTCCATTTCCCGTAATGGCCTTGGCCTTGTTTACCAGCGGAATGATAATGGCACAAGCAATGGCTATGCAGACCAATGCCAACAAAATGGTCATTTTAAGATTCTTCCATCGCATTTGCTTCTTGAGGTCCGTGGACCGCTTCTTAAAGACGGATGCCTGCTCGTTGAGTTGATTGGATTTTTCATTCAAGGATTCGGCCTTTTCGGTATTCTTGAGCATATTGGCAATGTTGGATTGCATTTGTCCCTTGACGGCATCGACTTGTCCTAGAACCTTGGCAGTCTTGTCCACCTTGCTGGGGTCTTCGTACTTGGAACTGACGGCCTTCATGATGGCCTTGGACTTCTTGGAGAGGCTGTTGGCAGCAGCGGACTTGGTGTCTTTGCCAAACTTGGCCATGAAATCCGTGTACAGTTCGTTGAGGCATCCAATGGCAACTCGAGATTGGTATGCGTTGCCAGTAATGACGGCGCAGCCTGTGACGGTAGGTATTGGAATGTGAGCATCATCATTATTATTCTAATAATAAGCAATAACACTCAATAACTATAATAACACTCAATAACACTCAATACAAATGACCCATTGACTGAATGACTGACTTACATACTCCATCCTTATCACATCCATAAGTCACTTGGTGCTCATCCGATTGAACCACCTTGAAGCCACCGATCTTGTTGCTCTCGGAGATTCCGGCAGGTGGGTCGTTGGAGATAATTCCCTGGACGGCCTCGGCAAAGGCATCGTCGCGACCGGACGCGGCACCTCCGGAAGCCTCGTAGGTGTGGTCGTACTTGGCCAGACAGATGGCTTTGCCGGCCTTTTCAAGTCGGTAGACGAGGACGCAACGAAGAGACGATTCGGACATTGTGTATTATTATTGAAGGGAGGTAAAGTTGGTTGGTTGGTAGAGGTTGGTTGGTTGGTAGAAGGTATACAAGATGACCTGAAAGAGAACAAGGACGCTGCTTGGATCTTTTGGGTTCCGTTCCAGCAACAGGCGCAACAGACGTGGGACTTGGGGAGGTTCACGTAGACCACTAGCTACTGTAGCCGTTGAAAAACTACGAAGAAAAGGATTCGAACCGTTAGAGCGCACCTCCTGATTTGGTCTCGTAGGATTCTACTCGCATTACACTACCATGGTCTTTTGCTGGTATTTTCCGTTATCCACGGAGTCATTGTGGATTGTGGAAGCAATCAATAATCGGACACACACCAAGGACGAACATTGATGTTGGTGCTTCTTATCATTAGTAAAATTAGTAGTATAATATCTACAAGTCAATGTTCGGGCTGGGCCGTTGCCGAAAAGGCAATCGATGGTGGTCTTGGCGATCCAACGTTCCATAGGTATTGCAAGACAGATGGAATGACAACATGGGAACCGCTGATCAATCGTTGATCTGCTTGTTCGATCATCGTCATTATTATGGCAATGTCGCCAGATGCTGCCTTTTTGGCCTTCCACAAGGCTAGTTCCAATATTGTCAGTGATTCTTCTTCTTCGTAACGTTTCATTTCTTGGAAGAGTCGAAAGATACTTGATCTCAATGCTGCTAGATTGTCATAATAGTAGTAGGCTGCTCCTGCTCTTGTAGTGTTGTTGTTATTGTGGTTGTGGTTCTGGTTGTGGTTGTTCAAATTCAAATCCAACTCCTCCACCAATCGTTGCATGGGAGCAATTTGCTGTCTCGCGAGTCCCCAACCGTCCCTTATGCGCTCCATGATGGTCGCTTGTATCACCATTTGCAAAAAGGAAATCACCTTTGGTGTTACATTATTCAACAAGTAATCCATCATGGTAGTATGATTGCCAGCACCAATGATACCAGCCGAAAGCCACGACAAAGGATATCGGCGTAAGAGGGCTCGAAAAATATCATGCCGGAGTTCAGGAGTAGCAATCAACATGTGAAAGGGGGTAATGTCAATGGATGTAATGTGCAGCGGACATCTCTGTGCTATCAAACGGCAAAAGTCTTGCATGGTCACGCCGCGGGAAAAGTACACGGCATGGTTGGTAGGAATGATTTTGGTGGCATCCATCCAACAACCATCATCTTTCAATTGGGGACATCCAGCAAAAGTGGTCGCAGGAAAATCCGTAATGGTACCTTGAAAGGATATGCTGTAAATACCCTTGCACCGTTGAAAGACGTATTGTCCAAATTTCACTCTGGCATTTTTGGTGACTTCCACGCCCAACATGTTGAAACAGTCTCGAAAGGCCCCATCTCCAATTCGAATCAAGGAAGACGGCAAGAATATGGCTCGTAGAGACCGGCAATTCGCAAAGGCCCAATTGGAAATTTCCTTCAATCCTTCTTGCAATTCCACTTCTCCCAGCATGTAACAATGCTGACAGGCGCATGTTCCAATATTGGTCACAGTCCTTGGCACGGTAAGCGTCCGCAAACCAGAATCGTAAAAGGCTTCGCTGCCAATGGTTTCGAGTTGCGTTTGCAAAAGGTCAATTTTCCGCAAAGCAGTACATCCCTTGAAGGCCCCTCGACCAATCCTTTTTAAGGTCGTTGGCAGCCAGATCGTTGTCAGTCCTCGACACCACGCAAAGGTGAATTCGCCAATGTACTCCATCATGGTCGAATGAAGAAGGTTCACTTGGACCAACATGTGACATAGTTCAAAGGCTGACTTGCCAATCGTCCTCACGGTGGAAGGAATTTTCACCGTTGTCAAACTAGAACAACACGAAAAGGCTCGATCTCCAATCTGCATCAAACCCTCTTCATCATCATCTTCATCGTTCTTTTGAAATGTGAGATTGCGCAACGAGGTACAACTGGCAAAGACACAATCGCCAATGCTGGATACCGAAGAGGGTATGGACACATGTTCCAAGGAGGAACAACTGGCAAAGGCGCCTTCTTCGATAGTTAGCAAACCGGCTGGCAATGGAAGGTCCCGGAGTGATTCGCACAACAAAAAGGCATTTTTTCCAATGCTTGTCAACAACACCAACGAAGGAGAAGAAGATGGCAAGGAAAATCCAACTCGTCGCAACGACATGCAGTCTTCAAAAGCGGATTCACCAATTCGTTCCAGGCATGGGGACGACAATTCGACTTCCACCAAATTGACTCGTTGTTCAAAGGAACGATTGGCAATTTCCGAAACGTCATCGTCCAGTTTGACATGAGTGACATTGGAGGGAATCGTTGCAGTTGTCATTCTTGTCCTGATTCTTCCTTGTTCTGCTTCTTTGTTCGAAACGACATCAACTTGATGATCTCTCTTGTAAAGAAAGACGATCCGTTGTCGTTTGGGTTGTCTTGGTGGTGTCGTCATGGTATATATATCACATGAATGAATGAATGAATGAATAATAAATATGAGGAAAGCCTTGTATTGGATTATATGAGAAGCAGCAGTAAAATATATTATTGTGTGTCGAGAAGGTGAGGAATGGAAAATGGAAAATTTAGGATGTGTGAGTGACGAGGAACCATCTCTGACCACGACAAAATGATGACGTCTTATTTATGGGAAGGTTGCGATTCTTCTCTTCAAGAATGTCGCGATTCCGAGATTTCTTCCGAACAGAAAACCCGGATGTGTGGATGATGGATGGCTACCGGTATCACCAGAGCGGTACTATGTACTGTATGGAATTGTAGAAATAGGTACGATAGAATGATAGAATAGTTTAGTATTGTAGATTCTTAGTTTGCTAGTTATTTAGTCAGCAACAACCTGAATGTCATACAGTATGGCACTAGAAAGGTTATAGGACTCATTCTTATAGATTGAGGTACAGTAGACCATCCTCCAATGCTGGACGTGACTCGGTGGAATTATCATCACCACCATCATCATCATCCCTAAGATGCCAGAGATATCCAAGAACTTGAGCAATCACAAAATCGGATCCACAGCTCCATCGACAGTCTACCCGACTCATCATCTCAGAGGACTTGATTTTCATCTTCCACAATGAAAGTTCCATTAATGACGTCACTTCTTTCCGTCCAAAGATTGCCAGTCGCCTTTTCATTTCATCGAAGGAAGCACGTCTTTGCTGTAGCATTTCATCCCAATCCATAGTTGACGACGCAGACGACAAGTCAGATTCTTCAGCAGTTGTAGTAGCATTAGCATGCAGCCTGTGTTCAACCGCCAATACTTCGTTCCTGCCATAGGATTCCACCAATGACGAAATGTCATTTCTCCAATCCAAACGACCCCAATCGCCCATTCCAATCTTGAGCAGCCGTCGAACTACCATTTGAAAGACTGGAATCGACTTGGCAGACTTGTACAGTAGCAAATAATCCAACATGGTCTTGTCGTTTCGATCCTTTTGCAGAATTACATTCAATGGATAACGATCCATCAGCGTTTGCAAAAAGAATTCGACGGTCGTGTCATTTTGCAGATTGGGAGATGTTGCCAAAATGTGGTAGGCGGTCATACCCCAACGATCCACCGCATTGTACTTGTCGGCGTCGTATCCATCCACAAAGGCTTCAAACTCTTGTAATTTCGTGGTCGATGCAGCAGCATGATAGCACATGTTGTGAAGTGGCAGTTTGTAATATCGATCAATCAGAGCTTCGGGAAAGTCACAGGATGGGTAACACATTTTTTGGAGAGAAGAGCACATGACAAAGCACTTCTCTGTACCCAATGGCATTTGCATTGGAATGGACACATTGACCAACTGGTGACATCCTTGAAAGACATTTCGTAAAAATTGGATTCTTGTATTTTTGTTCTCATGATGTTTGGTCGTGGAAGGTATTTCGACTGCCAATAGACTAGTGCAATTTGCAAAGGCTTGGTATCCGACAGTACCAGTTGACTCTGGAAATGAAACAGCACATAACGACCGACAGCCCTCAAATGCCTTGGTATCAATATCCAATGTAGTGCTAGTAATACTTTCATCCTGCTGCGGTAATTTGACTTTTGACAATGCCAGGCACTGACGGAAGGCGTACTTGCCAATGTGTGTGACGGTGCAAGGCAGGGAGACGCTTTCCAAAGCCGGGCACTTTTCAAAGGCACTCGTGCAAATACTTTCCAGGCCATTCTTTGGAAAGACGACTTCCATCAATCGTTCACAGAATTGAAAGCTATTCGGACCAATCGTTTCGACAGATTTGTAGATTGCGACATGCCTAATTGTTTTCTTTTCCACTTCGTCAGGTGGTTCATCATGGTAGACAAAAGAGAGTGCTTCTGACATTTGTTCACATATAATACTGTAGGTTCAGAAACTATAACAGACGCTGGTATCGCACCATTATTGGAAAGCTCAGAAACAACAAATATAATAAGATACATGAATTCTGCAGAATTCATAGATCCATGGACCTGAATTCAGAATGTGATTGACGAACGATGACGAACGACGGTGATGTGAAGTCGACATCGTCGGATCCGAAAGATTTGAAGGGTCATTCTGGTCGAACGCGATACACGTCTCAACGGATTTACTTAACGTTCAAATATTGTGCTGTTATGTATTTTGGTCATCTTCCATTCCATCGAATATTCCACACATAAAACTCGGACACGTGATGTCCGAAAATCGATCTTCTGCCTCTGCCTGCAATCTTATTCGCTTTCGCTTGCATCTACTACTTGTGCCCATGCTGTAGCAACACGCACCCCGCACCCCCCACTTTACATCAACAGTAGTATATTGTCCCTAACAGTTCAACTTCAATATTACATGTTTCAATGATGTCATCCGATTCCGTAGCAAGCGACACCGTTCGAAAAAGGGATAGAATGACCAAACGAATCCGTCGTCGACTCTCCATCGCGTCATCGTCCTCCGTGACCAATAATGCCCCCAATAGGCGAGATCACAGCAATAAAAATGAGTATGGGGATACAGTGCCAGAAAACAACTCTGAAGGAAGGGGATTCATGAGTACCATGTTTGGTTCAGGAAGCATTGATGAATCCGAATCGGTGGATGTCGAAGAAATCAGCGTGGCCCGAAATCAATCCCGAAGTGATAGCTTGAGAAGGAGACGCAAATTCCCATCGCCCATTCCCGATTTGGGAGACGACAATAAGGGATTTTTGAGAAAGCTGGCAACGGTTCCCCTCAAAACGACAGCCTCGTATTTGGATACTGTGGGATTCAATACACACAGAGGAGATAAATCATCAGCAGAACAGGCACCACAGTTGAATCAAAAGGTGGCTGTATCGGATATTGAAAAGTTGGCACAAAAAGTGAGTCACTGATTTTATGACATTATGATTATGAGTTTGGTGGTGAATGGCACGCTTCATGTTTGTCGGTGATGCTGACCTTTCTACTTTTTTCTCTCCCTCTATATTAAATTGTTGTTGATGTCTTAAAATTACACAATATAGTCTGGCAAAAATTCCGCCCAAGAGCGATTTCGAGTCAAGCCAGATTATGCCTACCCTCGAGTCAAATTCAATCGAGAAGAATTGAGAAAGGAAGCCAATAAAAAGTCGAGTTACTTTCATGATTTGCGAGGGCAACCACAAAATCCTGCCTTGTTGGGAAGCTTTTATTTGGAGATTCTTCAGTGCTTTGGAATTCCGAGATTTGGGGACAACATCTTGAGGGTATGTTCATATTCTTGTTGTTGCTGTTGCGGACGGAATGATTGAATGGATTCATTCTCAGCTAACATCACGATTTCCATATTATCTATTTGATTCATTCGTCGGATAGGAAACATCGGCATTCTGTTTGGCCGTGTGTGGAAGCAGTGCCTTTCAGACAGATGTCATGCCACCCGTGGCTAATCCCATGTGGCTTTCCAAAATGCGTCGGGCTTGTATATTTCCACTCTATGAAGGGTATGCTACTGTTTATGTGGGATGCTTTGCTCATCAAAATGTCAAGGATTTATTCATTGGACGGATCGCTGTTGATGTGGCCAAACTACGACAGGGATGTACCTATGACATTACACTGCCGCTACGGAAATCGGGAGTGATATATTCTAAAGAGCAACGGGGTGCCATGCGAGTACGATTCCACTTGGATTGGAAGAATGAACGAAAGGTACTATTGAGTTATTTGCCAAAGGAAAAACCTTCCTTTCGACCGTTGGATCGGGTCACTGTCAAGTGTGTCGACAACAAGGCATTTCAGAACGTGGCCAGAGTGGTGCACGGACAAGACATACCATTAAAGTTTTCCATGAAGCTGGTGAAAGCAACGATGCGGGAACTTGATTTTGTCCAAATCCATCTTTTGCGGTATACCAAGAAGCGTACGATACGGAATCTGAGAAGATGGGAAACTCCACTGATATCCTGCTTTGTGTTTTGTGCCTGGATGCATGCTACCTATCATGCAACACTGAGATATGTTCCCGGGCATATCATCACCTTCGTAATGCTACATTTGGCCAAGAATTATACCCAATTTGTGTTGGATGGGAACTACGACAATGGATTCACGTCACCGACCTGGGAAGAAATGGTCATGGCGTTGGCCATGGGAGATGACAACCGAAAGATTATTGAGCCATTGGAGATGGAACGAAAGGACCCCAATAAAGTTCAGAGTGCCATGACCTTATTGGATGACGACCACGACAATGGACAGGAAGTCCCATTACAGACGATTGCAAGTGCTCTCCGAGAAGGAGTGAAATCTCACGAGCATAAGACTCTCTTTGGGAACCTGGTCACCACCTTTGTTGGAACGGACGCTGTCGACTTCTTGGTGGAAAACGAGTACGCTTCCACACGTCAAGAGGCAGTCGCGCTTGGGGTCCAGCTGGAGAAGCACTGCCGAATTTTTGAACACAAAAAACGGAAGTTCCCATTCAAAGACGCCGACTTGACATATGTGTTTTTAAACTTCGATACAAGTGAGTATGCGTTCAAGACTCACAAGCCTTGGTTCAAGAGATGGATGCGAATATTGGGGTTCAAACGTGTCAACATTACACCAGAAGAAGCGCACATGGAGATGCCGTTTGCGACAGGGAAAGACCACCCACGCTTAACTGTCAAGGATTCACTAGTGATTCGATCGAAAGAGTCTCGTTCGATGCTTCAGAAGGAAAATGAAATGGGTGACGAAGACGACATCCATGATTTTGGTATCACAAAATATCGCAAGACAGTTGAAACTGCAAATCGAATCCCTGGCAGTCAACTTCCGGGCCAGATTACAAATCAAGTGTTGAGTGGTATCGCTGGCACCCCCAAAGCCAAGGCACTGCCCAGACTCTCTATTCTCAATGCCCCCGACGAGGCAGCACTAGCGGCCCAACTAAATGTCGAAACCTATCAAGACCATCGAACTTCAAGTTTAATATTCAGCACCTGGGATACTGAAGACGACGGAACAAGCGTCACGGTGAAACAATTGGGGAAGCCTCCAAATCAAGATATCAACTTTGAAAAAAAGGACGACAAGAAGATTCCAGATGCAATGGCAGAAATCCGTCGCGAAATTCATGACAAAATTGTAAGTCTTTGTTGCGAAGCATTGGGATTCATTGAGACGATACTTGTTCTGATCTTACCGTGTTCTTCTTCTTATTGTGTTTTAACAGGGTAATGTCTTCAACGTTCAGCCTTATAGGCTCTCGTTAGATGGTGCCGAATGGGGAGAAAATTCAACGAAAAAGAACAAGAAGTTGAGGCGATCGCTGACACCTCCCAGGATGACACTTGGGAAGAGTTCAAAATCAAGCGAGACAAGGAGACCCAATTTATACGGGGCATCATCAGCAAAGTCACATAAAACCTCCAAAAGAGCACTCACTAGAATGACCAATCTAACAAAAGTACGAGGAACAAAAAGTCTTGATGTCCATGGACTAGAAAGCCTGGCTCGAAGAAAAGAGGAGTAAGTCAAACATCCAAATGTGTGACATCTGTCTCAAATTTGCGCTCACTTTGTTTTTCTTCTAGATATGACCGGATGCTTCAACTGCTGAAACATTCCCACAGTAACGTGATCATCTCAAAGATTGCTGCAATTCTTGCACCAATGGTAGATGTTGCACAGATGGTTCTCTCTGGTTTCCGATTTTCGTTCAATTTGATGACGTGGAGAGATCCTGTACTGACCTTCTGGTTTGTACTATTTGGATGCGGTCTGATTGTTTTTCTACATCTCTTCCCGTGGCGACTGTGTCTTGGATTAGCTGGCATTGTTTTTGTTGGACCTCAGAATTGGGTCATAAGGATCCGCAAGGAAAAGAAGGAAGGAAAGGAAGTCTTTGACGATGACAAACAGATCACTAAACGGCGACCCGACCGCTCATCTCACCCAACCGAGGATGCACCGTTCTTTTCATCTCTGGCTCCTGACAACCGGGTGATTCGTGACAGTCAGTTTGATACATCGCAGTACAAGGAAATTGCAGTGCCAACAACACCATTGTGCTTCCGCCGATTCTACGATTGGCCACCAGAACCAGAGTATGCCAGAGTCAGCAAATGTGCGCCACCAGAGAATGACCCAACTGCGCAGCAGTTACTTGAAGATGACAGTTTTGAGGTGTATGAAGGAGACTGCGAGTACGATGACGAGTCAGTCGTTTCCGAAAACAGAGGCAAGTATTGGGGAAGACAGGCTCGAAAACTCGCCAAGAAAAGTATACCCAAAAAAGCTCGAAAGATTGCCAAACGAGTCACATCCAAAAAGCTGGAACCAGTTGACGAGCTGGACTCACTGTAACTCTGGTGCCAGAGCTCTCCGTCTTTACAGGCAGACATTGGTTGCAATCTGCAGTAGAAGTGCGATGGAAACCCATTGTGCGTACTTTTAATACAAGGCACTGGGAGGAAAATTAAAGTTATGTTTCTATAGATTGTACAGTTCAGAGTACTTTGTAGTGAGGTATTCGATGAAGTAGTCTGGATTCAATTCTTCCCCGATTTGATCCTTGAGAAGGGCATCAAGAGATTCGTATCTTCGTCCGTGACGGTGAATCTTGTTGGTTAGCCATTCCTTGATCTCTGTGAATTCACCGGACTCGACCTTACTCTCAATGTTAGGGATGTCTTTTGCACAGTAGTGATACAATTGAGCTGCCGTCATGGATCCCAACAGGTATGTAGGGAAGTATCCAAAAGCACCAGCCGACCAATGAACATCTTGCAGACAACCCTTGTCATCAGATAGGACCTCCAAGTTTAGCAGGCTCTTCATGTCCTCGTTCCATCGTGTGGAAATGTCTTCTACGGCAAGCTTTCCGGAGATTACATCCTTTTCAATATTGTATCGCAAAATGACATGAAGAGGGTAGGCCAATTCATCAGCTTCCACACGAATGAAGGATTGGGAAACGGCATTGACGGCTTTGTAAATTTCTTCTGCCGAATAATTGTAGTTTTCAAAGTTCTCCTTTAGGATGGGAGTGGCAAATCTCCAAAAGGGCTTGCTCAGACCAATGTGACGTTCCCAAAAGAGTGACTGAGATTCGTGAGTTCCCATGGTGAAGGAAGAATCAAGAGTGAGAGCCGAAGGGTTCAAGTTTTGCTCGTAAATGGCATGGCCGCCCTCATGAATGCTTCCAGCTAATCCTTGGTACCATTCATCCTCACGGAATCTTGAGGTAATGCGAACATCAGCAGAGCCCATGGACGAAGTAAATGGATGCACTGAGACATCAATTCTACCATTCGAAGAATCAAAGCCAATGGCTTCGACGAGTGTCTGACAGATCTTCTTTTGTTGGTCAATGTCAAAGGTCCCGTTCAAAGGGTCCGTGGATGGCTTGGTTTTGGAATCCATAACCTTGGCAATCAGAGGGACAAGCGCGGATTGGACTTTTTCAAATATTTCATTGATTCGATCTTGTGACATTCCAGTCTCGAACTGATCCAGCATTTGGTCGTACAATCCGTCATCATCGTCACCGCCCTTCTTGGCTTTGGCAATGGCCATGGAAGTTTCAAAGCAGTCCTTCAATGTTGGCGCGAACTTCGAGTAGTCTTTGGCTTCCTTCGCTTCCACCCAGTCTTGATAGGCGGATGCAGATAGTGAGGCAGATTTGGCTGCCAATTCAGCTGGGACCCGCTCGTTTTCCAAGAAGGCCTTGCGTTCAATTTCCAATAGACGAAGGGCATCCTTTTGCTTGTCACTTGACCCGCCAGCGTTCAGCTCCTTTTGAGCTTCAT
The DNA here is from genome assembly GCA_933822405.4 of Cylindrotheca closterium. Lineage (NCBI taxonomy): Eukaryota > Bacillariophyta > Bacillariophyceae > Bacillariales > Bacillariaceae > Cylindrotheca > Cylindrotheca closterium. Next base: position 273,336 of record CAKOGP040001759.1, on the reverse strand, counting down.
CAATAAGCTTTAGAATTTCAGGATCGGTGCTTTTCTCGTGAACAACTCCAGCCAAGGCCGCCATCTGGGCGCCACGTTGGGGTGCCGCGTTGGAGGGCATAAAGACCAACTGATCGTAACCCAAGACAGCTGAAGCACGCGAAAGTTGTGTGATGGTCTCCAACTTGGCAACGAGTTTCTCGTAGGGGGGAGAGGAAGCTTCTTCCACAGTATCAGCTTTGGCTTCCACAGATGCTGTGCTAGAGTACACGGCAGACGATCCTCCTCTTGGAAGTGTCGTCACAGGAAAAGTTCCTTTGTTAGCCTTAAGAGCATGATGACGTTGGATACCAACCGAAGCCGTTGAAAAGCTGGAAGAAGTCTCCACTAGAGACAGCACTCCAAGAAGCGTCTTTCGTCGTCCAAAGATTCCCATTGTTCTGACAATAATAGGCCCTGATGAGATAATAAATTAAAATAACATGTCGACTCAAGAGTTTGTCATCATCTGTGAGTCAGACATGTTTGTCCGTCAACCGTACATTTCGCTCAGGCCTGAGTAAGGCCTTCTCCATCAACGTCATTCGATGATATTTTGGAGTCAGCTGGATGAGCAAGATCGAAGATCTCGCATCGATGATGATATCTGACATATCTGACGCACTCTTCGCTCATACGAGTATACATAATCTTCTTTCCTAAAACCAATAAAGCCGATACATTATGTCTTTCTCTGCACTCCAAGGAGCCACCTTAATCTCGGCCCACTGCGGGCTGACTAAACTGATCATCAGTTTCACGTACCGTACCTACAATTTCTTCGGACCCAAGTTCCTCGGAATCGAAAAAGAACAGATTGACAAGTTTAACGAAAACTTTCATGTCAAGGAGTTCCAAAAAGCCATTGCCAATGAGTCTGAGTTCGCAGCGTTCTTGGCTGGGCCACTCTTCTACTTGGCATTGGCTGGAGTGGAAGCATCACAGGGGGCCACGCTTGCCGTTCTTGGGCAAGTGAGTTATGTCTGGACCAGAACGGCGTTGGGATACCCGTGCATTCCAACTATTGCAACAGCCATTCTCCGATATGCTGGCATGGCCTTGACCTTCGTTGAATTGTGGAAGGTGGCATTCCCTGCGAAAAGCATCAAGTAAGCAAGGGTGCTTCTTTTCAAAGCCGGCGGGATTTTAGCATGGCTTAGCGGTATGTAACATAACATTTTGAGTCAGTCAGGCAAGCAATCGATTGTCGTATCAATCCGTATCCACTGTAGCATCAATGTGAGAGCAGGGCTGTTCAGTATCCAAAAAAGTCTAATATTAGTATCATTAACCATCCCTGGCAATTTGTGCTGCTTCCTCTTCGAGTTCTGATAAAGCGGCCCAAACATCCTCGACGGATCCAAATGCCCCATCTTCTGGATTCACTTCTTCTTGAGACTCCTCGGCTTCCTTCTGCGCTTCAATTTCAGCTTCTTTCACTTCTGCTTTCTTCGCAACCCAGTCATTGAACAAACTGTCTTCTTCCCCTTTAAGCTTATCATATGACTCAGGATTTTTCTTCTTGGCCGCCCTAGTCTTTGAGCGCGCCTTGTTCCACTTTTCTCGCAGTTCATCAGCCTCGGTCTGGGTACGTTTCAGTTTCTCCGCAGCAACTTTCTTCTTTGGCTTTTTCTTTTTTGCTGGACTACTGCTGAGCTTCCGACTGGACGCGGCTTTCGACGCTGCCGTAAGCTTGTCTTGTCGCTCTTTTTCCTTTGCTTCTTGGGCAAGTTCCCGCCTGCGTCTTCGAGCAGCTTCTTTCTCAAGCATCCATGCCTCTTTTTCAGCTTCGCTCTTTTGACGCTGCCGTTCTGTTTCTTTCGCAATCAATTCATCTTGCTTTTCGTACATCTTATCCATTTGTTGCTCCTTCTCTTTGAGAATTTTGTAGAACAACTCCAAGAATGCCTTTTCGTCTTCCTTGGCACTGTCCTTGCCAAACTTCTTCTCGTATATATCATGGGCCTCCTCTAGTGCTTCCTCTCGTGTAGAGTCAATGAGTGTGTCCTTTTGTCGGTGCAAATCGTCCAAGTAGGAATCACTCGCCTGTGACGACACGTTTGTTTCGTGGTCACTGTAGTCCAGCTCGAGCTCATTCGACATTCCCAGTGACTTCAACTGTTCCATCAATTCTTCCGAATTTTCATCGTCACTTTCACCGACTACCACCTTGACCTCATTGTCACTTTGCTCTTCACCAGTATCCGTGTCCAATGTTTTGCTCTTCATGAGCGGTCGCGACAATGACCTCCCAAGGTCAATGCAATTCCACCAAAACTTGCTTTGCCGCAGGCAATAAAATATCATCGAATGATCGTCATTGACTGACTCGAGCAGTCGAATCCAATCGTCTGCAGTGGAATGCTTTTGTAGGAACAAATGGCGCCCAGCCGAGTTGAGTTGTTCGAAATACTGCAAGGTATCCATTTCCTGGTCCGTGGAAGTGGATATCGAAATGCTGGTGAGAGTCGTATTGTGTTTCTCTAGCACGTGCCGCATCAGGCTAATACAGGCCGGACTGAGCTGGCTCGTCTTTTGAAATGCCTGAAATGTCCGGATGGTAGTGTTGGGTGTGTCAAGGAGCATTCTAATAATCATTTCAACACCAAGCTCTGTGTTGAAGTTCTCATTCAAGATAAGTTCTTGTAGTGTGGGTGGCTTCTTGGATAGTTCTTGCGCAATTGCCATAAAATGTTCATCCCCTAATCCCAGGTTTGACAGATTGAATCGTTTCAGCGATAATGACTGGCACAAGCTTCGCAAAGAATCGGTTGAGATGAGCGGCTTTCCTTTAGTGTTTTGTTCGGAATCACGGCAGCTAATCTCAAAGGTTTCCAAAAATTCAAGATCTGGAACCGCCTCCAGCAAGGGATCGAGAATAGGTTTCTGCGATCCGAGTGCAAATCTCCCCAGAGATGCCATGGCATTTAGTCGCACTCTAATGTTCAGCAAGGAAATCCGTTTCAGACTTAGTCCATTTTGCTTCAGAGTAGCTGCAAGTATGTCGCAATCTTGTAGACTGTTAATTTCCAAGCCAGAATGCACTTTTAACTCTTGTAGTCCAGGATTAATGGCCAGCGGCAACAATCTGCCGGGAATTGCAGTCTTCTGAAGTGACAGGTAGACACCCTGAAGCGACCACATCTCACTTATTTTCGATAGGATGGCCTCCAACCTCTTTTCTGTTGGTCTCGTGTTCTGAGTATCGAGAAATTCTTCTGTTATGCATAACGAATCCAGTGATCTTCCTTCATCAAGGGCTTTCTCAAAATCCTTGTGGCTGAAGTCGAATTCAATAGAGTAGTCTCGCTGAGCCATCTTGAGGACGATTTAGAGCCACTTTGGAACGGAATGCTTGGTGAATTCAATTTGAATCTGATATAAGAGTAGCGTATGTAACGAGGTGGAAGAGGAAGCCAATAACTCAAGTCATCACCACAGGGTCTTATCAGCATTGAGATTTTTCTTGATATGTCTCTTGAATTTGTGCCTAACTAAGCTCCGTCCGTTGAAGTCCCTATAAAACTGCAAGAGTATTTTATAGCATACATGATGGTTGGTGTACTATTGCGAAAACCGACACACTATAGCAAAAGCATATTAGAATTATCTATCCTGCTTCATCATGTTATTGCTCGTTGTATGCTTTTTGATCAACGTAGTCTTCGCATAGCTCTTTTGCGTCTCTCCATGTCCCACAGAAATCACTAGGCATGTATTCTTCATAGCCTTCCGTAAGGTATCCCCCTAGTTTCGCCTCTTTGATTAGATACACGATCCTAGAAAAGCTAAAAGGTAGTGACTTTTTGAGGACTCTCCATACAGTAACAAAGTCTTTCGGAGCATCAGTGATTAGAACCGCCTTGACCTTGGTTGGAACAAATTTTCCTTGCAACGCTTGCAGGAATCGGTTCCATACACCTGGACCGAAGTTTTCAGTACTCCATCCATTCATGTTGATGACCATCGCAACACCATCTCGACAATCGGCTTCAGATTTGCTGCAGTCGTTCAGAGTATAGCAAATACTCTTTATCATCAACTCTTCATTTTCAGGCGAAGGCTGATATTGAGACGGGCGCATGTAGATGACCCTCGAATTATGTTTTCTTGTTCTAAGCTTTGGTAGGGCGAGGAGCAGGCTGGATGCAAACTGCTCTGCAAGTTCTTCGTGCATGCGAAGATGCAAATACTTGTTGTCAGCACTTTTCTCAATAGAAGCCTTGGCATCCTCACAGTCAAAGTCGTGGAATATGGCAATGCGGAAAATCAGTTCCGAAGAAATATGGTATCTGTTTTCGGAGCAAAACGCTTTGAGCTTGTCCAGGCAAGTATCTTCGTCCTCCCAGTTCCCCATATCCGACATCAGACTTCGTGAGGATGATGACAGCAACGAAAACGCCGACGATGAGAGCGTCGAATCTTGCTTGAACAGCATCATTTTCTGGGATCTCAACCTCTGGGATCTTGTTTTGGGCAAGAGGGGTCGTAGTGCACATATGTAACTATCTTCCATCTCTTGATCGAAAGTGTTGGGCATCGTGGCTATAGCATAAAAGGTGGTGAAATTACTGTGGTTTGCAACAATCGAGCGAAATAAGATGGATACCGGTTTGCATGCGTGGTAAAGAAGCGACAGTGTGTGAGAGACTTAACGGATTGTGTAATGTGCCTCCGCGTTCACGGGGTTTCTCGCCATTTTCCATAAGTAGATACGCGAGAGAAACTATCCCTCGAGACTTGCGTTCTAAGAGATGAACATCGAAATGTCTTTCTTGAGTCACCCAATTGGAGAAAAGGGACAGAAACGCTGCTCCACCAACAATAAAGCCATTGCCAAATGAGCAGTTGGTACCGGTAAGTAGAATGGCAACGGTCATGTGTCTTGGCATACCGGCACCGGCACCGGCATGTTATACCACCTTGCTATTAGTCATAGGAATGTATAAAATGGAATCATTTAAAAACTGGTTTCATGCTAGTACTTCTAGATCATCCAAGAGCATCCACCAACTGCCGGTATGATACGGCTGCTACAAAAGTCACGCCACATAAATATTTTTGTTTCACAATGATACTGAGTGCAGTATTGATCGGACGAACATGGTGCATCCTTTCTATTCCCCGATGCCCCCGATGCTGCTGCATCATCATCATGCAAAACTTCTTCCTTACACCACCATTTGAGCGTCTTTGTTTGTATCCATCCTTCTCATGATAATAACAAATCGACGGGCACAGACAGAGGAATGAAGCTGAGGTAGGCGAAGCAGGGCGAAGCTTAAAAATTGGAAGCATACAGTATAAAAGCTAAAGCTACAGTAAAGTAGTACACTACTGTACCAGTAGCCGCTATAGCTGGTATGGTGAACTCCTGATAACGGACTTCTTCGACTCCACCGATACAAGACGACCAAGTCGATCATATATTCTGTAACACTACAGTAAAGTACTGCTTTGCAATAACGACAATGACCCCCAAATGACAAACTTCCGCTCCCATATATCTCCTGTACACCGCCAATTTTGAATTGACTATTGTCCATTTGCTTCCAAGCGCCACTCGCAGCGAACTGCATACCTTCTTACTTTGAACTTACGTCTATATCATTGATACAATCAATCACTGAATCCCACGCACTTCGATACAAACAAGATGGAGTTTGAAGACTGGGATTCGTTCATGGAACCTCAGCATTTTAGCTTTGGTGAATCATCCGTCAGGGTTGGAGAAATTAGTTCTCGTGGTGAAGCAAAATCTGCTTCCTTTGTGGCGAATGTTGCTACCGTAGTCCTTTCCTCGGCAGCAAAGGCCGCCATTCCTGCCGCAGCCGTGTTGTGGGCTTATCAGAACGTTTCAGACTCTACCAGTCTTTGTCATTACAAGGGATGCTGTCACTGCGAATCGGTTCAGTTTGAATTTCAAGCACCCCGCCGACTCAAGATTGAAACGGGTCAAAAGCAAAGTCGCTACAATGACGTCATGCATCGCTTCACGAAAGTCAAGGTTGCTAATTTTGAAATAACGAACGGTCAAGAGCAACTGAATACGTTTCAGGTAGAGGCAGCAGCTACCGTGGCATCCTCTGCTTCTTCGGCTGTCTCCATGGGAACAGCTCGATCGTCTCCTGTTGCTGATGATCAAGGGGCCCGTGCCTTTTGCCGTCGCTGCGGGGTTCACATCCTTCATGCACCCAGCAAGGATTCCAAGTTCATGAAGATCAATATTACTTGCGTTTCGGATCCTGCTACTGTATCATCTGGCACGTCGTCATCTCAAGCCGTTGCCAAATCGGCATTGACATTTGCGACTCAAACTGCGGAAACGGTCAAGGGTGTTGCCTTTGAAGCCGCTCTTTGGATGACTCGCATAGCGAAAGACTTACTTCAGGGTGGTGATGCGTACAAGTCACATCCGATAGTGCAATCGTTGTTGGGGGTAGGGAATGCCATTCTACAAATCATTCACCCTTATGCACTCGGATCGGAATATCACAAAGGTGGTGGTGACGGAAGTGGTAATCCTGCTGCCGCTACCGCCGACAAACAGTCGTCTCTTCTCAAAGCACAAAGGAGCAGAGCCATGTCTTCCATTTCAGACGACTTGTCGTCGGTAGGTTCCTTTTCTGCTGCTGCTGCGGCTAGTAGTCAAGGAACTTCCAGCAGGCATCAGCTCTTTCATGCTGCGGCGACTCCCAAGCAGGCCAATTCTTCTACACCCTCTGTGTCATCGCACATTGATCGCGATGCTACTATTAATCTTTTGCCAAGCCTGCCACAACAATAATAATATGATACGGAAAAGGCGCGCGGGCACAACTCGAAAGAAACAATATCTCTGACGCTTAGAGGTCGTAGTATGGAAAGGTGTGGCTCTTGGTTGGCAACAGCCTGGTTGCCTTTCATGTCATTTCGCAGTTTCTTGGATGGTTGGACTGCTGCCTGGACTTTTTGGTCCGCGTGACGAAATTTGTTTGCAGTCCTATTGCGTACCTACTACGAAGAAGGATCGAGTCTATTACTGCATAAAATGAATCGCTATACTTTATAATAATTAAATGTATTGGTATTATAATATTATTGTTTTATTATCTGACACTCTTCGCCGATTTAGATGTATACTAAGAGTACTGTATCTAAAGGTTTTGCTCATGTTTCGGATGCTTCGATGTTGTCTTGTAAATTGTTGGTCTTCTTGGTATTATGTTCATCTTTCATCAGTCAAAGACCGATGGGTTGATGTATACCTACAGTATTTTCCCATTTTCGTCATGAATACCTTTTTTTAAAATTCGTCTCACAAAATCTCATCGGTCATCTTTTGACAGGCCGGCGCGTCATTCAGAATCCATTGCGTATTTTCGTTTTTAGGATTCTTGAAATTCTTTTGTTGTATTGCAAATCATCATCACGTACACATAGCAACCTTCGCCTCACAATACAATATAATACAAGAAAATATGATATCGAGCGAAGCACCGATTACAGCAATCACCGACAAGACTGCAGACGATGATGCGTCGGATGTGACTGTGGAAAGTATTCTTCAAAATGTCCCACTGGAACAAGGACTTCAGCAAGGGCTTCAGCAGCAACAACAACAGCAACAGCAGCAACAAGAAGACGATGAAGTACGATCTCAGTCGTACCTTCCTCAACAACTTCAACAATCCAAACCTGCTGCTCCCAAATTGTCTCAACTACAAGAGAAATGGAACCAATCCTTTGCAAGTTCCGTTGGTTCGGTCCAATCGGGGGATTCGCCAGTCGTCTATGCCAGGGCTGTGAACTTGCCGACTGTTCGCAGTTCCTTGCCCACCACTACTACGGGTACAAAAATGGACAATACTAAAGGGCGACCGCCCGTCAAGGTTCGTGTGACGACCACTAACACGGGGAAGCCCATTACTCCAACTCGAGCCGCTACTTCCAATAATACTGCTGCCAATCGAATACTGTCAAACAGCAAAGCACCTCCCAGGACTGCCAACAAAACACCGCCCAGGACTGCCAATAAAACACCACCTCGAAAGAGCACAAAGTCGTCCAGAATGTCCGCAGCACTAAATCATCAGCATCAACCCACTCCTCCTCCTCCCGATATGAATGCTGGCCTGTATATGTTTGCCCAAATGGGACCTGACGGTTCACCACCCAAAGCAATCATTGAAACCTTTCAGGGTTCTTGTCAGTGCGGCGAAATACAGTTGCAAGTCCGATTGCCCAGTCATGACGACAAACTTTTGTTGGAAGTCGAAACCACCCCGGAAGAGATCGCGGCCGAAGAAAAGATTTATTATCGCTACATCAAGGCACGACAAAAAGATTTTGACATTACCAAAGGACAAGCCCGCATGTCAACCTATTTTGTCACCATGTCGGCGCCTCCCATTTTGGTATCTTCGACTGCTGCTGCTGCTTCCACTTCTTCTTCTTCTCCATCCGCTGCCGCTGCTTCTGCTGCTTCCCAAAAATCCAAATTCTTCATTCGACCCAACCAGGACAATACTTCTCCTCGATCCCATTCGAAAGGCGCTCGCGTCTTTTGTCCCCAATGTGGCGTTCACGTGTTGTACATTCCCGGCAAGAATGCTCCTCATTTGCACCTCAACATTAATTGCTTCCCCACCTTGGCCAAACAATATCCACCGCCGCCACCACCTCCCAAATCACGCACATTGGAACGAGAAGCTTGGTTTTGGGATCCCAAGACCTATTCGAAATACTTGAAGAGCACCAATACTTCGGAAGGACCTACTGGCATTGCCTTCTTGGATCGGTGTTGGCAATTGATCCAAGAACATTTGAAAGAGTACTTGCCATCGGTACAAGACTTTTTGGCGAACGTTTTAATGCCTCCTCCATCGAGTACTACTACTACTACTACTACTACTACCACATCTGCCAATAATATTATTGTTGACAATAAGAGCATCAAAGACAGCAGCAGCAGCAGCAAGGGAGAAGAACCGGATACACCTCATAGTATTAGAGAAAGCGTCGTCATGGCCTTTGAAGGGATTCCTACTCCGGAAAGTAGCTTTTTGGAAGACCCTGAAGATATCATTCTAGATGGTCTATCAGTAGAAGGAGCAATGACAGAAGATGGAAGTTTCAGGATAGACATGATTGAGATGGATTCATTGAAACTGGATGTGACGGAGTGAAGAATATGAATCCAAACCAAAATGGGGGAAATTCGTGCTTTCCCGTATTAATACAAGCAAGCAAAAAGAGCAAGACAACCGCTAGCTATATCCGATTTCCATGGTGGCACAATAAAAGGCCGGATGACCATCATGCAGTCGAATCGACTAGGTACGATGTTGCACTTTTAAATTATAATATTGTTATTACTATATATACCTAGACAATATTGAATCAGGACGCATCTTTCATCCCCAAAATACCGAAAATAGATTTTTTTAAAATGAATCAATCAATCGGCCACTCCATCATGCTCTACTGTATCCCCTCTCTTGACCACCAAATGCACCAAATGATACTACAGCAGTATATGGCTTTATCATATCAGCCCTCATAACTACTATCAAATATCATTAGTACGAGATGACAAGACTGACAGCCAAGTCTTGGTGTCGGCTCCATCTCGCTGCTTGACAGCAGCACTCAATTCCTTGCCACGGAGACGAGGAAGACAAACCTTGCTTTTGCGGATTAGGAGTATAGCTATTGGTGGTGCAACATACTAGTCATGGTGGTGTATATAGCTGGAGTTGCAGTTGTTGCGTAGCTGCAGCAATAGCGGTAGTAGTGCGGGTATCCGTCAGCAGTGTGGAAGCCGATAGATTGAGATTCATGAGCTTTTTAGTGATCATATGAGCAACTACATATCTACGTTTCCTTTCAGGTTCCATATTTACTTTACGATCTATGATTCCATCCGTACCATGCATATATTGAGATTGGTACCAACAGTTGCTATGGTTGGGGAGCTTGTTTTGCGGCTGGCCTGGAGGCGCCTCTAATGTCTTTCCTAATCCTAATAGAGGCGGTGACACCATTATTGGAGACAACAGCTGTCATGGTATCATGACATGTACCCATCTCGGAAATAGAGAACGGCTGGCAAGAATTGGACACAACTCCTGCAACTGTGACAACTGCTGTCGTTGCCTAAGAATCGATCAAGAAGAGGTGTATATTCCGGACAACTCTTGCAATGAGCTTGAAACTGACTCCAATACCCCCCAGTGTTGCAGTGGAGAAAACACCAAAGGAAGCTTCGATACCACGACTCCTACCACTGTCACTCCCACACCACCTTCGAATGCAGCAGTAAGTTTCGTTTCTTTCAACCCTTCGGTGTTCAATGAAGACATCGCTAATGTTCCACGTTTCTCACCGGACCATTGCTTTCCTAACTCTTGAATTCTATAGGGTGGATCGGGTGGTGACAGTGGTCCGACTTTCAACCTTCAAGACTACACAGTCCCAGCACCCGTTTGCGCCATCACTGGTGATGACAATGTCCAGTGCGACTTTACCGGAATCGTCCCTGCTACTGGAAAGCTTGCCTACTCCATCACAGACTTTGAGACCTGTGAAGGAGACGCCGCTCGTGCCACCGACATATCGATCGCAGGTACTGCTACTACAACTGCTACCGCAGGAGCCGACACTGTCACCATTGACCTCACCACCAGCTTCAGCTTGGCCGACGGGGCGTCCGAAAATTTTGTGTTCTGTCTCTTAACAAGCTTGAGCGACAAGAACGGCAATGAAATGTTCTACCAGGGCCAAAAGATCGTCGCCACCTTTGCCGCTAATGGTGCCTTTACAGTATCCAACATCGCCTCCGAAAAGTTCGAGGGGATTAATGACCAGATCAACAACAATGAAAAGACTTTTGGAGTCACAGCCACAAGATGCGATGTCGACCGAACTCCCATCACGGGGTCTGCATTGGCTGTTGGTACCACCTTGTTCATATGTATTGACTCCACTGATAACAGTACTGTGATTTCGTCGGTCGACAGCTTTGGGGCCAAAAAGGGCACTAACGTCTCCGTCACCGACTTGTTGTTAGGAAACACGGAAATACAAGGACTCGGAACAGCTGCAGTGATCATTGGAACCCGTCCATTTGCCAGGTTCTTTGCTGATACCACGGCCTTGGACATTTCTGGAAGCGTTACTTTGGACGTTACTGACAACGGTACAACTCGTCGTCGTCTATTGGCTCGGATCTTGCAAAGCGGAGAGACGGATGAGTTTGAACTTCAGGTTGAACTAGAAGCCGTTGAGGAATCTTCGGCTACTGGTTCAGGAGTTGGAACTGCCGCTGTTGCCTGTTGGGCGCCGTTGCTGCTGCTGCTGCTGCGATGTAGCAACTACATTCATGAAGAATATGGTCCTATAGTTTTCAGGTATCAATATAACTTACAACAAGAGATGTCCAAGCTTGTACCCTGTGCTGCACTATCGAATTATAATATAGACGAGAACCAAGAATGGATTTTATTATGAATGAATGAATGAATGCATGAATGCATGAATCAATCAGCCATTCCATCCTTGCCAAGATACTCTACTATATTCTCCCCACCATCGACCCCTTACTTGGCCATCAAATGACAGCATATATCTTTCGCATACCCCCCGCAAGTATCATACTAGTTCAAATGTCATTTGGACCAGATGATGACGACGACACTGGCTATTATGGCCAAGTAGTACTACTAGTGATGCCTCCGCCATCGTCTCGATGCTTGACAACAACACGCATTTCCTTGCCACGGAGACGAGGACGATGAGCCTTTTGGGTAGTAGTAGTAGTTGTAGTTGTAATATCAGTCGCTTTCGCAGTATCAGCATTCGAAGCTTCTGTAGTTGCTTCCGTAGTTCCCGCCGTGAGTTTGGAAGCCAATAGATTGAGATTCATGAGCTTGGCATTGACATCATCAGTCTTCCAAGTAGAATGATTATTGCAAGTCGTCTCATTGACATTGGATTTCTTCGCCCTGCTGCCATTTTTATGAGACATGTTGACCACCACTTGGGTCCATTTGAGAATGTAAGAACAAGTCGCAATCGCTCCATGACAGTATCCCAACAAGAAGATGTCCTTGGATTTGGTAGAGTCGAAAAAGACAAGGACGGCTTGCATTGCTTGATAGGCTTCTGGTGTCAAGAAGGGTCGAATTGGCTCTAAGAGTGAAGTCACCTTGTCGCAAATCTTCATCATTGCCACGCTGGAAGAGGATGACGTAATCGATGACTTCTTGTCGTTGTCGTTGTTGTTTTTCTCCTTATCGGGCCCTTGCAATTCGACATCTTGAACATCGTGAATGGGCAGATCAAAGACTACGGTTCGCTTGGAAGCATCTTCATCTTCATCCTTGTCAGTGTCAGTGTCAGTGTCAGTGTCAGTATCAGTATCAGTATCATCCTTGTCTGCATTGTTGTCAACAATATTGGCATTGTTGATACTGATATTGGTAGTCGTGTACTTCAAAATGGCTTGCAGTGCATGTTGCAAACTTCCGAAATGGTCATGAAGCGCTAAAATAGTACGTCGCTTGGAGGTAGACGAAATAATCGGTTTGCCATCATCATCGTCGTTGGTTTGTGTTTCCAACAACAAGAGAGACTTTTTGTCGTGGTTGCTATTGTAGCTGCTTTCGGAACCCTCTTCCCGCTTGTTGATGTTAGAATTCATTGCTAGTAGCAGCTGACTAGATACGTCAATAGAACCCTGACTGTAACCTTGATACCACGGTTTGTGTCGATCTTCTGTTTTGAGGAGTGGCTTCTTGTTGTTCTTGTTGTTGTTGTTCCTATTGGCTTGTTCCTCAAAAAATTGAGGCCGAGCACAAGTGTCACAACGAAACAAGACCAAATCACAAAACAATTGCTCCAAATCTCGTGGTTGAAGTCGTTGTTGGCACAATTCAAAGTAGGGATCGGCAGCCAAATTCAAACTTTCATCGGGAGATTCTCCCAAACGAAGCAAGGATTCGTAATAGAACTTTTTGTAACACAGGTTTGTTTCCAAGTGTGTCCACAAGGCCTCCAATGTCATGCGTTTGGGCTGTAGCGACTTTTGTTGCTTCTTTCGAGGCATGACGATAATGATGAGAACGATGGTTTGCTTACTTGTCGATGTTGACAATATAATGATTTTCAGGCTCTTTTTTGAATGTTTTTTGTGTTGTGCGCAATAAAATGTGGCGTGAAAAAATCGGCTCAATTCTGATTGGCTGACTGATCGTAATCACTGTGTTTCGACTGCTACGATTCGGAAAAGATGATCATGCTGATTTGATGATTTGACTCACTCTTGGACGTAAAAATAGTGCCTGCAGTAAGTCAAATTCGTGTCGTTTCTGCTGTTGCTTTCTACCGCCGTATTGTTTGCATAGTCTACAATTCCAGTACTTGCTACTGCTATAATAATATTAGTAGTACTAATAGTACTAGTAGTAGTAGTGTTATCACGTTCTCTGCTTGTAATGAAAGGCTTTCATCAGTTCGGAATCCAAATGAGTTTGTGCAAATTCCAAATCGTCCTGGGTCATGTTTCGATACCGTCCCTTTTCGGTACCATATTTCACAATAGCCGACACCAGATTGTTTTGAACATGTTTGTGTTCAAACTTGGCTTCGTCGACAATCGGACGAAAGGCACTACCCATTTGATGTTGTTGTTGTTGTTGTTGCTTGGCAGTATTATCATTTGTAAATCCAATATTGATTTCTCCTCCATCGTCTTCCTCCTCATCCTCATTGCCCGAAAAGATGCCACCACCACAGGCACATACCAGTTTCATTACCGTCTTGGCATGAAATAATGTATCTTCGAATCGAATCATCAAACGGGGGAAATCCTCTTGATGATTATTGTTTGCAGTTTGATGATTGTCGTTGTCGTTGTTGCTATTGTTGTTGTTGTAATAGTACGACCCATACCAATCGTTCCAATAATGTACCAACGAATCCCAATGAGGACCACTTTCATAACTTTGCCCCATCCACACGGGTACCGAAGTTTGATTCAAAGAGGCGTATCGCTTAAATCGTTTTTGATCGTACTCATTGGGGACTAAATTCGGACAATGTTTCTTGGCATTGTGATCCCATCGTACGCCATATCCCTGTTTGCACATGCTTTGCATCCAATAATAGGGATCCCGTACCAGTACTACCGGCAAGACATTTTCTTTGGGTATGGATTCGTCAATGGTATGACCAAAACGTTCTCGTGCCATTTTGTGTTTGGCCCAAGGGACTTGATTCAACATGCCATGAACATTGGTGACAATGTTGCCCGCTGGATTCTTATTGTTTCCTTCCCCTGCCGTTTGAGTGTCACGATTATGACGACGATTATGACGACTATGACGACGATTGGGAAATCGACAATTTTGTTGCAACGAAAGTCCAAAGGCGGTCGTTCCTGAATTGAAACTACCCGCCACGCCAATGTATCGATCCTGCAATGGAACTTTCGTCTGATATTTGAGACAGGTATCCGTACCGACCAGCATCGGTTTGGAACCATACAAGTCTTGAATTTCGGACCACTTTGGCAATTGCAACAGTTCGGTAGTCGTCAATTTGGCCAATCCCAAGTCGTGTTCCAAGATTTCCAACAATGGTTCTCGTCCTTCCTTGGCTTGTTCGTACGTCAAGGAGGATGATGAGACGTCTTGTTGTTTTGTATTGTCATTGTTGTCGTTGTCATTGTCGTTTGGTTTATTGACAAAATCCGAAAATTGAATGCTTTGACGGGAATCTCTCACAAAAGAAGCCTTGTTCTTGGTGTCTTCCATAAACGTAGCACTTTTTGTTGTTGCTGTAGCATCCGCCTGTTCCGACAAGTGAACGTCTCGATGGGTAAAGATGATTTCAGGATTCCACTTGGCATTTGGATTATCATTACGATTATTGTCATTCATCTTGGGAGACTTATTGTGATTCTCATTATTCGTACCTCCTCCTGCTCTGAGATTGTTGTTGTTCTTATTGTTGGAGGCCGAAGAGGGTGAGGATGTCCCACTCCTGTTATATCCTCCTCCATCATATACCAGCAGCTCTTCCGTCCAATACACATTTCGAAATTCACTCCATTGCCAATGTTCATAAATGTGCAAGATTATCAGGCAGGTACCGACCAGGAGAATCACATAGACTTTGGTCTTGAGGCGCCTCCGCCGTCGCCGTCGTTTCAGAGGATTCTTGTTTCTCCAAAATAAGGATGATGATGATGGAACAATATTCATTATTCATTTATTCTATCTTTTGTACGCAGTGTAATTGATTATTGATTGTTGCTATACTGATGATGATGATGATGATGCTGAGGGATATCCGCATGCTCTTATTGTCGTGGAGCCGCACTATCTGCGATGGATTGTGGTTCTGAAATTGCGACGTCTATTTCAGTACCTACATAATGGCGTGAATGAGAATTCAATCAATCCCACCAAGAGCCTCTTTCACCGTTGCGACGACGCCGGACGAGCTTTTCACCAGTTTTCTTACAACGGCGTTTGGATTAAAAAAACCCTTTTTCCAGTTGCAACTGCAAAAGATACCGAACGAAAGATACCAGATATTGTATTATTGGCGACAATACAAGACCTGACTCCGATTGACTTGCACGAACACTGGTGTAGTGCCAAGCTGTAGATAGATACTAATAGTAGTGTAAGTGTGTCATGTAATATGGTTGTTATTTAAGAATAATGATATCAACTCTTTTTCTTGATTGATTAGTAGTAGTGTAGAGTGTGTGTAGTGATGTATAGTTCTATTTCTAATATGGTTGTTCTCCCCCCATTCATTTGTATAGATCATAGATGCAGTTGTTTCCAGTGATAGTAAAGAGTTGTGATGACCTCCCATTGGTTATGCGCCTTTGTATTCATAATATAACATGTAGCTTGTATATTCATTCATTGATGCAATCATGTAGCAGTGTATAGCTTCCGTCTTGTGTCCGTTTGTGTGTGTGTGTGTGCGGAACACATTGCAAGTCTTCCTAGTTAGTACCCAGCATAATGGG
Source organism: Cylindrotheca closterium (assembly GCA_933822405.4). NCBI lineage: Eukaryota > Bacillariophyta > Bacillariophyceae > Bacillariales > Bacillariaceae > Cylindrotheca > Cylindrotheca closterium. Next base: position 257,288 of record CAKOGP040001759.1, on the reverse strand, counting down.
CTCCAACCTGTCGGAATTGCCTCATGCCTTCCTTGATCAGACCTCGGCGAGACTGTTTTTGCCTACGACTCCACTCCTTGCGGATCAGAGTATCGCTGTAGTCACTCAACTTTTCACGTCGCTCCTCGGCCGACAATTTCAATTGCGAATTGAGGTACTTGAAGGAAGCTTCCATGGGGGAGTGTCCACCGTACACTTTGCGTCGGTGTTGGCTTGGCGATTTCAGGCCCTTCTTTTTGCGAAGAGGTTCCCGAATGGTTTCGTAATCGTCCACAGACAGAGCCTCTTCTCGCACCACCTTCCATCCCAAGGCCAGCGGACATCCCACGGCACACAAGGGATGATCGCCCAAGATTTGATTGTAGGATCGAATCGAACAATGGCTGAAACTGACCGATTTCAAAGTTTTGGGTTTTGGTGATGATTCGGAAGCCTCCAATGTCACAGCTGTGGTGGCAGCAGAAGACTCTTCCGCTGAAATGTCATCGCTTTCCGTAGAATAACTGAGGCAGCTCAAGAGCGGAAGTTCATCTCGTTCTTCTTGCTCTGTCTTGAGATCAATCGTGTTCTGATTGTTATTCAAGGACAGCTTGCATTCGGTGGAATCACAGTCTCCCACCGCAATGTTTTGCACGCTGTTAATGTTGGCGTGAGCGTTTGTATTGGCATCATCGTGTGAGCCTCCTTGGATGAACTCGGATTCTTCTAAAGTGGACGTTCGTTTGTGCATGCTATTAATGTGATGTGTGATGTGATGTGTGTAAGAAGTGGCGCTTGTGTTTCTTATCTTGCCAAAACTAAAAAAAAGTCTTCAATCGTTTATGTTTCGTAATGTAATCGTGCAGTGTCACTAAGAACGAGAAGTTGCAGCTGTTTCTAGTGTAGAGGTGATTATTGTTGATGCGAAGAAGCCTTTCTTTGATGTTGTAGCCCGTTACTTCAATCGTGCACAATACAGATGAGAATGTTGCGAAGCTTGTTGATGTTGTGATAACTTGATTTGTGAATTGCCCGATCCTGAAAAAAAAGGAAACCGAATTGCCGTGATATTATGAGAACTTGAGCTCCCATTGGCCTCCCAGACCTCTTGCGCGATCACTTTCGTCGAAAATACCCAAAACGTAGCATTCTACGTGCGTGCTGGCCGCAATCTTCCAGAAGTTCGCACGAAGTGTGTGCCACTCCGACTAATACTGACTCCAACGCACGGAACGCCGGTAAAGTGCGGTTGTGGAGAACTTCCAAGATCAGTTTCCATGATTCCGTATGGTCACAAGTCACGAGTACTGCTGATCGCGGGACTGACACCAGTCAACGTCCGACCAGCATCAGTCAGCGATCAGTGATGGTGCGGTTTTCAATAGATTTTGGATCCGGGAAATAATCTCGCATTCGGAACAAAAAGCCACAATGATGGAAGATGCTTCATTATTCATTCAAAGGAAAAACAGAAAAGTGAAATAAAAGATGTAATGAGAGAAATCTTCCAGTTCCAACTCTGATTGGGTAGTATCGCCAATGGACCAAGGAATACTCCCTCCCTAATCCCAGAGTACTTTGGTCATTTCGCTCTTCTCATGACAAGTGCGGCAAGTGATATATGAGAATTTATACTGTCATCTTGATTATCATTGTCATCATGTGGTGCGTCCTCCATATTGGAAATGAAAGCACCTGTAGGACTATCAACCCCATCATTGGAATCAACTTCTAAGTGTATCGTAGCTAGCACTGTTGGACTCATCGTTCCGTCGCTAGTACCCAGTGCCATTCGTTGGCCATGATGTCTTGTGGCAGAGGCCGCATCATTGGCATCATCGCTCTAGCGAACGATGGTCTATGATTTGGTTCGTCTTTTTCCTTGTCGCTGTTCATATATAGAGTTGTTGAATCTCATGAATAAGAATTATCATTGTACTCTCTACTAAATGATCCCACTTAGTGTCGTTTCGTCTAGATCTTCCCAATCTAGACGTCTAATTTTTGTCACAATGCGACTCAAACGTTCCATCCCGACTCGAAGAACATCGGGGGATACCCATGCGTAGCACATACGAAACATTCCTGGCGTTGGATCTTTCATGGAATCACCAGGGGTCAGTATAACTCGGGCGTGCTCAATAAGTAATTGACTGAGTTTGGCTTCATACTCCTTTGTTTTCTTTGGCAGGATTGAACTAAAGTCGACATAAACAAAGATACCTGCCTGTGGTGGAATAAATGGCAAGCCCCTGCATAGCGAAAAAATGTGAGATCAGACTGGGATGTTGTAAAAACGTAACCCAATCGATATTCGTTTTCTCGTCTTACATTTCTACAAGCTTCTCCACGCAACTTTCGTAGGATTGTCGCAGTCGGATGCTCGATTCCTTCAGGTAGTAATCAATGAATGTATCATCAGTCAACAGCTCGGCAACCATTGCTTGAGTAGAGTTGCTGACTGAGCTGAAAGTGTTGAGGTGTGACATTGCCTGAAGAAGCGTCTCGTTACGACTGTAAACAAATCCCACTCGCAATCCACTCGCGCCAAAGTCCTTGGACAGTGCCCAAACAACGTGGACATCGTCTCTGAGATCGTTGTCAAGAATCCTGACAACGGACTGAAAACCATGACCAACGTGTGTCGATAGAGCATAGATTTCATCCACAATGATATGAAGCTTCAAGTTTCTGGCCCAAGCTACTGCATTTCGAATCACTTCTGGAGCATATACGCTTGCGAGCGGATTATTTGGATTGTTCAAAAGCAGAAATCTTGGCGTCAGGCCCTTTGACTGGGCGTCGTTGAAAGCACGATCCAAATCAGCCTCCGTTGGGCCCTCGGTTGGAGCATCCAACTCGAAGCCAAAAGGGGTTATCTGCGAGACTATGGACATGTCGAAGTCATACCCTCCATAGTATGGGCGGGGGATGAGAGCGACATCCCCCGCGTCACCCAATGCGAAATAGAGGCTGTTCATCGCACCAGCTGCCCCTGAAGCTATACCAATATTTTTCGGATCGACGATGGAATCTTGTAAGGCATTCGATGAGAGAAATCGTTTGGTGAAAAAATGCGAAGCAGCTTGACGGGCAACAGGAAGTCCCAGAGACGAGGTGTAACAATACAGACTTTCATCTGCAAAAGCCACTTTGGCTATATTTGGGTCCGCACCAAGGCGCTTGGAAAGGATGTCAGTTACCAACTTGTTTTCCGCCATACATAGTATGACGAATCCATCGGGGTTTTCTTCATCGCAAGGATAGTCGAGTGCCTTGCAGAACGAGCCCATATATGGGAGGGGAGGAGACAACGCCCTTTGTTGGCAGCGACGGGACACTCTGCCAACCGCCGTGTCAACATTAGTTGGAAGAGATTCAAGGCGCTGTAACAGTTCGGTGTTGCCAAACCCCCCTGCTAAATGATCTTCTCTTTGGATAATCATGATTTTGATGACTTTTTTGTATAAAATGTGAATAATGTGGAGTGATCGAAAGTGAAACGCGACTGCATGTGAGCTTGAATCTAATCAATCGTTGATTTGAGAATCGAATCGACTGACTCAGTCGACTTCATCGAATGCCGATGGCAGTATCATTTCGATGACTTTCGACTGCCCGCTGGTGGCCGCGGCAGAAATCCTGAATACGAGTAGTAGGTACACAAAAAATGTGTTGCTCGTCAATTTGCATGTTCCATCTTCAATCTTGTAGTTGATTGGTGGTACTCGTCAATTGAGATTTTGTTCCAGTATCTCTGCTGGAGTAGAGTGTGTGGTTGACACGACACGACACGCCGCACAACAACAACAACTCTGCAGCTGGCTGACATCATGATTGGTGCCTGGTCTTCTGGGCTTGTGACACAGCCAAACTGGAGCAGGTCCAAACTTATTTGTGCTGAAATCGATTGCTAGTTCGTCCGTGGCATAACCTTGTTTAGAAATAGTATCGCCCTCACTACTTTGCAGCCAATCGAGGGCACTTTCAATCCCGTACGCAGTACAAGTGTACTCGATCTTCAGGTGTACTATGGAGAATCGGAGGGAAGCATTCATTTTCAAAGAAGAACTTTCGGTGTACAGTAACAGGTACTGCGTACAGTACAGCAACAGGTATTTTTTAAATGCTATATCTGGTACCGTTATTTAATATTAGTGATGACGCATCGTCAATCATCGTAGAAGCATCAGATGGCGTTGCAACAACGTTTACGACATGACCAATTGAAGCGAACAGATTTGGCTCTTCGTCTAGAGCAACTCCAATTATCATTGGAATCTTCGCGTCTGGGTTTCGTTTCCGCTTGGGAGATGGTGTTCGGCGTCTCCTTTGAGGCCTGCTCTCACGCGAAGAAGAAGACCTTGGACTTCTCTGTGGCGTACTGCTGCTTTCTAATGGTAGAGAATCATTATCATTCTCCCAATAAGTATTTCGTAACCAATCAAGATTGCGTTCTATCTCCTTGGCACGGTCTTCACTTGACTGACCTTCTTTAACCTCCAAAATCAAATTAAGCTTACTGAAGTCTCCTGTAGGATCCGTGATCTCGTCATCAGAACCCCTCTCTTGACGCATCCAAAGCATGACATGATCCAAGTCCTTTACCCGCTCTTCTGGAGTTCGTCGTGAAACATGAAACGACTCAAGCTTTTCAAACATCAAAAGCTCAGGCAAACTGGTTGCTCCTTTGGGTATCAGATCTGAATTCCTAATCCAATCCATCACCCCTTCCATTTCTCTTGCACGATGCTCCAGCGTCTGTCCACGCCGCTTTGGAAGAAGCTTATCCAGTTTGCGAAAGTTCCCATTTGGATCAAACTTGCTTTTCATTCCTTTGCCTTTATTCCGAATCCAGGTCATAATGCTGCGCAGTTCTTCCCGTCGATCTTCTGGGCTTGTGACACAAACTGGAGCAGGTCCAAAGTTATTCGTGCTGAAATCGATTGCTGGTTCGTCCATGGCATACTCTTCTATAGAAATACTATCTCCCTCACTCCGCAGCCAATCGAGGGCACTTTCAATCTCATGTGCTCGAGCTTCGGGTGTCGCACCATTTTTTTTCTTGGGCAGCATACCATCCAGCTTGCGATATTCTGTTGTTGGGTCATACTTGTCTTCGCGTCTCCGGCCTTTTCCCTTTCCTTTGCGCATCCATTGAACAACCCTTTCTCGATCTAGCGAGCGTTGCTTTGGTGTACGCCGACCCTCGAGGAAATTTCCGAAAGAGCCATATCCGCTTCCGAGCGATCCAATTATGTCGCTGCTAACCGATGTTTCGTCTTCCGCAAGAACATCATTGTTGCTTTGCAGCCAGTCCAGGGCACTGATCGTCAGGTCAACGTTAGAATCTTCGTAATCCTGATCTATGGATCCAGCATCAGAACTATGACTAGTTGATTCGGCATACACATCGGATACTGGGTCCCCTAGTGTGTGCCCCTCCATATTGCACAGAGGTGATTCACTCTCGTTGTTTTTATCAGCAGCTGTCCACAATCTCAAAACGGCACTGAATCGACTTCGCTGAGTTTCTCTTTCATATGGATCGCCAGGCTGATTCAATTCGTAATCTGATGTATGTTCTAGTGGCAAAGCTGCCGACTTTATGACTGCATCCCGTGCGAATGGGCTTATTCCCTCATGGTCCTCATGGTGCGAACCATTGTCTGATTTCGGACTACCAAGCTTCAACCAACCAGCTATTGTTCTTGAGAAAATATTTTCTTGCTTCTCGTCCTCTGGAAATTCTTTCTGTTCATTGCCTTGTTTGCCATGCTTGTCCCTTTCTTCGGAATGAAAGGAAATGTCCTCCCAGCAATAGTCGTCTTCGTCGTCATTTTGAATACTATCGTCATAAATATTTGCATCTACAGTGGTAACGAAAGCATTTACTATGTCAACCTCATCATTGGAATCAGTTGCCAAACGTATCCTTTCCCTATGCAGACTAATACCAATGTTGGAATCATCGTTCCGACGTTGGTATCCAGTGCCGTTCATCGTTATTGGTAAATCTTGTGCCAGAGGTCCTTCATCTACTGTCATTATCCTGTCTGTGGCAAACAATGGCATATGATTTGGGTCGTCCTTTTCTTCCTTATCGCTGCTCATAATGATAGATTATTGGTTAGTCATCAATTAGATTGTCGTGGGTTCATGGAATATAGGCGCATGGTGGTGATGTCTCAATAGCCACTATGGTATCATCTGGTGTGATGGTGATGATGAATCATCGCGGAGAAGCAATATAATAATAGTCATCATGCGAGCGACCTCACTCACTCTCGCCGCGTGAGAGCGCACGCATGCTGAGAAATTTTGGATCCGCTTGAAAATTTTATGAAAAATTCAATCACACAAAATTTGACGTGTGCGTGTCCACACATACAACGGACCAGCAATCAATCATGCATCCAAAACGAAGTTCTATGTTCTTCCCATAATGAATGAATCTCAAAGCAAGAACAGCCATGGCAACGAACCACGATGTCATCTTTGGTAAGGGAAATGGTCGGAATCCTGGAAACCAGTATTGGGTACACCTTGTGAGACAACATTTGGAAGAGTACAATCAAGCAACGAATCGAAACGAGACACGGTCCATCGCAAAGTCGGTCATCTACAGTGTACATCAGAATGGCGGGCGTTTCTTGAAGAAGGATGGCAAGAATGGGGGATACATGGAGATGACAAAGGAAGAAAAATTGCACAAAACAAGACAATGCTTTGTCGATCTGAACCATCGAGGTGAAAAGAACCGAAACGAAGAACCGCCGTCATCGATTCAACTCGCACCGGACGAAGTTGCTGTAGCACCAGACGCTTCTACTATTCTCCTTACACCAGAAGAGAGATTGGATCAACAATTGCACATTCGGCGCGAGACGCAACCAGAAGAGGTGTCCAAGACTTACAATGCCCTTGCAGGGCTCCTTTTCAAAGATGGAAAACTTGAAGAGGACCAAGAACTATATCAGGCAGCCATCCGACAATACCAAAAGGTACTTGCCATCCATTTGAAGGTACACGGCCCCGACCATTCCGAAACTGCAGACACATATCACAATATTGGGCACGTCTTGTGCCAACAGGACATGTCCGAGGATGCCATGGACCAATATAAGAAAGGGCTTGAGATTAGATTGAAGCTACATGGGACTGATCATTTGTCAACTGCAGACTCTTACCATTGCATGGGAATGGTCTTGTTCAATCAGGCCCAGTACGAGGAAGCTATGCAGCTGTATCAAAAGGCGCTTGCGATCAAAGTGAAGATGCAGGATGGACCAGAAGATTCCTCCATGGCAGCATCACATTACTGCATTGGAAACGTCTTGCGCAAGCAAGGAAAGGAAAGGGCCGCACTAGAGAACTACCACAAAGCGCTTGCAATCTTTTTGAAGGTTGATGGGCGGCGGCATCCATCGACTGCGTCAACATATCACTCTATTGGAGAAGCCTTGTGCAATCAGGGCAACTATGACGATGCGATGGACCAATTCCAAATCGCACTTGACATCAAGTTCAAGCTCTACGGAACGACTCATTCCTCGACTCTTTCAACATACCGTTCCATGGAAAACATATTGCGCAAGCAAGCCGAGTCCAAGAATACGCAAGTCAATGCTAATGTTCCTGAGCCAAGCGGTGATACCACTCCACAAAACGGCAATCCAGCTCGTCGACCGCTGCCCACTCAGCAAACCAACAATACTGTAGTTCACCAGCTTTTGCAAGCTCAGCTAAGCATCCATAAAGCCCAACAGGATTTGCAGACTCAACAAAGCACGAATCCATCCGAACCGCTCCAAGCCCAGCAAACCAACAATACGGTCCTTCAACAGCTTTTGCAAGTTCAGCAAGACATCCATAGCGCCCTTCAACAGCTTTACAGTGGATGATGTTTTTTTCGGTCAAAGTTTGATTTAAAGTGATGTAGAATATAGTGACGGCGCTCGAGATTAAAGCAAAAATCCTTCAAAGGACATCCAGTTGTCAATGAGCTTTTGGTTTCGAGACAATGAGGATGAATGATATCCTAGTAGCACGACCATCCATTGGGAAGCATTTCGAGAAAAGAATTCTATTTCTAAGAGTTATATGGTAAAAGCTAGAGAGAACAATTTACAATAAAGACTTGGGAGATGTGGTTGTCTGCAGTAATGACTGGATACATACAGAGAGACTGATAGAGAAGAATACTAAGAATGTGCGATGAATAGGAAACGAACATAAAACGCATCGAAGCAACAATCGATTCTTATTCTTTGGATCCATAATATTGTTCTGTTTGCCGTTGTGTGATATGTAACTGTTCGTCCAAAATGTTTGCAAAAACCATCTATGTAGAACGGATTTGTTGTATCATGGTGCCGTGCGCCGTGGACCCAGCGGAGAAATTATATTGAACAATGAAATAAGTGAATCGATGATTCATTCAATCGAAAACATAGTATAGAAGCCCAGTCAACTGTATCGCAGGCTCCATTAGCGACAATAAAATTTTTATTGTCGCTGGTGCAGACTTTAGAATGCCGCGTCTTTGAGGATTCTCATCCATTCATTTCAGCTCCTTCGCCAGCATTTATAAGTTCCATATCGACTATTACTGCTATTACTACTACTACGACATGTTCGATCCTGCACATATATGCCTTGCTCGTGGTCGAGTTTGTCGCTATGATTAGCGATATTCTTCATTTTGTGTCACTTGGTTGTTCTCGCCATTTCCTCGAAATTCATTGAATACATCCAGTACATCCTCATTCACTGCAGCCAGCTGTTGTGGCTGTTGTTGTGGCTGCTGCTGCTGCTGTGGTTGTGGCTGCTGTTGTGGCTGCTGTTGCAGAATCTGTTGAATTGCATTGCTGTGTCTTTGCTGACCTTGCAAAAGCTGTTGAAGAGTTTGCAGAATCTGTTGAAGGACGGTATTCATTGCCGGTTGCAATAATTGTGGATCGGGATGAGGGTTATTGATTCGTCCAGCATGACGAGGTGCTTGTTGATTTGCATTATCGTCACCAGGATCTGCATTATCGTCACCAGGATTTGCATTATCGTCACCAGGATCTTCATTATTGTCACCAGGATTGTTTTGTGGTTGCCTTCTGTTTTCCCTATATTTCATACCGTCAAAAAGTGGCCTAGTCTTCTTTTTGATCTCTCCATAATCTGTCATGACCGAAAACTGTCCATTTTCATTTTGCTTTAGGAAACGCCCGCCTCTGTCTTGAATCTCTTGGATGACCAATATTACAATAAAACGTCTGTCCAACTTCGTGGTATCCTCATGCCAAAACTCTTGAAAACTTTCTCTCACAAGTTGTAACCTGTCCTGGTTTCCAGGATGATCATTGTTGAAATTTGCAAGTCGCCGACCAGGGTTGTGAAAATGGAGAACATCGTTGTCATTCGGTTCAACCGCCGCCATTCTTTGTATCTCCACTTTACCTTTGAAGTGACTCAACACGAACTGGTTTTGGGTACTACCTATATATGTAATGATATACTATCTACAGCAGTATATAATATCAAACAAATACTGTAGGGGCTTTGTGCGACGGGAGATGATATAATGCGAGAGCAACGACGGCGGATTGTAGGACGCGACGTACTTTTGATAAAAATGCGGTATTGAAAAATACTGGTAGGTGTATAAACGTACGTACATATTGAGCGTGCAAACTGTACTGTAGGTGCATGTGCCATGCAGGCGACTCTCTAACTTTTTAGCCAATCCTGATCGTGATTTCGAACACTCGTAGAACAAGTACTGGCAGCTAGAGCACAAAAACACGACAGCCCCATGAAATGAATTCCGCGATTGAAATGAACTACAACGTAACATCTCTACTCATACTATACCGTATATTGTAAGAACCCAAAACACACACCTTACCTGCAAGACTAAAGGCAACTGAATGCATCAACTCCATTTCCAAATTGAAGTTTAATTAATTGACACGATGAATGACAACGCTGAAATCGTTGACCCAACGTTGATTAATCCAAACGATGTACTATCCCACAGGGGCAAAGGGAAACATGAAGGAAACCGCATCCTTCGGGAGACCATTATAGCAAGGTCTGCTGAGTTTCATGCCTCAAGCTTGGAGAGAAAGAAAGAGATTCTTGACGAGATCGTATTGGGCCTCGATGGCAGATTCTTGAAATGGGATTCGGAACATCGACGGTACTTTGTGATGACCAAAGAAGATGCAGTGAGAATTGTAAGAAATAAATTTTTCTATTTGAGGAGACCGAGTGCATACAAAGCTTTTCCATATATTGAGGCACGACCGCCAACTGCAAACTATGACGACGAGTTGAATTCTAGAATGGAATCAATGTCTCAGGATAGTGAATGGAGTGGATTTGTGGACCGGACTGATATGGACGAGATGTTTGATGATGAGGAGACGGTAGTAGATGGCAACAAAGCTCTCCGGGACGAAGATGACGATTCGGCAAAAGATAGGCTTATGGCACTATTGAACGACGAGGGAGGTGAACAACTCGCGCAAACCATTCTGTCCATTGTGAACAGTGTTGACAAAGAAGAAGAAGAAGCCACATTATCGATATCTAGCAGCAGCGGTAGATTTGGCTTGGACGATCAAGCCCAAGATACGCTAAAGGCAGCAAAAAGATCCTTGCAGCAGCAGCAACAACAACAACAAGGGAGGCAGACAAAACGTGCTAGACGAAATGCCCCCAAAACAGCCAAAGAAGGTGAAGAAACTAAGCCAGCAGCCGAAGTCATCGAAGCTAAAATGGTGGAGGACGATGATGTGCGATCCGTCACAAGTTCTCGATCAGATGCCACTTGTGAATCAAGGCGCGCCTTCAATGTCGAAGATGACATGCCCAGAATCAAGATTGAGGAAAAAATCAAAATGGGACGCAAGAAAGCACGCAAGACAGACAGAGAATACACTGGTACAACCTTGGACGGCAAGCCCCATGGCATTGGTTTTATGACATACGACAATGGTAGACTCCTTGGCGGGCACTGGTGTGTATGGATTGTCATTTGCTTTCGTTACACTGCGAGTCATCATTTCTCACTCACTCACTCACTTACGGTTTCTCTTTCTCAGGCTACACGGAGTCTTCCAAGGCCAAGGTTTTGCAATCTATGAGAATGATGATAAGTGTTTTGGATCCTTTCTGAAGAACAAGGTTCATGGTATTGCGACTTACATGACAAACTCCACAAAGTACGTCGGTCAATTTCATAAGAAACAACGGCATGGAAAAGGACGATTTAATGACGTTCAAAAGGGCACATTTGATGGTGACTTTGTGGATGGTAGGTTCGAAGGCCTCGGTGTGCACACGGGAATGAATGGGGCAATCACGCAAGGACGTTTCGAGAACTGGAAAATCAAGGAGCACTTTAATATCGTGCCAATGGATGTTTCCCATTCCCACGAACCACAAGCGATGTTGGAACAGCTGAATATTAATCGCTCGCCGGATGAGTCCGACACGATTGAAAAGACAGGAGACCAAATTGTTCTAGATACGGCAACCGTTCTCACACCAGAACAGAGACTAGATCAAAAACTGCAGGCAAAGGGCGCTAGGAATCCAGAGGTTGCTTTGACCTACAACTCAATTGCAAGGGTCCTTTTGAAAGATGCAAGGCTCGAAAAGGACCCAGAACTCTATGAGGCAGCAATCCGACAATACCAAAAGGTGCTTCCGATACATGGACCAGAACACATCTCGACTGCAGGAACATATGACAACATTGGGAATGTGTTGCGCGAACAAGGCAAGTCGGAGGAGGCAATGAAGCAATACCAAAAGGGGCTCGAGATTAAATTGAAGGTAAATGGAGCCGATGATATTTCAATTGCAGAAACACATGACAATATTGGCCATGTCATGCGTGAACAAGGCAAGTCCAAGAAGGCAATGGAACAGTACAAAAAGGGACTTGAGATCAAATTGAAGGTACTTGGACAAGAACATTCTTCTACTGCAGACTCATATTTCTGCATTGGGGGTGTTTCGAGCGATCAAGACATGAATGAAGTTGCACTGGAGAATTACGAACAAGCGCTGAACATTTTTAAGAAGGTGAACGGGCCAGAACATCCATCCATTGCATTGACGCATCACGAGATTGCAAACGTCTTGTGCAATCAAGGCAAGTGGGAGCATGCCTCCGAGCGATACTTTAAGGCACTTGTAATCAAATTGAAGGCACTGGGACCGGCACATTACTCAACTGCAACAACATATCACTGTATTGGAAACGTCTTGTGCAATCAAGGTCGATACTATGAAGCCTTGGAACGATACCAAACCGCGCTCGAGATCAAATCGAAGGCATGTGGACGCGAGCATTCCTCTACTATTTCAACGTATCAATGTATTGGGAATGTCTTGCGCAGTCAAGGGAGGTACGAAGCAGCTATGCATCAATATGAAAAGGTGCTTAAAATCCAGTTGAAGGTGTATGGACCGGAAAATGCCTCAACTGCAGCAACGTATCACTCTATTGGAAACGCCTTGTACAATCAAGGCCGATACGATGAGGCCATGCAGCATCACCAACGCTCACTCGATATCAAATCAAAGGTATATGGACCGGAACATCCTGCGACAGCTTCAACATATCAGGAGATTGGAACCATCTTGAGCAAGCAAGGCAAGACTGGGGAAGCGATGCGGCAGATCCAAAAGGGACTCGATATTTTCTTGAGGGTCAACGGGTCAGAACATTCATCCACTGCAGCAGCGCATCAAGCATTTGGAGAAGTTCTTCAGCAACTTGGGAGAATTGAGGAATCAAGTGTTCAATTCGAAAAAGCTCTTTCTATTTTCCGCAACAACCTTGGAGACAACCACCCTAGAGTCGCCATGGTCTACAATTGCATTGCGAAAGATTTGGCTCAGACAGGTCACCAAAACAAAGCGGTGGAACTTTTGGAGAAGGCGGTCAAGATTCAGTTGAAGAATTCAAGAGATGACCATCCTGATCTCGCCAAGATCTATGCCACCATGTCTGATATTTCAAATACTGAAGATTGGGAGCGCGATGGAAACCAAGCAGGTTTTCAAGCTCTTGATGATGTCCTAGAAGTCCCAGAAGAGGTACCCATTCTAGAGGTACCCATTCTAGAGAACCCGATCTACCGTCCATTTGGAATTTAATGAAAGTTGGGGAAACAAAAAATCGTAAAACCATGTAAGAAAAATACTTGGATATATAGTCTAGACCAGTTTTTCACGTAGATTTCATTGGAACCATCAGGAATCAGCAAAAACCGCGGTAAAACACTGCAATTTGCATCTGAAATTTTGTCCGTGAGTTGGATTACTTAGAGTTGCGCACGTGCCAAATGTGTCGCATCAACGATTTGAATAAAAAATTCGATATTTTTCGCTCACATTTTACTGACAACAGACAGACCAATCCGGATTCTTGCTTCGTCGTTTTTTTCAATTTTGAGAAAAGCTATGGCTCACCATGGTACCAAAGGGAGTTAAAATCTTATTAACCACTAATGCTTCTATAACTAGTAGAGCTATTAGTATCAATTGTGTTGAATTGCTAGGGCTTTCTTGATTTGAGCAGAAACTCCGTTTTTGCCAGACCATATATTCGATGCAGATCCTCTTGGATTCGATTTGCTTACACCTGATATTGGGATTATCAAGTAGACCCTTTGGAGGAATATCTCCCAAGACAACATCCTCAAATTCCAATTCATTGACAGGCGCACCATCATCCTGTACTGCTGTTGTCGCTAGGTCACTTGGCTCTTCGAGCGGCGGTTGTTCATGGATGGTTGGATTCGTTTTTTGTGGTGGTTTCAGGACACCTGGTTCTTTTTTCTTCTTTTTTGCTGGTTCACCACCTTCTTTTGATCCGGAACATTTCCTCCTCCTTGCTAAGTTCTTCGACCTGGCCTTCTTTGGCATCTGGACTATATGTATATTGCCTTGTTATGGCAGTCATCTTGGTGTGGACGGTGGCTCCGGAGAATTTGCAATTTTGATTCGGAGCCTGGAAATTGGTATTTCACGTAGACTTGGTACTTAATATCTTGTGTATGTACAATGTACGGGAAAGAAATTGAGGGCGGAAAAATAGCGCGCGCGCCGAGCATACGGTCATGAAGATAATATAAATTACTTAGGCAAACGGTAACCTTCGACCTTAGATTTGGTATCTCCTCCTGAGATATAGCAATAGTCTAAAAACTGAATAGCCCACGCCACAGACAATAATATTTATTGCGGCGTGGAAGAAGAATTATCGGAAAAGTCGATTTTCTCATAGATCCTTTGCACTTGCCGATTCTGCTTTTGTTAAATTCCAAACGGACGGTAGATGAAGCAAACGCCGCTGTCCCGCCTCAAGTATAAGACATCGACATGAATCCTTTTGATGACGTTGCCAATGTGGAACTCGGGAATCCTTTTCCTGATTGGCAATTCTCAGAAGTTCACCTTCGTGGAATCGAACAGCTTCCACAACAACCAGGGTTTGAAGCTGCTGGCCATCAAAATGAAATAGTCGTCACCGACAACCAAATCGTCGAGGCTATGGAATTGCTGTTGCAACCTGTTGATGCTCTTGCCCCAAATCAAGCATTCGTCGCCAACAACGACATTGTCCACTGTATTGATTTCTTGTATGATGATGTTGCACTTTGACATGCCCAATTTTGACCTCCTCCTTGGAAATCAACAGACCGCCTAGCCACAAGAATAAGTATACCGGTACGTCGAGAGCTGCTATTATTGCAGATGTATCATGGTGAACAGAACGTATTAATAATAATAATAGTATTAAAACGCAGATGTGAGATGTATGCTGCAGGCCCCTGCTTGTTTTGTTGCGCGGTTTTTAAATTTTATTTTCAATGAGTAAACATATAGTACTGGTACACGTACCAGGTGCATGTGTACATGTATCGGTACGTGTACACGTGTACAGTGTACAAGAGACTGTTGGTTACATAACGGGCGAACGAGCGAGCCATCTGAGCGAAGCACGGATACCGCGTGATATTCGAATAAATGCTGCAATAAAATTTGCCGGCAGATATGCGAACGCAGATCGTAGATCTCACGACGCATCACGCATGCTGCATGATACTAATATACATTATTGCAATCAGAAATAGATATGCAAGAGTCGACTCGTTGTGCTTCAGATCATCCCCATCTCACCATCACTCCAGTAAAGCAAGATGTCAGATTCCGCTGAAGGAGAAAAAGAGCAAGCAAAATCATTATCATTGATAGAATTATTAAATGTCGAATCATCTTGGTTGTCAGATTTAGATTCGGAGCTGAAAAAGGATGCTTCGGTCAGTGAAAAAGCCGAAAGCTTTTACACGAATACTGTTGGCTTTTTACAGTCCAAAGCTCTCCTGGATGAAGCTGCGGCACGAAAACTTCCGCGCAATTTCATGGACTCTGTTTCCTCTTTCAAGGCCGAACCCGAATCCTTGCAACTGCAAATGCCCATGGATGCCTCCTTGGATCCGTTGGAAATGGACCTCGACGCCGTCTATGAGATTGCGTCATTGACGTTACCCAAATTCAAATCCATTGTCACGGATATTGTGGTCCAAGCCGGCCTGGATCCGGAAGAAGCCATTCAATTTGACAAGGATTTGGACATCCAGCTACGACACTTGGTATTGGCCCCGCTGAAGGGACGTGGACGAGCCCTAGAAAAGATTCGATCCGACTATGGGGGCAAGAATGCCAAGCTATTGGATGTCGTCCGTTGTTCCATCATTGTCCATACGGAAGAGGAGCTCTTCAAGGTGGCGGAAGCACTCGATAACAACACTCAACAAGGTGATTTCACTGTGATTCGATGCAAGAATCGATTCAAGGAACCTCTTTTCAATGGATATCGAGATGCACTTTATACGATACGAGTTCCAGTAACCCAGGCGGACAACAACAAAATGGTGGAACATTGCTGCGAGGTCCAAGTCCATCTATCCGAATTGGTCTTTCACAAAAGTACATCGCACATTTATTACGAGTACTTTCGGTCCTTTTTTTCGGGCAATGTGGCGGCGGCGGATGAACGCATGGTGGTCTTGGAACGGGTGGTGGGTAAGGAACCGCATGCTACCTTGCACGAAACCATTGAATCTTCGATTGCTACGGACAATACGACTCAGTTGGAGGCTCTGCTGCAATTGCTGGGCGAAGACAACATGACGGAATATACACTCGCTTGTCGCGTGGCACATCGGTTGGTGACATTGTCTCTCGAATATCTTTCAGAAGACCCGTCACTCGATCATTCCATCGCCTTGTTGGTGCGTTTGGGACGTCTCCTACGATTGGCCTACAAGTATGAACAAGCCGAAATCGTTCTGTCCAAAACTCGGCATGCTGCTTCCAGTATATTGGGTCCAGAACATCGACTGACCTTATCGGCTTGTGAAAATCATGCCATTCTCATGGCCGAAATCCGACGATACGATGAATCCAAAACGTTACATCGAACCACTTTGGAAATTCGAGAACGAGTCTTGGGACCAGAAGATCCGGATACCCTGTCGTCGTGCCAAGTGCTGGCCATTGTTCTGGACAAACCGGGACACTACGAAGAGGCTCGGCCGTACTTTGCAAGGGCCTATGAAGGGAGGCGCAAGGCATTGGGTCCGGACCATCGAGATACCATGGACAGTGCCAATGGACTGGCCGTGATTGACATGATGAATGGGCAGTACGATTCGGCCGAATCTATTTTTCGGGCCACCATCAAGACCCAAAAAGAAAAGTACGGCCTGGACCATGCCAAGACAAAGTGGACAGGAAATAATCTTGCTGGATTGTTAATGATTTGTGGGCGAGATGAAGAAGCTCAACAATTGGCGTTGGAAATTGGACTAGATTGAGATGTTGTTGTTTGATCTTGCAATGATCGGTCAAAAACTATTTCGCGGAGCAGCCGAAGGTCGCGGAGCCAATGATCAGATGCCCGAAAGTAGCCAGGATATACAAGATGATGGATGACACTACAAAATTGCTAACCTAATCATTCAACACCATACAGTAGCTACTTGTTTTCACAAGCTTCCTCATAGCGAACAACAAATGAAACTGAGAACAGTAGACAAAGTACAGATTGATGATAACAGCTGCCAGAGGCAGTTGGCCATTGTGATGTGGTTTTCTTGTAATCCAACAAGGTGAAGCCACAGTGCTGGCGAGCCTTGTTACCCAGAACCAAGCCATCAAATGATGAAGAAGACAAGATTGGAACTGAAGCAGAGGAAGAAACATACGTTTTGCCAACAATCTACCGCCATGGGGACTGGAACAAAGGAGCTGGATACTACTGGAGTCAGTGTTGCCCGCAAGGGGAATAATATTGTTTTGCTATCTCCTTGCTCGTTGCTTTGAAGATTGGCATGAGTGCTGCCGTCCACTGTGCAGACTGAAAGAAACAAGAACATCTGAGAATTCCAGGTGACGAAGCACACTCTTGCCAGCAAATGGAATGAGGTTGTTTTGTCAATCTTCTAGTTGGCTTGCAAATTAGCATGGGTGCCACAGGACTTGCATTTGCCCAAATGTCTGCCAAGCAGGGCATCAAGAAGTATGACAAAGA
The DNA here is from genome assembly GCA_933822405.4 of Cylindrotheca closterium. Classification (NCBI taxonomy): domain Eukaryota; phylum Bacillariophyta; class Bacillariophyceae; order Bacillariales; family Bacillariaceae; genus Cylindrotheca; species Cylindrotheca closterium. The sequence continues at coordinate 239,695 of CAKOGP040001759.1, read as the reverse complement.
GGCGGAACTGAAGCTAATTGCCAAGTTTGCTCAGTTACTGGAATTCCAAGTTTTCCATGGAGTTAAAGCAGGCAGACCTGACGGCATTTCTTTAAGAAAAGAGAGGACGAGCCTGAGGCATGATCAATCGTATTGAGGAAAAGGTCAATAGAGGACACACCGGTGAAAATCCAGTGCTAAGAGCTAGGAGTGTTTTCAACGGTAGAGTTCAGAGGGTAATCTACACCAAGGACGAGACAGCTTCTCCAACTGTGGATCAATACTCACTTTTTATCACCTGCATTGTCAAGGCGATCGAGGGAAGGTATAAGGTCACCAGCAACGCCAGAGGAGCGTACCTAAATACAAAGATGACAGATCGAGTAATCATGTGGACTTGATCCCAGTCTCAAGGAATCTGTCACCATCACGAAGGGAAAAAAGTGCTGTAGTACGTACAATTGGACAGAGCATTATATGGGTGCGTAAAAAGCTTGATTTTATGGGATGAGCTTTACTCAGAAACTCTCATGGATATTGGTTTCAAGCTTAATCCATACAATCTGTGCATCTCCAACTGTGACATTGATGGAAAACAATGCACAATTTGCTGGTAACTAGACAATAATAAGATCAGTCATGTGAAATTGGAAGTCGTACAGGATATTATTGGGAAGATCGAAGCCAAGTTAGGAAAGATGACAAACAAGTGTGGCAAAGAGCCTGAGTTTTTGGGAATGAAAATTACATACAAAGACGGAAAGGATGAGATCAGCATGAAGAAGCATATCCAGAAAGCAATCCATATATTCATGGATGACATCAATAGGGAGGCAACTTCACCTGCCAAAGCTTCTCTATTCAACCTGAGAGAAGGGGCAAAAGATATGAACAAAGAAAGAGCTGACAATTTTCACAGCGTGACAGCGTCACTGTTGTACATCTCAAGACAATGCCGTCTAGACATTCAAACCCTGCACTAGAGCTGGGTGCCCCAACGAAGATGATTGGGTCAAACTTAAGAGAGTATATATATATCACTGAATCATGAATTGGTATTTATGCTACTTCTAGAGTATCCAACTGCCGGTGTAATACGGCTGTGGAGGCCAGGAACTAGGTTGCTTTTGGTCAAACTTAAGAGAGTCTTGCAGTATTTGAAAGGTTTGATAGACTTGACGAGATTCATTGGTGGAGGCATGGGTGGATGTTTTGTATGGAATCCACGACAACTGCAAGAGTCACACTGGAGGATGCATTTCTTTTGGTTGGTGGGGCGTAATTTTGGCCATGTATAAGAAACAGGGCCTTA
>CAKOGP040001759.1:181644-238394 GCA_933822405.4 Cylindrotheca closterium | reverse complement strand
TCCAACAACAATCTCTCAACCATGTGGCAACAGTCACTGCTGCTCTTGTTTCCCCACTTTGCTGTATGGAGGCTTCACTGGTATGCCATGCCAGGTCTGTCCCACTCTTCTCTATCTTGGTCCTATGAAGTGAGCCGAGCAATTAGTTTCTCTAGACGACTACTAGTAGCTCCCAAATGAAGCTGAAAGGCACGAACATCACATAATCTTAATGGGCAATAATGGAACCAGAGTCAAGTCTGGAGGCAAGAACCATGGAATATTATCTGAACGCAATGTCTCTATGGCTATATTGAAGGCATTGGAATGGCTGATGGTTGATAGATGAGTTTCATTGTTCCGATTCTTTTCAGTTCTACACCCAGTCAAGAAAGCTTGCCATCTGGGTCCAGTCCAAAACTTGTATGACTCGCCACCGCATTGACTCATTGCTGATACATGTGATAGTATGTGATCAAGTTTGACACTGCCCTTGAATATTCTACAATCAGCAAAGACCTAGGAAAGGTGAGAGTTTATGGATGCGTTACTAAATGTTCAACTCATGCTTGCATCCAGCTTTTTTTCAATTTTGATCCTCTGGTCCTAAACCTCTTATGCTTCCACAATAAGGAGTGGATAAGAAGATTCTTCATATGACTACATGCAGAATATTGGAAGAATGGGTCATCTATTAAGCAATGCTGATGGGGATCAGATGAGATTGAATCGCAAATTAAAGGATGTCTATTGCTGCTTCTGGCAACACTACACATTTCATTGTTCCAGCTGCTTGCAGTTTCATTCCATCATATTACTCCAGTATGAAGACTATTCTCCAAAGAGTTCTATGTTTGCCGACAATGGGATGAAATGAAAAGCAGTGCAAATCAGATGAGTGGAAGTGAATTTGATGGCTGCATTTATAGGTCCCAGCTGAGAATGCTTCTTCTGGAGTTTTGATCGATCGTCATGTTTACGATGTGCTTCCACCATATAGAAACAATACAATGGTTGTTCCATACAATGGCTACATTCTGGCGACTGCTTGGGACATGGTCGAGGCAATTCTGAGGAGTAGAACTGGATTTGATGGACAAAATGGTGAGTTCCAGCTGATGCTTGTTGCGGAATTTTGATCCATCATCATGCTTACCATGTGCTTTCACTATATGGGTCCAATATAATGATTGTTCCAATCAATGAATACATACTAGTGAGCAATTGGGACATGGTTGAGGCAATTCTGAGGAGTAGAACTGGATTTGATGGACAAAATGGTGAGTTCCAGCTGATGCTTGTTGCGGAATTTCGATCCATCATCATGCTTACCATGTGCTTCCACCATATAGCTCCAATATGGTGATTGTTACAATCAATGAATACATACTGGTGAGCAATTGGGACATCGCAGAGGCAATTCTGTCAAGTATGGAACTGGACCTGATGGCCCAGTTTGTGAGTTCCAGCTGATGCTTGTTGCGGAATTTCGATCCATCATCATGCTTACCATGTGTTTTCACTATATCGGTTCAATATAATGATTGTTCCAGTCAATGAATACATACCGGTGAGCAATTGGGACATGGTCGAGGCAATGCTGATGAGTAGAACTGGATTTGATGGACAAAATGGTGAGTTCCAGCTGATGCTTGTTGCGGAATTTCGATCCATCATCATGCTTACCATGTGCTTCCACCATATAGCTCCAATATGGTGATTGTTACAATCAATGAATACATACTGGTGAGCAATTGGGACATCGCAGAGGCAATTCTGTCAAGTATGGAACTGGACCTGATGGCCCAGTTTGTGAGTTCCAGCTGATGCTTGTTGCGGAATTTCGATCCATCATCATGCTTACCATGTGTTTTCACTATATCGGTTCAATATAATGATTGTTCCAGTCAATGAATACATACCGGTGAGCAATTGGGACATGGTCGAGGCAATGCTGATGAGTAGAACTGGATTTGATGGACAAAATGGTGAGTTCCAGCTGATGCTTGTTGCGGAATTTCGATCCATCATCATGCTTACCATGTGCTTCCACCATATAGCTCCAATATGGTGATTGTTACAATCAATGAATACATACTGGTGAGCAATTGGGACATCGCAGAGGCAATTCTGTCAAGTATGGAACTGGACCTGATGGCCCAGTTTGTGAGTTCCAGCTGATGCTTGTTGCGGAATTTCGATCCATCATCATGCTTACCATGTGTTTTCACTATATCGGTTCAATATAATGATTGTTCCAGTCAATGAATACATACCGGTGAGCAATTGGGACATGGTCGAGGCAATGCTGATGAGTAGAACTGGATTTGATGGACAAAATGGTGAGTTCCAGCTGATGCTTGTTGCGGAATTTCGATCCATCATCATGCTTACCATGTGCTTCCACCATATAGCTCCAATATGGTGATTGTTACAATCAATGAATACATACTGGTGAGCAATTGGGACATCGCAGAGGCAATTCTGTCAAGTATGGAACTGGACCTGATGGCCCAGTTTGTGAGTTCCAGCTGATGCTTGTTGCGGAATTTCGATCCATCATCATGCTTACCATGTGTTTTCACTATATCGGTTCAATATAATGATTGTTCCAGTCAATGAATACATACCGGTGAGCAATTGGGACATGGTCGAGGCAATGCTGATGAGTAGAACTGGATTTGATGGACAAAATGGTGAGTTCCAGCTGATGCTTGTTGCGGAATTTCGATCCATCATCATGCTTACCATGTGCTTCCACCATATAGCTCCAATATGGTGATTGTTACAATCAATGAATACATACTGGTGAGCAATTGGGACATCGCAGAGGCAATTCTGTCAAGTATGGAACTGGACCTGATGGCCCAGTTTGTGAGTTCCAGCTGATGCTTGTTGCGGAATTTCGATCCATCATCATGCTTACCATGTGTTTTCACTATATCGGTTCAATATAATGATTGTTCCAGTCAATGAATACATACCGGTGAGCAATTGGGACATGGTCGAGGCAATGCTGATGAGTAGAACTGGATTTGATGGACAAAATGGTGAGTTCCAGCTGATGCTTGTTGTGGAATTTTGATCCATCATCATGCTTACCATGTGCTTCCACCATATAGGTCCAATATGATGGTTGTTCCAATCAAGAAATACATACTGGTGAGCAATTGGGACATGGCCACGGTAATTCTGATGAGTAGAACTGGATTTGATGGACAAAATGGTGAGTTCCAGCTGATGCTTGTTGCGGAATTTTGATCCATCATCATGCTTACCATGTGCTTTCACTATATGGGTCCAATATAATGATTGTTCCAATCAATGAATACATACTAGTGAGCAATTGGGACATGGTTGAGGCAATTCTGAGGAGTAGAACTGGATTTGATGGACAAAATGGTGAGTTCCAGCTGATGCTTGTTGCGGAATTTCGATCCATCATCATGCTTACCATGTGCTTCCACCATATAGGTCCAATATGATGGTTGTTCCAATCAAGAAATACATACTGGTGAGCAATTGGGACATGGCCACGGTAATTCTGATGAGTAGAACTGGATTTGATGGACAAAATGGTGAGTTCCAGCTGATGCTTGTTGCGGAATTTCGATCCATCATCATGCTTACCATGTGCTTCCACCATATAGGTCCAATATGGTGATTGTTACAATCAATGAATACATACTGGTGAGCAATTGGGACATCGCAGAGGCAATTCTGTCAAGTATGGAACTGGACCTGATGGCCCAGTTTGTGAGTTCCAGCTGATTCTTCTTGTTGGTCAAGAGTTTCAGTTGATTGTCATGCTTACCTATGCTTCCCCCAGGGTACAGATCAAAGAGAATGAATGCTCCAATGTATAAATATGCAACAATGGCGCCGGACTAGTTATTAGGGAGACAAATCTACTCGTTGGAACTGGAACTGATCTTAGTTCCTGCTGATGTCCTTTTGGACAGTCATGGTGCTTATGCTTCCATGATTGCTCCACTTCATAAAAGTATACTAATAGCAAGTGATTGATGGATCATCTTCACCTTAGAGTTCCACTGCCTTAATGATTGTGCTCCAATTAGTATTAGTATAGTACTTTTTGCCTGATGAAATGGATTTGACTGATGGCAATGCGAAGCAGATAAAGTTGGTGCCACTATGGTTAGTGCTTGTATTGACTTTTCATCTGTGATGGGACCCAGACTCACTGTGATTGACTATCATTCTTTCAGTGCCAAAGTATGGTGTTAGCTAACAGGGACAACACCAACATTTGTTTGGTGATGCTGCCTACCGGTAGTCATTAGTAGGTAAATAGTTTATACTAGGTGGTAATAGGCCTAATGTTTTTTAAAACATATGCTACTGTACTATTTATGAGCTCATCGGACAAGATTACATAGCCATGGTTGGTAATCTTCTTCAGCCTCCAATTGACAAGCAACTCTCCTGACCAGGAGGTGGATCTCAATAGTAATGTTATTGTTCTTGTTCTGACTTCCAACTTGGGAGCCTGATTCATTGGCTGTCCATGAAACCTTGTCTCATCTTCTAGGAAGAGCCAGCCTGATTCCAAGATGCCGTCATGAAGCTGATTGTCTTGTAAACGCCACATCGCTAATTCTTCAATCGTATCAAGTGTTGGATCTCCTCAATCCTGCTCCCATTTTAAAAGCAACTCTCATGACCAGGAAATGGATTTCACTATGGCATTGTTGCTATGCAAGGAAATTGATCAAATGCATTGATGGTACAGTGCTCGGCAATCATCTCCAATAAGATCGCATGGATTCAATTGAAGACATTGGCCTTGCAATGATTGCCACAATAAGGTGGAGCCTCTGGCCCAGCAAACACAAGAACCAAGTCCACGCATTCTTCTATTGGCAAGATCTTCTGCCATGGTTGCAAGGTGCTACTAGCAGAAGTTTTGGTGGGTTTCTTCTCCCTGTATAGTATCATCCAAGCATGATGCTGAATATTCAATGGTTTTGGGGAGATATATGGCGCACCTTTGGTTGTTTGACCGTGAGATCATGCATTCCAACAAAAAAAATTTAAAAAATATATATGACATGAATGATATATAAAAATTGATGGCAAGTTGTCTGTGATTTCGGTCCGAATTCAAATCTGAGAATTTCTCAGATTTAATTAATTTTGGCCTTTGGCAGGCTGGCGTGCAATTTTTTTTAAATCTGAGAAATTCTCAGATTTGAAAAGCCAAGGTATCCAAAATTGGACCAAAATATTGATTGACGTATGTAGAATGTACCATAATCAAATCTGAGAAACTCTCAGATTTGAATTCTGTTCGCAAAAGGGTTAATGTGAAGGAGAAGTCTGTCGGGCAGTGATTGTTTGCTAGACAGACACAGGACGGACGATGGCACAAATAGCATACATGCTGGAAGGCTCCTTGACTGCTACGTTTCTATTCTGTACTTTCTGTTCATGGGTGTAGAATCTCACGCATCTACTTTACTAGGCCAAACCTGCACCATGTCGCACAGTCCTGTAGACTTTATACCAATGTCCATGTTTCAATGCACGTCCCAAGTAGTTCCTTACACAAGGCATAACCACACCCATCCATGTTTGGACTTAGCAATTCATGTCATTGTCCGTCCTGTATCTGTCTAGCAAACAAGCACCGTCCAACATTCGCCCCTGCTTGTTTGCTTCATTGTCATCGGCATTATTCATCATGTACGAGCTCCATTTCTCAAAAAATGCAGGGACCGGTTTTTGCACAAATTTTTATATTTTGTGAAACACGTTCAACGTACGCAAAAAAGTGCCAATATACTGTAGGGAAGGATCGGAGATCAATAACTACAAGTTGAATTCATTCTGATTCTGAGATACAATCAATAAATTGTTACTAAGTAAGAGGTAAGCTATACTGCTGTTGCTGGTGCTGGGGGGTTGATCATCTCTCCGTCTTTTCTATAAAGCCCAGTGGGAGTTTCATTGTAATCTTTTTGGATATCACGATGAATGCCATTCTCTATCTTGTTTCCAACAAAATCGTTGCCCCCTTCCAATGCAATTACTTTTGATGCTATCCGGCTGCATTGTACAAAACCTGATGCAATCTTAAAGCTTGTTCTCCAAACGTCCTATGCTGCATCCCAAATTTCATCCTGTTTCAAAACATGGAGCCCTCCCCTCTCTCGCGCGGCTGCACAATGACGTCTTGACATGCAGGGGAACACTGTCAAGTCTAAGTTGTTCATATGCGGTATTTGTGGAGCTTGCGGTTCCCAATGCCAGCCACGTTGTTCACATTGTGCCTTGCACCAAATTAAAGTATTCTTTTTCTGCATGCGGCCCTGCATTGTCACCTTGCATAACAGGAATGCACCCTTCGTATTGTCCTCCCATCGCTACAAGACAATCCAATTTTAAAAACACGTTACGCTCAAACAACTTCTTCAATGCAAACTTTGGATCATCAGGTGTCCCTTCCAGTGACATTACAATCAATCCACCAAGTATACTCCGCCTTTTTCTCTTATCACTGCCCAGTTCACTTGGTGCAACTATTGTCCTGTCATACTCCCTGCCTTACTAGCTTCTTTGCAACCTTGTTTGTTTGGGCACAATAGAAGCCAATCTTGAGGCCGTCTCACCTTTGCTTTCAATACAAGCTTTGAATACAAAAGCAGTTGCAGTGATTCCCATGACCCCGGACAAAAACCAGCTTCCACTTTCACATAATCCGGGCCCTGTAATGTGAAAGGAGCCCTCCTGTCATCCTCAACAACAATTCCGCCCTTGCGTTCTGGGCCTTTGGTGAGGGCGGCATCAGTGTCTGGCATGTTGCGAATCATCTGAATATTTGCAGCACGCACAATCACATGATCAACCTCATGATCAGCTTCATCTCTGGTTTGTCTCATCTTTTCTCGTCTTGCCATTGCATGAGCTTGATTTTATTCTCCCGCTCTTCTTCAGCCAGTGTGATTGTTCTTTGCGCTAGTGCGATTGTTGTTTGTGCTGCTGGTGTTTGTGTTGTTGCCAGCCATTACTGATTTGGTGGTGGTGGTGGAGGTGGTGGTGGTCCGGTCGTCATCATCTTGTTCTGTAGTGACAATGCCTATGAGAGTGGTACTATAATGTCAGGCGTTTAACAAGGCTTTATCGTCAATGTACGTTGGGTGTTGATTTGACTCAGCTTCATTGATGAAGACCACTGTTGATGAAGGGATAAATCAAAATCAGTTCGTTGTTGGCTGCATGATGCGCCATAATTTGGGATTGGTACTAATTCTACGTGTTCTACAAGACAATGACTGGTCTTCTGACTGAAAATCGTCCAAAACCGATCCCTGCATTTTTCGAGCAATTTACCTCGTATTCGTCAACACCAAAGAATTTCACTCAATGTCTTTCAAAGGTAGGTCTTGGTAGATTCTTGGTAAAGAGATCGCTTGTTTGATCAGCACCGCTTACCTACCCATACTACCTCAATCAATCCTTGTTCCTTCCATTCTAGCAGGAAATATTGTTTCACTTCAACATGTCGCATTTGCCCACCAACAGACCAGTAGTGACACAAATTGTAAGTTGCCTTGTTGTCCACATACAGTTTCACCGGCAGTTGTACCTTCAAATTTAATGAATTGAGAATTTGCATCTCATAAAGCATGTCTTGAGCACATTGTACTACCAAGAAAAGTTCAGCTTCTGTCACTTTAAGAGCTACAATCGGCATCATCTTGCTTCTGCGGCTAACAGGCGCTTTGTTCAAGAATGTTGACCAGCCGTTAACGCTGTGTCGAGTCGCATCCTTTGCATATTTGGAATCACTCCATCCTTCAATCTCAAAAAGGTAATCCTGGCTTACATCCCAGATGTCCTCAGGCTTCAGGTAAACTCCACGTCTTTGTGTATGCACAATGTATGTTGGGATATGACAAAATATGAGTTTTTGCGTTCCTTGAAAAATTATTCAAGTAGGAAGTTTTGACACGCAAGATCGGATTTTAATCATGATGTCAGCAATTTGACGCAAGTCTGTCGGACAATCTGTATCCACATGAAGAGGGAATGACCCTATACAAGTGGAATATTGATGTTGTGTACGATGCAGTAAGGGAATATTACAAGATGTCCCAAAGTGCTGTATTCCACACAGAATCCTCGTAGAAGTCAGATTAAGTTCTGTAAACAAGGGATTTCCCAAAGGAAATTTGCTGAACTCAATTTTGTGATTGAAACATCAATTCAAGCCAAACATTAATCAAATAGGAACAATTTCACTCAAAGTATACCTAATACAGGAGAACTATTAGTGTGGAAGTGTTGTACAGTCGATTACAAATTTAGATTGCAGAGAGTTTGTTCTGAGCACTAAAGGCACTCACGATAGAGCACAGTCTGCTTATTTCTAACAATATATCTCATAATGTGTTTCATTGCGCTTAGATGCGATTCCATTGCCCTGCTCATGTATCTTGAGCACTCCCTAACAGAGTTCAATATTTCCGGTCGGGTACATCTCATCAGCATATGGAGCAACTTTCCGACTCCAGATCTAAACAGCTTCATTCTTTCTTTCAGCATCCAGTTTCTCTCGGGTGCCTTTTCTCCCCCAGTCAATACTGCTCCAGCTCTTGCAGGGATCTTTGGTTCTGGCCCATTATTGGGCAGATCAAATTCATCTTGGAAGCTCTGAATCATCACAGGCTGGGTAAATCTCGCAGATCTTTCATCACAATTTATATCGATCTTGCATCCCACATATTCATCCAATTCTCCAACGTCATCACATTCAAAAAGTGTTTTCATCTTCTCTTTCTCTGTCAACACAAGTTCCTTGTTGCCAACAATCAAACAGTCATTGAAGTTGTGGGTGTGAGCAATTTTTTGACGAACATGATTTGGGTAAGAATGTTTTTGGAACAGCAAGGATTTGAGCTAGAGAAGACCACGCTGTACCAGGACAATCAGAGCGCTATGGAGGTGCTTTTGAACGGTAAGAAGTCAGCCGGGAAAAAGTCCAAACACATCAACAATTGTTTCTATTTTATTAAAAAGGATCAATTTATGTCAGAGGGAATCGATGTGATGTACTGCTATCCGACCGCAAAAATGCTGGCAGATTTTTTCACCAAGCCTTTGCAAGGTGGTCTTTTTGAAGGTTTCGCGATGTGGTTTTGGGATACAAGCACATTGATACTATACTAGAGGACGATGAGGAAGTCTCAGTTAAGGGGTGTGTTGGAAGTCGAACAGACGACTCCTCAGAGTCAGATAGTGACAAGTCTAAACTGTCATACATCAACCGTGAGAGTAAGGAGTACCAATCATGGACAGATATTGTTCAAAAGATAAACAATTTAATTGTAGTAGTTAAAACTTTGTAGAGGGCTTTTGGAATGACCAAAGGAAGGTGTGGGCTTTGCCTTAGTCATTCGAAAACTCTTATCTAAACTAAAGCAAGAAGTTTTATTGACAACTTTAAGGTTCATAGTATTAGGACTATGTTATGCCAAACAACGGAAGACTAAGTGCCTCAGAGTATCGTGGGGACTTTTATTATCTAACAGTGCAGTATATGAAGGCAATTGCAACTGTAGCTGATTAAAAAATGGTTTCAGGGGCAGGAGCGGAGCAGCAGCAATTGGTTGGCAAGGGACAAGGCCAATTCTCCAATGAGAGCGCTCAGAGAGGATACATGGAAGAGTAATGAGGAATATGACTGCTTGTACAGCAACTTGCCGGGCAAATCAAAGATGACGAAAATCTACAGATCATGGCTGAATGATTGTGCACCGTTGCTCCAGCATCAGGGGTAAGAATGAGCAGGTTTCCAGTTGTATCTAGGCAACGACTTCCTCCCATGACATCCCACAACTAGGTAAAATACAATATATTAACATTCAACCACAAAATTCAATCTAATTCTAAGCCAGTGTAGACTTTAACTGTCATGGTGGTGAGGTTTTGGTGTTTGACGATCGTTGCGTTTGGGTGTGTTTAACGTGGAAGTACTTTGATAGGTCCAAATCCACCTTGAACACTTCAACATCAAATCAAACACGCGCAGTCATATCACCGCACGCCGCGTTGCATATTATTGAGGGCAAAACGCGTCAAATATCGAAGTCAGATACCGGTACAGTCTACCATATAGGGTACCTACTGGTCCACCACGATCAGACTGTCCGCCGTACAAAACGCGTAAACCGATATGTCTCTTTTCTCCAATGACTCTTCCCTTCAAACTGAGGATATGCCCGATCGTCTAATGGCCATTCTAATAATGCATCGTCAAGATGAGACAGAGAATAAGAAGAGCAACAAAAAGGTCAGCAAGGCTGAAGCTCGAAAGGCTGAGTACCAACATTCTGAGCAAGCCAAATCCAAGGCTGTAGCCAAGAAGAAGGCTGAGGTGAAGAAGAAGGCTGCAGCCAAGAAGAAAGCTGCGGCCAAGAAGAAGGCTGAGGCCAAGAAGGCTACCAAGAAGGCTGCCAGGGAACAAGAAGTCGACGAGTCCGAATCGGAGCCCGCAATGGAAGAAGAAACTTACGAGCCAATTGCTGCTTTGGCTTACGATGATGACGAAGAGGGACCACGCACAGAGGAACTCAGTGACACTTTGAAGTGCGGGTTTGCCTACAACGAAGACGATGTTGAGAAGGCTACCGAAGACTTTGACGATCTGGACACCATCAAGAAGGTTGTCGGATGGTTGTCTTCCAACGAGGAATATAGGCCTCCTAGCGACAAGAAGTTCAACGCTGACACCAAGAAGGCAATGAAGGTCAACAAGGCCTTCGGCGCCTACAAGGTCGAATCCAAGGAGCTTTCTGCCGAAAAGAAAGCCAAGGAACTTGAATCCTCTCTCAAGTGGCTGCAAGATAGTACCACCAAGTATACTGAGGATGCTGCCGAATTCGAGTACAACCAAGGAACTTTCAAGAAGGTCAATGATCTATTTGGACAATGGGCGCCAAAGGGAGTTCCATCTCTTGACTGGGAAAGCTATGATATCAGAGAAGACCCCAACGACTCGGAATCGCGTGCCAACGACTTGAAGGGATCTCTCGGTCTCGTCTTGAGTGGTGCATTCGACACTAATCATCCCAACTACAACTGTGCCACGATCAACCGAATAAAAGATCTCTTTGCTGGCTGGAAGTTGAAGGAAAACGATGGAGTCGAGGGATTGGACGATGCTCTTAGCTGGTGGAAACTCAATGCTACCAAGTACGACCCTCTCACCGCTTCTGCCGATGAAATCGACATGTACTTCAAGTCCAAGAAGATGCTCGCGATGTTCGGGCTAAAGGAAGGTGACGAATGGGACAAGCGCAATCAAGAGATTGAAGAAGCTATGTCTTTGTGGGAAAAATACAAGGGAAAACCTTTGGACGACCTTGATGAGCCCACTGTTGCAAAGATGAAGAAGGTCAAGGATGCTCTTCTGCCAATGAAGCGTGATTCCCTTGGCATGTGTGATATGAAGTACATGGCCAAAGAAATGGATGATGCCCTAGACTGGTACCTCGACAAGGGTTACAAGATCGAGGATTTGTCCAAGGTCAACAAGAAATACAGGTCGAGCTTCAAGAAGGCACAAGCTCTCATGGGTCTCTGGGGGAAGAAGGCCGATCCTTCTCCCGATCTGCTCAAGGAGATCGCGGAGTCTCTCCTCTCCTTTCGCCGCAACATGTACAATCCCGAGATTATCGACAAGTTCGACGGAGAAGAAGGTGCCAAGTGCAAACGACTCCAAGAAGCTATCATTGATTGGAGACTGAAGGGAGCCGAATCCGATACCATCGCATCTGATGAAGGCGAGGCTCTTGCCCATGGAATCGAGAATGCAATGGATTGGTGGGTTGCCAACGGGGAGAACTTTGACTTTGAAACTGCTGACAAGGGGCAAATCTTCATGGCTCAAATGGCCAAGAGCACCTTGGAAATGTGGATCCCATTGGGTCCCGAAGATGCCTTCACCTACAAGAAGTCAAGAGATGCAGTGGATGAGATCAAGGAAGTTCTCGCCCTCTACCACGATACCGGCAAAAACTTTGATGTTGCTAATTTGAAGGTCAAGTCTGGAGAGAGAGCTTCTCTATTGAAATTGAAGCATGCTATGTTGCAATGGCGCAGAGGAAATGCTACCAACATTTCCCAAGTAGAATCCGAGCAAACTGTCAACGAGATGATCAGCGCCATGAACTGGTGGAAGCACAAAGGCAAGGACTACGATGTTGTAGCCGACCGTATGGAGACTGTTCCAGTCATGCTCCGCCACAAGGAAGCTACCAACGCTCTTGAAGAATTCCACGGGGACTTTGGTGCTCCTGGCCAAACTCCATTCAAGTGTCTTTCCCGCAAGGAACAAAAGAAGGTTGTCAAGGAACTTGACGGATCTGTTTCTTGGTGGCAGCGATCTGGAAAGATGATTGACACCACTCAAGCTGAAGAGGACTTCGAGATGTTTGGAAAGGCTCATCGCCTCAAGGCCAACATGACTGAAGACGAACGCGAGAAGTTGTGTAAGGAGATCAGTGCCGATATCATCGCCCGAAAACAGATAGCAGAATCATCTTCTTATGCGGTGGAAACAAGGTAATGGATCGGATACTAGTAAAATGATATGAAAAGGAATTTATTATACACGTCTTGTTACAAAGTGCGATTGTGCCGTTCTTTATAAATCTGGAATAGAAGACTTTGCAGTTGCATGTTCCAACTGTAATTTCTCCGATAAGTTCTTCCAGTTGTTTTGAAATTCTGTTGCGGCCTCTTAGTCGGAAATTATCCAATATCCACCTATGCACGACGTTAGCAGAGTGATTCATTCTTCAGTTAAATCGTTGCCAACAGTGCCTTCGTGGCTGCAATATGTGATCGCTGCCCAACAGTCAGGGTACATTAATTGGATCATCGATGAGTCCAACTGTGCGTCTTCTCATCATGAAGCTGATGGCTGACCCATTTTTGTCGGTCTCTAATAAGCCTTTTCGGAGCCTTTGATTCATTAATTCTCACGATATTTATCCGCAAGTGGAACTCCAGAGTATAGTATCCCATCACTATTCTGTTGACTCTGTTGGATGCTCTTCGGCAGGCGCCGACGAAGCAGTTTGTGGAGCATCTGTCATGGCACTCGAGCAGCACGACACAACTTCCCCGGTAAAGTTCACGCGGTTTTGCCCAGCAGCAGACGGTTCAGAGGCACTAGGCTGCTCCACTGCCGACTCAGTGGCACTAGGTTGGCTCGCTGCTTTAGCTCTAGTTGCAGTACTACGGCGACTCATTGGGTCTATTGTGTTGGTCTCGATTGGGCGCATGTTTCCTCCGAGTACGGCTCTCCTAGCCAACCATAGTCGAGATTGTGCACCATGCCTCTGTCGAGCTTGTTTGTACTTGGGTCGAAAGAAAATCAACGCATTGAAGAGTCCTTGGACTGGAAGAAAGATGGCCTGTAATATCGATATTGGTAACAGATAGGTGCCCGATCCCGGAGATCTCTCAAACTGTTGGCCATCAAGCGCTTGCTTGACAATGGTCCAAAAGAAGGAAAGCAAGTAGGCACCAACATAGAGAAAGGATTGTCTACCCACTTCTCGTACCCGTTTCCATTGCTTCTCAGAAGATGTTAGTACACTGGACTTTGTCGTCGTACTGGTCTCCTTGTCAGTGGAAGTATCAATTGGATCATTATCCTGTACTTGTTGATGGTTGTGTATTCTATAGGATGTCATCTGGCTCTCTTTTTTTAAGGCTTTTCGTTGTCCTTCCCTCACTGTTATTCGCACATAACAATACAGTCTCAAATTGTTGATCAACACAGTAAAGAACGACAGCAGCGTTGGAATACCACCCATCACCCACGCTATTGGTTCCGCCCAGCACCGAAAGCCAGTGCATTCACCAAAGGGAGCACCACTGACCCAACATCCGGGACCTAAATCATTTAGATGAAAGACATCCAAAGCCACGCCAATGATCGAGGTCACCAGAGACCACGAGACAATCGTGAAATGAATCCATCGCTCGTACTTTTTGGCAAAGGTAGCTTCTCGAGTACCATAACGAATGGTTGACAGAAAGTAGTAGGAAAGTGCAGCTGAGTATAGATGAGCCGAAAACCCAAACTGGGCCAGTGCACCAATGAGGGAGCAAGAAGCAGCATTTCCGAACGACCAGACAAAGGAGCTCGGTTCTCCACGAAGGCTCACATATGGCTGTAAGGCGTAGCCAATCGTAGATACAATGTCACAGACGCTCGTCCCAAGCATTATTCTTCGATAAGGCGTACTCTTGCTGTTGTGTCGGACATGATAAACGATGCAGGAGGAACCAACCAACGACAGAATTGCTGACAAGACCATTAGGATGCTGATTGCTTTTTGTGACTCCTCACTGGGAACGTATAGATAAGTGTACCTTGGCTCCACCATTGTATGCGCTACGAAGAGAAGATTGGCACAATAGCAGACGCCACTTTCAATCTCAGGTGCAAGAACACCAATCTTATTTCACGAAGTGCAACCGCATAAAATAATGCAGTGTATAATGTACATCATTGGTCTTCTCCTTTGGAATATTTGCCGGAAGCTTTTCTTCATATAACACATATACAATGCCGGGTATTATATGTATATAACTACATGATATATATAAATACAATAATAACGGCCGGGTACCTCGTACCATATTTTTTAATGAGCTAAACGCAAAAATGTACGATCAACATTCGATAAATGATACACTCAACATTTATATAATGGTCGGCAACTCTCTACAAATGATCATAAAAAATTAATGACCCTCTCATATGACATCCAAAATGGACGAAATTTGATTTTGGAGGATTCTAAAGAAATGAATTGAAAGCGCATTGCTGCATTAGTACAGCTCAAATTAAACGGATTTTGCCCTTCTGGAGATAGAACTGACAATTTGAGATCGGCAAGAGCGATCTTCTTTCAATCACTCGACCAGCTTCTTCTTCTTCTTCATGCTCGGTGACCCAGCAGCAACCGCTTCTACTTTCCTCAATTACCCAAGAGTCTGAGCGAATTTGTCATGTCAATATATCTTTAGTTGGGAGAGAATAAATGTTTATTGACGACTTGGATCGATTCTTGCATCAACGGCATGTCTGAGACAAAATCCAAGTCTTGTTGGCTTCTGGCTGGCAATATCAAGCAAAAAAATAGGAAATACATTCAATATTGATCGAAAGGATGACATTGGAAAGATTGAATCGTTGTTTCCATGATCGGGCAAGCCTTCGAGTTTTCTTGTACGAAGAAACTCTTGCAATTTGCAATCATTTCCTCCATTGAGCCACCGCTATGAAGTTCGTTTCCATTTCGATCATCGAGGAATTGCATTTCTCATCGGCAAGCTGATGACTGGCTCATTTCTGATGGTCTGCAAAAGTCTGCAACATACAGCTTCTACGAGCCAGCAGAGTTCTTTAGGATCTTCAGCCCCGCGGTAGGATAATGCTCAAGCGAAAATCCACCGCCTACCCATGCTCAGATGGCGTCGACTGGTGCTCTCCTTCTGCAGGCAATGCCTCATTCTGTGGCACATCCAGCATTGGATTCGAGCATCGCGATACAACTTCCCCGGCAAAGTTGACCCGTTTTTGTCCCACTACCACCGACGCTGATACACTACGTTGGCTCACTGGGGCCCTAGATCCACCAGTAGTACGACGACTCATTGGATCAAGTGTGTTGGTCTCCATGGAACGTAGGTTGCCTCCAAGTACGGCTCTTCTGGCTAACCATAGTCGGGGTTGCTCACCGTATAGTTTTCGAGCTTGCTTGTATTTGGGCCGAAAAAATATGAGCGCATTCAGCAGCCCTTGGGCTGGAAGAAAGATGGCCTGTAATATCGATAATGGTAACAGAAAGGTTCCCGAGCCAGGAGACCTCTCAAAATCTTGGCCGTCAAGCGCCTGTTTTATTATGGTCCAAAGAAATGAAAGCAAATAGGCTCCGACATAGAGAAAGGATTGTCTACCAACTTCTCGCACCCGCTTCCATTGCTTTTCAGATGATGTCAATACACTTGACTGTCTCTTCATACTCCTGGTCTCCTTGTTGTGGTTGGAAGTATCCATTGGAACATTATCCTGTACTTGTTGATGATTATTTAGTCTGTAAGATATCATCTGGCTCTCTTTTTCCAAGGCTCTCCGCTGGCCCTCTCGCACAGTTTGGCGTACGAAACAGTACAGTTTCAGATTGTTGATCAAAATAGAAAAGAACGACAGCAGCGTTGGAATACCACCCATCACCCACGCTATTAGCTCAGCCCAACACCGAACACCAGTACAGTCTGGAGTGCCGCTGACCCAACATCCTGGACCTAGATCATTGAGATGAAAGATGTCCAAAGCAATACCGACGATCGCGGTCGCCACAGACCATAAAATAATTGCTACGTGTATCCATCGTTCGTACTTTTTCGCAAAGACAGCTTCACGGGTACCATACCGAATGGTTGACAGAAAGTAATAGGAAAGCGCCGCCGAGTACAGATGAGCTGAAAATCCAAACTGCGCCAGTGCACCGATAAACGAACAGGAAGCAGCATTTCCAAAAGACCATACAAAGGAGTTTGATTCTCCTTTCAGACCGACATATGGCTGCAAGGCGTAGCCTATCGTAGACACGATATCACAGGCGCTCATCCCAAGCATTATTCTTCGATAAGGCGTGCTCTTGCTGTTGTGTCGGACATGATAAACAATGCAGGAGGAACCAACCAATGAAAGGCTGGCAGACAAGACCAAAAGGATGCTGATTGCCTTTTGTTCATCCTCACTGGGCACGTATAGATAAGTGGAACTTGGCTCCGCCATTATGTGCTACGAACAGATTGGGGCAATAGCAGGCGCCACTTTGAACTTTCAACCTCAGATGCAATAAAACAGTATCTACGGTATGACAATCACAAACGCAACAATGTGCAATCGGTTTGACAGAAATATCTTCATGGAACGGACGGTCAGATGGTGGTGAATCGTCACCATAAATATGAGGGATAAATAAGAACACATGCACTCGTATTCAATATATATTATGATATATACTTTTATATAACGCACTCGTGTCCCTAAATGAAACAAAGCACGTGAAATAACGGTACCGGTACATGCATATTTTTCATTTTGACCGAACTGTGACCCACCGTTTGCCAAACGACATCTTGAATACGAATCAAGATAATCATCTACCGGTACCGGTATGCATAGAAACCACTTCAAAACCTTTTAGGCCTACCGGTATTGTACTTTTAAAATCTGCACAAATGCATCACGCTACATATTTTTATAATACAGTATATCGATTCCATGACTTGTTGTGGTATGCTACAGTACCGTACAGCTCAAATTAGACGATTGCTGTCCTTCTTGAGATAGGACTAATATTTGGTGACCGACGCCGTTGATTGACAATTTTCCTTCGCAGTCCAGCTTCAATCACTCTTGATGCTCAGTGATTCTAACGGTAGCAGCTCCTTGGCTCTCCCTCGGTCACCCTAAAGCTTGTACGAATATGCCATGGCATTGTATATATCAGCCACTAAGATATATATGCTTCTCCCCAACATTGGCTTTGTAGATATCTAGCGAGCGATCGAGCGACCGTTAAAGCTCCGAGGCAGCGTCGAGTTTTCCTTGCTTCTCCAATAACACCAGCGCCATGTTTCGACATCCAAGTGCAACAGAAGGATGCGATGATATCTCCCCCATACTTTTGGTCGCAATGTTTCAAAAAGATCGCAATGTTCTCCACCTCCAAGTTCAAGTCGCTTGATTCATTCCTCGAGACTTTTCAAATAGTTCCATCGCAGAAGTACGGTTGCCACCAAGTTGTATGCCTTTGTAACAGCCAAGCTCTACCTCCTTATTATAAGTGCATTGACTGCTGACACAATTTCTTAGACTCCAAAAGTTTCTCCTGTTCTTTCACTAAAAGAGGAAAATTAATGAAAATGAAAAAGTAGGATCTAGCTGAAAAGTATTCTATCGAAACATGTCATGTTCAATGTTCATCATCTCACAAGATGTTTTTTTAAACCTTGAGAGGAAGGGCTTGGAAAGGAAGCTTTTCGCGGTTTCTCTCTTCTCCGAGAAGAGCGTAGTCAATAGTCTTGGCCTTGTATTCCACCAACATCATTTGGAATTCTTCGGCAGAAACAACCTCTTGTTCGAGAAGAGTTTGGGTCAAGTGTTCGAGGAGGTCCTTGTTCTCGTCCAAAATCTTCTTGGCGATCAAGTAACTGTTGTTGACAAGACGTTCGACTTCTTCTTCGACAGTTCCCAAAATCTTGTTACCCCACATGGTTTGACGACGCAACATGTTCATTCCCATGAATGGACCTCCACCGGATGGTTCGCTCAAGGCAATGCGTCCGATCTTGTCACTCATTCCCCATTCCTTGACCATGCGCTTGGCAATGTTGGCAACTTGTTGGATATCGTTGGAAGCACCAGTGGTGACCATGTCTTCTCCGTAGATGAGTTCTTCGGCGAGACGTCCACCAAGGGCAACGGCAAGTTGGGATTCCAAGTATTGCTTGCTGTACATGCCAGATTCAAGACGCGATTCTTGAGGGGCAAAAAAGGTCAAACCACCAGCACCGTTGGAACGGGGAATGATGGTGATCTTTTGGACTTGATCGTAATCAGGGACAAGAGCTCCAACAACAGCGTGTCCAGCTTCGTGGTAGGCCACCAATTCCTTTTGCTTGGCCACTTGGTTTCCTCCCTTTTTTTCCAAACCGACCATGATTCGGTCCACGGCACCATCAATTTCTTCCCATCCAATGGTGGTCTTGGCCTTGCGGGCAGCCGTAATGGCAGCTTCGTTCATGAGGTTCTCCAATTGAGCTCCCGAGAATCCAGGAGTACGACGGGAAATGGCCTCGAGGTCGACATCGGGTTCCAAAGGCTTTCCACGAGAGTGGACGCCCAAGATACGGGTACGTCCCTTGAAGTCAGGAAGGTCGACCGTGACCTTGCGATCGAAGCGTCCGGGACGCAAAAGGGCAGAGTCCAAAATATCGACACGATTGGTGGCGGCAATGGTAATGATTCCTGGGTTTCCGTCGAACCCATCCATCTCGACCAAAATTTGATTGACCGTTTGTTCACGTTCGTCGTTACCTCCGGCGTATCCAGCACCACGTTGGCGACCGACGGCATCAATCTCATCGATAAAGATAATGCAGGGAGCATTCTTCTTGGCTTGTCCAAAGATATCACGAACGCGAGAGGCACCGACACCGACAAACATCTCGACGAATTCGGAACCAGAGATGGAGATGAATGGAACTCCGGCTTCTCCAGCCACAGCCTTGGCAAGAAGGGTCTTACCAGTACCGGGAGGTCCATCGAGAATGACACCACGGGGAATTTGGCATCCATTCTTGGTGTACGCTTCGGGTTGTTTCAAAAAGTCGACCACTTCGGCCAATTCCAACTTGGCGCCGTCGCATCCGGCCACCTCGTCAAAAGTGACACCGGTATCGGGGACCATTTGGATTTCGGCCTTGGACTTTCCGAATCCCATGGGGTTTCCGGGTCCACCGCCCATGCCTCCTCCCATGCCGCCACCGGCACCACCGGCATTGCGGCTCAGGAAAAAGAGACCGGCAAAGAGAGCAGCAGGGAAGATGAGAGATTGAGCGAGGTCACCAAGACCAGAAGCTTCTTGTTGTGGAAGGACAGTGACATCGACCTATTAACGTGGGGTGAGTAAGAGATGTTTGAGTGTGAGAGACATGTCATCAAATCCCGTCACAATGACCCATCATCATCAGGCAAGTGCCTTTCAATATAGCATCATAGCAACATAGTAGTATATACCATAACATACCTTGTGTTCCGTGAGTTCATTAAGAAGACTGGGATCATTGGGAAGAGCTTCAATCTTGAGACGTGTTCCATCGACATCAACACCCAGCAATTGAGATCCATCCGAGCTAAAGGTCACCTTTTCAATGCGGTCACCAGAGACCAATCGGAGAAAGTCCGAGTATCGGACATCAGAAGGTCCGTATTGAGATCTTTGAATGACTGGAAGGTCACTAGAGGCAGTGGCTGCAGCAGCTTGCATGTCAGGAGCATCCATTGCCATGTTCATGCGGGTAGAGCTGCTGAAGGATCCAGAAGGATTGACAAAGGCTTGCGACGAATCGGCAAGCAACAATGCGGTAGTGGCGGCTATTGAGAACTTCATTGTCTTGTATTATTCTCAGCAAAAATTTGTGTGTTTGTGTGTGTGTGTTTGTGTGTGCTTGGAAACCAGTTGGTCTGCTGACTGTGACAACCTGCGTTGAATGATGACTCACTCCACCAATACAAAAACGCAGATCTCCTTCATTCTGCTGACGCAGGCAAAACATGATCTCAGAACTTTTGTTATTTTCCGATTTGTTTGTTCGGGTGGGTGGACAGACGAAACGCTAATTTTTCAGTCGATGGAATCAATCAATCGTACCAAATTGCTGTAATTTAGCGAATGAATTGCCGTTACCAAAACAAGCCTGTCAACGAAACACATGGTGAAAAGCGAGTCTTTGGAATTCATTGACACTTTCGGACGGCCCGCCAGGCTTCTATTAGTACAAACACCGTTTCGATTCATAAGAAACTGGAGGGAACTGTGACACGCGTAACGTTCCGCACTTAGTGCAACGCTTTGCGCTGGCGCTTGAAACATCCGATCGCAAGAAAACCAATGTCTTGTTTGGTCTTGTGTAATTGCTGTGATGGATGAAGGAAGTATTATTATCACCTCGGGTCTTTGTAATTTTAGGCACCTCTCCCATTCAGTCTCACACGACTATAGAACTATTCGTCTGCTGAACATCAAACCTGCTTACTTATCCCTTCTGATCATTAGTCTACAACACAACAGCGAAAACAACATTCAGGATAAGCTTTGTGTTCCTTCTTTCTAAGATTAAGAAAACCAAAACATGACATCTGCCAAAGGAACCTCCATCGACATTGCCAACTATTTCGAATCCATATGTTATGCCAACGCAGTCAAGGAACAAAAGAATGAAAAGATTGGCCTCGTGGTGAAGCGTTCCAATGCCTGGAATACGCTTTACATTTCAGGAATCAAAGACACGAGCAAGTTTGCCAATTCCAAGCTGCAGATTGGAATGGTCATCTTGACCATTAACGGAATGAAGAGTCCCACAACCGTCAAGGAGATTCAAAAGGTCATGAAGGAAACGGTCGGTGATTTGACCATCATGGCGGCTTCCATCAGCAAAGAGATTACGATTGCAGGAAGTAATGCCAACTCTCCTGCTCGTTCGCCAGTACATTCACCTGTCAGACCTTCCAAGGTCGTGGCGTCTGCACAAGGCAGTCCACAAATGAATCCATTATCCCCAAAAGAGTTCCCGCTGAGCTTTCGAACCGAATCGCGTGTCCCTGGGAAGGATGATACTGCCACCACCAACCTTGTACCGCCCGAGTTCCCACTTGATAACAATGATAATGACACTGCCAACAACAAGAATAACAACAACAACGACAAGATTGAGAACAAGTCCAGTCATGATACTGCAACGGCTGACACATTTAACGCTTCGTCGAGTTATGAAATGACATTATCCGATCACCAACAACCACACCAAGAAAAGTCACCAACACCAGTATCGCCTCCTGATTCTCCGGCTCGATCATCGTATTCACAGGAATCTTCTGCTTCACCTCGATCGTCTCCGGGAGGACCTTCGCCTGGATCCTCGCCAATGTCGCACGGCCACGAACGAAAAGTGTCGGAATCGGGCCAACGAGATTCACCCGTCAGTATTTGTTCCATTGATCATACTGGGAACATTGTCATTACACCCAAGGGATCGCCCAAGGATACGATGAAAGAGGATGTTCAGATGCCCAAGCTAAGTTCCTTGCCAACAACAAGAGCAACAACAGCAGCAAGATCAACGAATAATAATAAAAATACAGAAGAGGAAAAGAAGGAAGAGCCCTCTATCGCCTCTGATGATTCTTATGATGATCTAACGGATAGTTCGCAAGAATTGGAGACAGCTCAACAAGAAGAAAAAGAAGCTGAAGAAAAAGCCAAAGAACAAAAAGCAAAAGAAACTACTTCGAGGCAAAGTGCTACTGCGGCTGTAGAAGAAAAGCCACCCGTGGCACATGCCAAACCACCACCGTCGCCTGTCCGCGCAGCTGCGGCGAAACAACCTTCTAAAAAACAGCAACAGCAACAGCAAGAAGATAGGGCTGCCAAGAGACGAAGCAGAGCTGGACCACGAATGGCTCCAGGAGTGGCACCTGGTGCCTATCATGTGGCGGCATCATCAGTCAGACCTAGTAGTAGCAAAGCCATTCGTTCTCTGTCTCCCGCTCCTCGTCCGGGCGCTCATCGAGTCCCTGGCGTCAACAGCCGAGCTTCTGCACCTGCCATTGCTCCTATTACTTCGGCGGCGGCAGTCGCTTCGGCGGCATCGTCCAACATTTCCAGCCATTCCGCAAGAGCCGAACGTACCATTGGAAACGATGCGCCTCTGTCGCCAGCACCGCGGATACGATCGGAAAACATGCCACCTCCGCATCCGGACCTTCCCCAACCAGGGGCCCGCCGCATGGCCGGTCCCAATGCGCGTACCGCGTCTGGAGATTCCTATCGCTCACCAAATTCACCAATGTCGGCCTTGCCTTCCAAACAAGGGTACGTGCCAGCGTCAGCATCCTCTCCGGCGGGAGCTTCTGCATATAGTGGTGGTGGTCCTATGGACATCGATGACTTGAATGACCAAGACGTGGGAATGGGTGTACCAGTCCACGAGAATCCTTCCTTGGCATCGTCCCCACAGAATTCCAAAGATTCTTCCAGCATTGACGATGACCAAGCCGACTACTATGATGGGAGCAGTGTCCAGGTATCCGAAGCGCCAGAAATGTCCGTGATCACCTCGGATGATTTGGTGATTGCCGCAGAAGTGCAGGAACATCCGGATATCTTGGAAGATCGGATTCGAAAGCAGATTTTGCAAGAAACCGCACAAGCGGCAGTGGTCGTGATGGAACATGGAGGAAACAATGCTTCGAATCGCTCGTTTCAAGAGGAGGAACTGGAAGAACACAAACACAAGAATGTCAAGGAAAAGCTCTTTGGCGGTGGTGGAAAGGGAAGGAATGTTTCGCAGGAACTATCAGTGGCTCCGGACCAATATATTCGCAAGAGAGACTTTTTGCCTTGGAACGTACAGCAAAACATGACCACCAATATGTGGATTGCTTCGGTTGTTACGGACCAAAAGGCTTACGACGAGGGAAACACGACGGAGCAAGATCGCTCCAAGGCTGTCTTTTCGGCCAAGACGGAACGAGAGGCTCGTGAAACTGGTCTTGCCATGGCAACGCCGTACTTGCAACCCTTCAAGACCAATCCAATTTGCGTCATGTGCAGCTCCAAATTTGCCGTCTTTAACCGGCCTCACAATTGCCGCAACTGTGGAGTGGTGGTTTGTTCCAAGTGTACCGTCATTTGGTCCAGCAAACGCTTCCCATCGACCTACCAAACCTCCAAGTCGACTCATTCGGTCTGTCTGGCATGCGATTGGTCGGCCAACAACTTTCAAGATGCCGTCCTGCAAGGCAACTTGACGAAAGCTACAAAGTTGTACGAATCTGGAAATGTTAACCTCCGGACACCGTACATCTCGTCCAAGAAGAAATCAGGACAAGAAATCATGTAAGTATTTTGTGGAAATCGGCCAGTATTTATGAACTCGATTTTGTCATTCATCTCTCATAATTGTTATTTCTACATCGTAGGTATCCCGTTCACATGGCCATTCTCGGTCGCAATGTCGAATTGGTTCGGTGGCTATGCAAAGAACGCTGTGCTCCAGTGACCACCGAAGTTAAGAGCAAGGGTAACCTGAAATCTTTGCCTATCGGAACCTCCAAAGCCCGAACTCCATTGAAGTTGGCTGTGAAGCAAAAGGATCACGACATGCTCAAGTTCTTGGTAGCCGAACTGAATGTTTCATTGTTTGATGAAGACATCAAGGCGGATTATCGATGGATTCTGGCCCACTTGAGCAACACGTTGCATCGGGCACCCTATGAATATGAGATTGCCAAGAACAAGAAAAACGCCAACAGCAGTAGCCATTCATCTTCTCCCAGAAGTCATCACAGTTTTGATGCTCGAGCATACGCTGGATCTGGTTCCGCGACTGTGGCTACCAATGCCTCTCAAGGTTCCAGCAGGGGTGGTTCAAAAGCTGGAGAGTCTCGCGCCGACTCTCTGGCTGAAGTGTAACGATAGCAACTATCACGAGCAACCCCATTGCATCCATACATTGTTTTAGAAGCAGCATATTATGTAATTTATAATCAATTAAAGTATTCGCACACTATGCTTGCTAGGACTACCATATCATTATTCCTGTCACCATTTTTTGGCTGAATGAATGAATCAATCATCTTGTTGTTGACGCTAGCTATCGTTCAGAATGCTACAGTACAGTATGTTAAACCCCCCATCATAGTTCGAATTACGTCTGTCACGATAGAAGCCCAAAGCTTGGATCCTTTTGATCCACTGCCACTTGGGCCACCATGAGCCCTTCCTTTTCCCATCGATCATCTGTAGTGGACTTGGGGCTGACAAAGATGCGGAGTTTGGGATCCGCATACAAGACTCTCAGATAGCCTTGGCCTGAAATGGGAATATTGATTCGATTATTGTCACCAAGACAGATCGATGCCTTCTCGACCGTAACGACAAAGTCTATTGGACAAGTCAGAAGTTCTGGCATTTGTGCAGTTGTTGGAGTCAGAGAAGAGAATGCGTTCTGGAAAAAGGATGACACCGGATCGTTCTCCTTATTCTCGCTCTCCTCCAGAAGTGGTGAAGACACGTCTTGCTCATAAGTACCATAGGCTCGTAAATGAAGTGCTTACAATGAAAGAGAAGGAAACAGCTTGAGCGAAAAGTGACGCAAGTATCATTTATTGTTCGTGGTAGCAACAAACAACGTACCTGAACCAAAGATTTCGGCATAGTTGATTACTGACTTTTCCTTGGAATTGTATGTATACTGTTGCCCTTGCAAGTTCTTGCTAATCAATGGAATCCCAAGCTTTTCCCACAGCGGAGAGGGACCTTCAATGACATTGCTGAAATACAAGGGTCCATCCAAACATTCAGTGGGGTCAAAGGAAACTTTGGTTTGGACGAGTTGCTTCGCCAACGAAGAAATTCGATCCTGATCGCGTCGTTCTGGTGGTAGCAAGAGCTCTTGGACCAATTCGTTCGATATTTGAGAAGTTTCAGAGGAAAATGTTGACTGTGAGGTAGGAAATTTCACCAAGACTGGGGCCATGGAAATCTTCCCAAGAGCTAGCGCTGAAGCTCCATTTTCTCTGGATTTTGTGTTGGGGCGTGGAGACAGAGATCGACTGCACGGTCGGAATATGAGACAATGGACTCCCTCGTGTATGTAAACTAGCAGTAGAAAGAAAAGAAGACGCAATATGGTGAGACTCATGCTATTGCTATCATTGTGTGTTATTTTTTGCACTTTATTTTGGTTTTAAACAGTCGACTTAGTCGAACACTTCGTGACTCGAGTACCTCATCTCGACTCTCCGCACTATCCGATACATATAAAATAAGTCATTCCAGTCTGGTTCCCATGGCTGCTGGTACACCCGCACTGTAAGGTACAGTATGAATTCCATCCAACATACCGGTAGTGCGAAATGCTATCATATCCTCATAAATTATTATTACTATACAAATAAGAAATGATGTATCAACAACTTGGGGCGTTCATGATGGGGTCTGTCGCAGCGAAAATCATATTCTCGGCCATGACGGAACTGTCCCGCTTGGTAACGCCTGGTGGCGCTTGCCCCTTCTCTGGCATGGAAGTGACTGGTTCATCTTGACCATCATTTAACATTTCTTCCTTCATCATTAAACAGTATCGCTTTTCATGACAACCATAGGCGTGTGGAGTAAGTTCAATGACATTGTTGAGTGGAATCGAGACATAGGGGGCTTCTTTTCGGTCCAGACCCATAAAGTACGCATAAAGAATGCGCAGAATTCCCTGATGACCAACAACCAGTACTGGTTCCCTGGTACGTTCCATCTCTTGTGCCAATGGTTCCAGTCTAAGCGTCACATCCATATACGATTCACCTGAAAAAAGAAGGGAAAAAGAATCGTGTCAGTCCATGTGTCAAGTCAAGTCAATCATCTGACCAACAATCAACGTACCTCGAGGATATCGGTAGGCCAATTTATCATCTTGTCGTCTGGCAAATTCTTCCGGAAATACTTCTTCAATCTCCTTGTACGTCATACCATCACACGTTCCCGCGTACAATTCATCCAGGTTTCGTCTCTCTTGACGACGCAGTTGAATCCATTCAAACTTTTCTCCATTATCCCACATATGTTCGAATTTGTTGTGTTCAATGAATTGTGCCGTTTGTTTGGTTCTCCTCAGAGTTGAAGTCCATAACCGACAAGGACGTTCGACGCCATCCTTGTGGATGATCTGTTCCTTGGCGAATTGTGCCAACCGACGAGCATATTCGGTTCCAGCGGGAGTCAATCCAGAATCCCCACCAATCTTGCCGAGCAAGTTGTATTCAGATTGCCCGTGACGCGTCAAGTAAAAGGTTCGTCCCAGGGTATGCAAGTTCATGACAAAATGAACAATCTAAAGAATAATGCAAAAACGAGAACGAGGTGAGTTCACTCCTACTATTGCCAAAAAGAAATCAAATAAAAGAAAGTGTGCATCACGAAACACTAACTCACTTTCAGTGGAAGGTATCCTCGAATGGCATTGACAATGTATTGCTTCGAGTTGATAATCTTGATGTAAGAACCATCTCGTTCCGAAAGGGGTTCGTAGACCTTTTCGTAATTGGCCCTTCTCAGTTTGAAATCATCGACTGCCTCTTCGGGGTCGACATCCCGGTAGTCGGGAGTATTGAGCTTGACGTTGCGGATATTGTCGTCAAGAATGGTGCTGGAATCGCAAATGGATTCAATGAAAATCTTTTTGGACCGTATGCCTTGCTGATTCAAGACCTTGATGATATGTTGCCGACGTTGAAAGGTGGTATTGGTGGCATCAAAGGCGGCCACTCGGACTCCATCTTGTTTGATATACTGTTATTTTTTTATTGGTTGTCAAGGAAATGTAAAAGCCATCCAAGCGAAGAACAAAGATGAGAAACAAATTGCATCGTAGGATTAAAACAGGCTCTTCCCCACTTGTGGAGCACACTTTTTCGTGTGAATGTCATGTCGCATAAGTTTTTCTACCAAAGCACCACTGTCCGAATATATCAGGACTATGCTTCAGCCTATCATAAATGCTTGTTTGTTTGGTATTCGATATGTTGTTGTTGTTGTTGTTGTTGTTGTGTGTCATGTGGAATGAATGAATTAAGGAATCATCCATCACATCATCACAATCATCGTTTCGGATGACTGATTATTGTAACAAACGTTGGTTCGTTCTTCCCTTCATTCATTCTCAGGACAACAACCACAACAACAAGCACAGCAACAACTCGAGATACCTTTTGTATAATCTAACATACAATAACAACAACAAAAACAACAACGAAAATAGTTTTCTTACCTCCACAAGATCCGCCAAAGCCGCATCACAGGCCATCATTCTGGCCTTGAGGCCCTCTGGATTGTCCGGATTGTAAAATTCCGCTGGCATTTGGGTACCACACAACTTGCGTCGGTAATCTCCCACGTTGAAAATTTGAGCGGGAATGTCATGGAAAAAAGACAAAAATCGACAAATGCGCTTGGCAATGTGCGTCTTTCCCGTCGCCGGTAGACCGACCATGATCACCACGACTTTATCGGAGGCGGTGGATCCCATCACTTCCAAAGGAGCGGCATTCTGACCTTCAGGAAGGACATGTGGCAATGGATTGTCTACCGTTCGTGGTTGTCTGGTGGGACTGTTTGGTGCAGTTCCTGCCATGTTATTGCTGCTGCTGATAATAATAATAATTGATATTGATTATGAATTGATATTGATTCGTTGAAGTGGATTGATGAAAAAAATCTGGTGTAAGTTTTGAGTGATTGATGACCGTTGCTGAAATATTTTTTTGATTTTGATAGGTTGGGAGATTCGTGATTCTTCGCTTTTCTGCCAATTACTGCGCACCACGAGGAGAACGTACTCGTTTTTTTGGGTGACGACGTGTTTTGGTGACATCCATAATTGGACCTGCTCGACCATCAAAGTTGAACTGTTCGACCACTTGAGCGGAAAACTTCA
Organism: Cylindrotheca closterium; assembly: GCA_933822405.4. Classification (NCBI taxonomy): domain Eukaryota; phylum Bacillariophyta; class Bacillariophyceae; order Bacillariales; family Bacillariaceae; genus Cylindrotheca; species Cylindrotheca closterium. Next base: position 210,080 of record CAKOGP040001759.1, on the reverse strand, counting down.
AGGGACTTCTTTACTTCCGAACGATACATACGATGACCTTTGGGCCAGTGATGCTGGCTCGTGTCGGAGGTCATATGTAAAAATAGGCCGGTGCCTATGTATTCATGTCACAATACCTTGTGTTCGCCAAATATTTTATCAGTTGAGCCGTTCCAAAAAAACTCCTCCCTTGCAATCCCGCTGAAATTCGTTCCGCACTCCGAACGGCATCTATCACTGGTACCCGGTACTCGTTACGAGTAAGTGTGCCACACAACATACAAGTGCAAAACGGTACCAAAATCAGAAGGATAAGTGTCCCAATCAATCTTATAAAAACCCAATTTTACGCTACAATCATGACGACTGCGAGTGCGAATGCTAGTTCGAATGCTAGTAGCACAGGAGTAGTAGGAAAGAGACCACTCTCCACCACCACAGAGTCCAGATTCTTGTCTCTCGATCGACTGAAGGGTCTCTTGAAACAAGAGGAAGCGTATCGAATAGAGTCCAACTACATTCCTGATGAATTTCCCGACCATGTCGTGGAAGAATACGCCACATGGCGATACACCATGGTCGATTGGTTCCAAAAGATTATGGGTTCCTTTCAATACCAACCCGAAACCATGGAAGTCACCATGTCCATTTTGGATCGATACGTGGCCGCCAAACCCGAATTGATGACCCACTCCAAGAATTACAAGTTTGCCGCCTTGACCAGTTTGTATGTGGCGGCCAAAATGCACGAACAGTGTTGTTTGACGCCCCATCACGTCAACGATTTGAGTACGGACACTCATCCCATTGCACGGATCGAACAGGAAGAGCTCGAAATTCTCAAGGCGGTGGGATGGAGGGTCAATCCACCCACGCCCACGGCCTTTTCCCGCGAACTCTTTTCCATCATTTCAAGCGACCTTATCCGCAAAGATGAAATCATTGGAATCTTTCGGATGCAAATGAGTCACATGATGTTTGAAGAAATCTTTGTTACCGAAAAGGCCAGCATGTTGGTGTTGGCGGCCCTGTACAATGCCATTACCTCCGTGCGCAAGGCGGAAAAGATGCCCAAGTATTTGGAGCTCAGGCTCTTTAGTGCTTTAGGGTTATCCAAGAATGAAGAAGCGGAAGAGAGCATCAACAAATTGAGAGAATTCTTATTGACTGTCTCGCTGGCACGAAACAGTGAGGAAGACGACGAGGAAGATGAAAGTGGAGACGACGCGAATCGAGACGATGTGGATGAATCCGGTGTAAAGAAAGAAGGGTCCGTTGAATGCTCTTCCCCAAGAACGACTGTTGTGTCCACGATTACCAGTCAAATATGATTGGGATGATACACATAATGGATGATTCACATATGATAGCATCATGTTTGTATGATCACAGCAAGCAACAAGCTGGTTTCAAAAACAACCAATCTCTGATGGATGAATGTATAGTAATTATAAGAAAGATAATAGAAACAATATACAGCACAAACACCCACACAAACAAGGTTGGTGCTTTGCTTTATTGTAGAGATTGTATAATCATGTAGTAGGCCTGTCTTAGCTCGATTGAAACGAAAGTCCCCCTTTTAGCGTAGGATACGTTAGACATGCATGCAGCTTCAAATAAATGTGTGCAGCAAGTATGGTTTCTTTGAAAAAGGCTGAAGGTTACTTTTCTTTTCCAGTACCATTCATTACTTCTTCTCATCGGTACGATGATTACGACCCTTTGCCTTGATCTGTTCAATCCTTTGTTGCATTTCGTGTTCTTGGTTTGCAACCACCCGATTGTATTGATCGAATACTAGATTTTGGTGCATCAGATTTTCCAATATTTCACTTCCAGTGTTGGCAGTACTACTACTACTGGAAGCTGTTACATTACCAGTATTCATCCAGCTGCCTTGTTCCGCTGCGGATCGAAACGAGATACCTTGTTTTTCCCATTCTTCTTCCATGGATGCTCGTTCGCTTTGAATAATGCTGGACGGAGATAGCGACAGACTCTCCATCATGGCATCGGCAGTGCTTATTGTTGGTTGTGGAGGAGTCTGTCGTGATTTACTTGCTGTAGAAACAGAAACGTTTCCAACCTGGGGTGCTGTGATTGTCGATGATTGAATCTTAGTTCGGTACGGTGTTCGATTGGTATTGTTATTCGTGTTGTTGTTGTTGTTGTTGTTGTTGCTGCTTTTGTTCGAAACCAGTCGATTGGCCGAGGGTGTCGTGGCCCCAAGCGTTCGGCCCATGCTGGCAGCAACGACTAGCTCCGTCTTGACTTGATCCAATTCCCGGAGTCCGCTCCTCAATTCGTTTTGCAATTGCCTCAATTCATTCTGCGTGCTGAACTGATCCGCACGTGCTCGTGCCCCTTGCAGCAATCCCACCACTCGACCGACCTGCATGCCCGCAAAGCGACACGCACTGGGAAGATCACGTCGACCGGCAAGTGCTGCCCCAACAGATCCCAATACAAGAAGCTCTCCCCATGATACATCAAACATTCTAAATATAAATATTTTATTAAAATAATAATGATAATCACTCAAAAAGGGCAAATTGTGGCATATGGGTTGTGGTATCGTTATTGCGCTTTATTATACTGGTGTAGGCAGAGGAATACGACTTCAGATCGACTATCGATGATGGAACGTTGGATGGAGTAAGTAATGGTCGAATGAATCAATCAATTGACTCGAATCCATCAATCGACAAATACTGACTCATCGGACTTCTTCTTTTTCGAAGTCATTCGGTCCCGCACGATTTGTTTCGTCATTCCCTTCCCAAGCAAGATTGCATCCACATTGATTGTCATCATCATCATCATCATCAACAACAAAGAAGACATCCAATCCTTCTCAGGCCAATACAAAGTCTTTCATCGAGTCACACACGTCGGGTCTCATAAATAATTCAAACCAACCAACCAACCAACCAACCAACCAACCAAATAGAAATACAAGCAAAACAAAAATCATCATGGCTCCCATTGCGTCTACACTTGCCCTCGGTGCCGGCTGTTACTGGGGTACCGAAAAATACATTGTCAAGGACTTTCAAAAGAAACATCCTGGATGCATCAAAGACGCCAAGGTTGGCTTTATGAGTCCCGACCAGGATGCCATGAAGAATCCTTCCTATCGTCAAGTTTGTTCCGGTTCGACGGGGCACGTGGAAGTCTTGAATGTAGAACTGAACGATCCAGCCTTGTTTGAAGATTTGATTCGATTCTTTTTCACCTTTCATGATCCAACCACTTTGAACCGTCAAGGAAATGATGCCGGAACCCAATATGCCTCTGTCATCTTCTGTTCCGATGAGGACCAAGTCAAGATTGCCACCAAGGTCAAGGAAGAACTTCAAACACTCATGGATGGAGGCAAGGTGACTTCCTACAGTGAAAAGACCATCAAGACTGGAATTGTGTCTTATACAGACTTTTATCCAGCACATGAGGAACATCAAGAATACTTGGAGAAGAATCCTTCTGGGTACTGCAATCACCGATACCGCTTCCGAGACTGGCCTGAATTGTGAATAGTAGGATTAGTATTTTAATAGATTCTAAACTCTGAACTCTAAAATGAACAATAAGGGAAACTCACTACTGTACCATGATCGTAGTATTAATATCTCGCCTGCTGCATTGAGAACCATTCATGCAAATCATATGATCACCGACAAGTATCGTTTGTTTTTATTTTGAAGACAACGAAGAATCAACATCTTCCTGTTCAGAATCGCGTCTAGACCACGATGCACACTGGCTCCTATCATAGCAACAACAGGAGCAATAGCTGATACAATTTCTATAGCACTATGGTTGTTTCTGAAAAAAAATTCATTGTAGTTTTATTTTTATATTAACTCAATTGATCAATAAGCGACGATCGCATATCCGTGACAATATCCATAGGTTCGGCACCACCATTTTGCTGCCGTTGCAATCGGAATATTGATTCAATCACGCTAATCTCGGTACCTGTAGTGTCCATACCACAGAAAGCAGACCAATCATTGACGACCATACCTCCTCCCAAGACATCGGAACCACGGTTGACAGTTCCAGCCACAAGAGGGACCTGCAAGAGACTTGACAATTCTTCCATATCTTGAACCGTGGTACGTGGATGGACCATACCACCTTGATTGGTAAACTTGGCATAGGAACCAACGAGTGCTTGCCCCCCTACAGTTTGTCGAAAGACTTCCACACCAAGGACGTCACTGATAATTTCTTCCGTCTCCCTATCCGTATCTGGATGAATCAACGCCACGTGGTCGTTGGTCGAAATCACATTCCCAAGAGCACTGAAACGTTCTTCCACTCGTTGGACCACAACCTTGTCCGGCAGCGAGTTTCGCAAGTGCGTCAATTCTTGATCCGTCGCCGTGTTGGGTACCAGCAATCCGCGAACGTTGCCGACGGTGGTACGTCCCACAAATCGATTTCCCCCAATGGTGGCGTGCAAGACGGGAATGTGTTCTCGCAATTCGGCCTCGAGGACGGAATAAAAGTTTTCATTGCCACCAATTCCGGCAAGGCAATAGGAATTTGTCAAAGCGGCAAAGACACCGACTTCGTGAGAGTTTTCAAATGAGCAACGAGTAGCCATGATAGTTTTGTTCTTCTTGGTCTGTCAAAATGAAAGGTGTTCGTTCTTTTTTGTTTGTTTGTAGTATTGTAGTATGTTTCCTTAGCTTTTGTAACTGCTTGTTGTAGTCTCTATAAGGTATTCTTTGATCTGTGCAGATTGTTGCAAAGATGAATTTATGAGACAAACGTGGGTAGCTGAGACAGCTGTTGAAATGAATGAATGAATGAATGAATCGATCAATCGGATGTGAAGTTTTTTGAGGAAGCACGTTTGCTTATTTCTCGAAAAAAGGAACAAGAATGAAAAAAGATCGATGGTGATTGATACAGTTGTCACGGATGATGATCAGACTGGGATGGATGCAGTCTTGAGCGAGATGCAGCAGCCTGGTCAGAAGGATGTGGATGATGGGCAGACGGACTTACCTACACACGCCGGACGCTTGACGGAGGCCAAACGCGGCTCGTGCGCTATTCAATTATCACGACCGCTCACCACAACCGGCGGTGTCGAAATCGGTAGAGGCGGGAATGTTACCGTAGGTTCGAACTTGGAAACGATCCATAAAACTACAGTATGAGCCACCGCGTTCAACTAGTGATGATCAATGAATGGGTTGGCGGATGAGATTGCGAATGATGAGGGTTTCGAATGAGGATTGATTCTTGTTATTGTTTTAAAGATTTTTGGTTTGGATTTTACTACTAGTACTACTATTAATAGTATCTAGCTAGTTTCTCAGCGACATGATGATGCATGATAACGACGATTCCATTCGTCATTAAAGATCGAACACAACTTTTCTTCAATCCAAATGAGGATAATAATCGTTGTTGTTGTACCTTAGGCTACTGCGGTCGGTACCACGACTTTAGAAAAGATTTTTTGTTTGCCTTGTTTTTGTGGTGGCGGCATCGATTATGATGGTTAGTCTTGTTTCACGTTTTTTATATCTAGTAGTTTACAGACACGATCATGATGATAACATTATTCTGCATACTACGTATCATGGTTGATGACGAATCTGAGCTGCCTACTACTACAGCAGTAGTTCTACAACCGCCCGTAGTAAAGATCTCACAGGACCTCTCTCCCAAATCCAACACAATTTGGAAATCTGTAATTGTTGACGGCAACGACCACCTAGCGATTTCGCCCCCGTCTCCGCATTCTTCCCGGCAATACGACGATACCTGATAGTACCTGATACCTACAGCTACCTTGTAGTACCTGCCTGGTAGTCTCACCAGATAAGAAACACTTTTGCCTTCTCTGCTGGGCTGGGACCTTCTTGCTGTTCTTTCTTGGGCTACTACTACAGGGCTATAGAATAGGAGATTTTAGGTTTGAATTTTAGTACCGGTAGTTTACTACTGTGGTCAACGACAAGCGTTTCAACAAAAGAATGACGTAAGATTACGGATGACGAATCTGGGCGCTACGGTAGTCATACCTACAGTACCTGGTATTATTGGCAAGGATCGAATAACAGCACTATCTTCCATGATAATTTAACGTCACAATTTGCTCCACAAAGTGCAATGCATAGAGGACAGCACTACTACCTATTTCGCCTTTCACCTTAGTGGCATCATAAAACCGTACTACTACCAGGTACCAGGTGCCCTGGTAGTCTTAAAATAAGTCTTCTCTGGGAGCTCAAGATGAATACGACTGTTGCCAGGTGTCTCTCTACCCGGTACTCGCTTGATGCCAGAGGCAAGACAAACCAATTATGTGCTGCCGGTATCCAATGAATGTCATCACGAATAGTTCCCGGATACCTTATGTGACTTGAGTTGCCTGCGGCGAATCAATAACTAGACTTTGATATCCGCACCACTGGCGTGATGTTTTGGCGAAACGTTAGAATCCGTTCGCGTTAATGGACATTTGGAATGAAATTTCGTTAACGTTTGTCTACGTTATGTAGATCTATCCGGCAGTCGAAGAAGAAAAGCTTAACAATTTCTAACATTTATTTGACTAGTGATTCAAACCGAAGCGACTAAGTAGAAAATGTAATGGCGGCGAATAGAAGCTTTCGTCATTCGGTCCCCTTTAAGTAGCCACATATATGTTAGGGGGGTGAATCGCGCCCATGGCCAAAAACACAAAACCAAAGACGACTGATGACTGCATGCAATGGCTCAAAAAACAACATCAACGCAAAAAAAGTTTTTATCTTGACCAGATCGCGTCTGGTTGGAGCATTGATCAGTGATCCTTGACAGCCATTCTAATATCAATCCACAACTAACTAACAAGATGGACAATTTCAAGTCCTTTGACAATCCTCGACCATACGACGTTCTATGCGGTAGGAACCGCAATTCCTTCAACAACATTGGAAACCGTAGATTTCGCATTACCATCAGCATGAATGTGGAAAAGTACAATGGCATGCGTTCTCGTCACGAACGAAGCAAGTTTATTACGAGTCTCGCTCAGACTATGAGGTACGAAGTGGGCTTTCGCTTTCTCAAGCGCAAGGGAGGAGCGAAGAATGCACAAACGGTGGAACTTACGGATGATGAGATTCGAGCCAAGATTGGACACGCGTTGAGAGATCTGTCATCCACCATGAAGGAAGAAGGCAATGGTCGTACTACTACACCTGAATCCAAGGTTCCAAGACCTGGTCCCTACAAGAAGCAAGACAAGAAGGCACTCAGGATGGTTTCTTCCTCTGCCTCTTTGGTGACAATGTCATCCGCGTCTACGATGTCATCGGCACAATCTACCTTGGATGGTACCAAGCCAACAGCTAGCATGCCCACTCCATGTCCCGCACCAGTAACTGCTTCATCGGCTCAAATTAAAGTATCCTCCGCTCCCATCGTGGCCACCATTCAAGGACAAGTCACTTTGGAGAATGCCGAAAAGGCCGGTGCTGCTCCCGATCAAGTTCGCTCTTCCAGTCCTCCTGTGCAACTCATGTTGTCCAAGCTTCCTCTTGCGGAACAAGAAACCACTCCATTGCAATCAAATCCAGTTGTGGACAATTTCAAGACAGTTTCACCAGAAGCCGAGCAAGAAAAAGGGAAATTCCCCTATCATCCATTCTTGGATCATATTGTTGGAGAACAAGGGTGTCAACAGATGAGCCTCTTGGATGCATGTCAACAGAGCCTATTGAATCCACCTCCCATGTATTTGATCCCTTCGCTAGACGAAGAAGATGAGCTGGATGATTTTTGGAGAACCTCGGAGCTCCTACAAAACGAGCACTCGGCTCTGGCTCCTACCAATACTAGGAGCAACAGGTCCATGTCCGTTGGCAGCTACTGCTGCGATACTATAAGTCTGCCATCGTCTGCTTGTCTCTCCGATACCATGATGGAAAACCTTTCCTTGGTCAACAACAACTGAAAAGATGTTTACTTACTGGAGAGTACGAAAGAAATGGACGAATGTACAGTTTGGATTGGTCAGCCTTTGACCATTCCACCTTCTCTCCTCCTTCTAACTCCTGAATAGACTTGCACTCACGACTATACCGGTAGTAATAATAGTATAGCAAATTAGTCTAGTCCTAGATCATCTTGATTGTATTTTTTAAAATATTATCGAAGCTATCAAAGGTGCTTGTAGATGATGGATGGTTACAATCTCTCTCACTGGTTATAGAACGAACGTGCTTTCTACCGTTGGCCGTCATGGTGAACTAAATTTGTAAATGTGTCCCAAATTTGTAAAATGTGGAGGGCCCAATCTTGAAAATGGCAGGAAGGAAGAACAGGCGCAATTTATGAAAGGCACTAAACAAGTGCCTTTGTTGTGATTGCTCGGAGGAGGTGCTAAAATATCCGCTTTTACTAGAAAGATTCACTTGGCAGCAAGTTTTCAAAACTAGATTATGCCAAGTACTCCGGTGGCAAATTCTGTGGATCTTACGAAACAGGATCGCTTGAGATTTGTCACAGAAATGGAAGTTGCAAAGCTTTCAGAATGGATTTGACGAGAGCAGGCAACAGCCACTAATAGCTAGCTTGTCCTCCTCAATAGCTAGTAAATGCAAAATTCTATAGGTACACTCGTGTTTTTGTGGATAGGAAGTATCATAAATTCTACTCATATGTATACCGGTATTATACATCGGGTACCAAAAAAAACCGTTTACACCCGCTTTGTGGCGGTTGATACCCGTTTGTTGAACAAGTGTACGGGGGGAAACGCAATTTGCAAACATACTAGATCTATTTCTTCCCCATGCTGGAATAAGACCAAGACTGGCAATCGAGCCACCTTGAGGTTGGAGGCCATTTGTGGGTTGGCATCGCTATCCATTTTGGCAACCCGCACCAGTGGTTTTGATACGTCGCCGTCGCTACAGCCACTGAAGGACTCTTGGGCAGCCTGCCCAAGTAAAGGTGCGATCATTTGTCATGGTCCGTACCAAGTGGCATATACATCTAGTAACATCGGCGCAGCAGTGTGCTGCAGTTTTCTTTTTCGACATCGTCTTCACTCAAGTCGGCTACTCATCCTTGCAAGATATTGCCCGTCGTTGAAAAGACTGCATCAAGTTGCTTGGCCTTCCACAGCGCTTGGACCAAATCTTCCTTGTCAAACAATCCAGCCTATGGAATGCGTCGGTGCCCCAACTCTTCTCGCCATTCCTTCACCCTCATGGATTGAATTTTTCCCAGCTCGGCTTCCTCGTCCAATTCAGTGCGATTTTGAACGCTCATCGGAGGAAGGACAATCGGCAGAAGACGATGCTGTTGAAGAGGATGGCTCTTCAGCGTCACCCACATGTTTCATCCTTCTTATTCCGCGGTTCCAGCAGCCGGGCTACCATGCTTTCCTTGTCAAAGCAGTCGGTATAATCCACCTTCAAGGCTTCCAGTTCTTGCTTAATTTCAGAAACTCGTAGTTTAGATAGATATACGGAAGCAAGAGCATCTTCAGTCTCTTCAGATGTAGAAGCAAACAAAGAGCCAAATTCTTGGAAGCATTTAGATGGCCTTGATACTGGAGTGTCCCAAAAGCAAGATGATCAAGAGGATATTGATGAAAGAGGGCTGTGACATAGTAGCTGTGTTTGATTTATGAGCTGACAAGGATCCTCCAAGGATCCTTGTAGAGTAGGAAATGATGATTGTCGTGTTGATCGTTGTCGAAACATGTCACTCATTCGATCGTGTGATGGCGAAAGATCGAGGTGGATCAATAATTCAATCATCATACTGAATACCGTACACTACAGTAATACAGTATGATAAAATCAATCGTCGGCTGGAAGCAAGATTTCCCAAGCTTGGCCGGTACACAGTACGCGTACGTGTACAAACGCTGCGTGGAAATATGCAGATTTTGAATTCTCGAGCGCGCACACCATACCATGTGCACACGTCCGACTGCTGTATCGTAGATACAAATTCGAAAATACTCGTACGTCTGACAACGATCCGACCGACCCATCAACGACCCTTCTTATCCACTGGCATAAATTTGATCGACAATGGTCTAACCTTCCAACACTCTACAATCAGCGTCCTGAATCTATTATGACATGAAAACAATCCATCCTACAAAACACCGCATCATCCACCGAGACCACCAAACGAGGATTCGAAGGAGTCAATCGTGTTAAAAACACGGCAAATTGGCGATCTCCCACCCGTAGCGGTTTTCACTCCACACCTCAACGCAACACCTCACAATTTCCATTATGAACCTCTTTGAATCAACTAATACAACAACAACAACAATCATGACCAACTACATCACTACCTTTGTCAATCAAGAAAGCTTCAAAAGCATCAGCTTTCCCAAGTTACCTCGAATGAGTGCCATCACTCAACAACAACAACAACAACAACAACAACCAGTTCAAGAAACCATCATTACCGGTTTGGTTTGTGCAGTCGCAATCGTGTTACTTCGGTACATGGTACTCGACACTTACCGAACCTATCAGAGACTTTGCAGGCAATGGAAGAGACGACAGCCTCCTGTTTCCATCCTTCGTCGTCCAGAAGGCGGGTCTCGCAAGAAAAAACGAAGTTGGTTGGGTGTGTTCACCAGAAAACCCAACCGTGTCCGTTTCGCCAAAATCTTTCGTCGAACCTTTGCCCCAAACAACCAAGAACTACAATCTCGCAGGGAATGTTGGGGTCTGATTCAATGGCGCATTCAACTTCACGACGAAGTAATTCCAGAGATAGAGAACACAGTGAGATTCGTTCCGCATACTCCTGTGTCCATTCTTCGTCCTTCAAGACAAGATTGGGGATCACCCAAACCAACCTCTTCAAGCCGAGTCCAATTCGCCCCTAAGACTCGAAGGAGAAACTTCATTCCCGACGAGCAAGATCTTCAGTCCCGAAGGCAGCTAATTCGTCAAATTGACCGCAAGATCAAGAGACGGAATGCCCGACGCTTGATGATCGATTTCAAACCTACGGTGCTTGCCACCATTATCGAAGATCCAGCAGAAGAAGATTCGAGTGACATTGACTCGTCTTTGGATACTGGATTTATTGATGGCAAAATCGACTCTGAAACCATTGCAATTGCGCTCGAGGACCACCGACAAATGCTTCCAACGGTCCTTCAGGACATGCTCTCCAATATTCCAGTACCAATGGATTTGGATGACGACGACAACAACGACGACGAGCCCTGCATGGAAGAACAAGCACCATTGTCACTCAAGCGAACCGCAACTTCCTGCCTTATTTCATCCAGACCCACCAAGTGTCGCAAAATGAATTCATCATCTACAGTTCCAACTTGCGCTGCAACATGGGCCAAACGAACCAACGAACTCTTCACTCCTTTGCTGCCTGTCCTAATCGAAGATCCAGAAGAAGGCGGCGACGAGAGCGACATTGACTCGTCGTTGGATGCTGGATTCAACGATGACATCGCCAAGGAACGATCGACTCATCTTGCCAAAGCTGGCGCTATTTGGGTCAAGAAGGCCGAGGAGATCGTGGCCGAGAAGGCGAATTTGAACAAGAAGACCAAGACCGAGAGAGCCAAGTGGGCAAACAAGGCAAGAGCCAGAAGAAGCAAGGGCCAGAATGAGAAAATGTCTGAAAAGAAGATCGATTTTGAACCAACCCTTCTTGTCATTATCGAAGATCCAAAGCAGGAGGAAGAAGAAGTCGATGACGTGAACGAGAAGAAGGAATCCAAAACTTCCCTTCTTGTCATTATCGAAGATCCAGAGGGAGAAGACTTGAGTACCATGGACGAGTCGCCTTTTGATGCTGGATTGATTAATGACGACTTCGATTCTTTGGAGCAGGATGGTAGCGATGGCGAGATTTTTGCAGCACCAACTGAGCAATCTGACAACGCAGCTACGAATGATATTCCTTCTGATGGAATGGGATCTGGATGGACCGAATCCGGAAAGCGCTACAGCCGACGGCTACAGCTCAAGCTTTCGCCAGATAAGAAGGATCCTTCTACTGAAGCTTTGGGATCTGGCATGACGGAAAAAGGACGACGATACAGTCGCCGCGTGGTAAATCGAGGAAAAGGTGCCAATTAAAGCACATTCTTGCTACGACTTTGAAAGAGATGAAGTATGATAATAGTGTGCGACAACACACGAACAACCCATCAAAGAGTTTTACCTGGAAATTCACCCCATCAATTGCATTTACTTTCTGAACCATGATCTCACTTTTTTTTCTTTTCTCTTTTAGGACATTTTGGCGAGTCTACACTTTCGCGTATATTTTATTGTCACATTTCCGAGGGATCCTTCGGAAGGCTAGTGTTTGCCTTTGTGGTTTCTAGTGGATTGGTCACTCACTAGGTTGCATCGGCGACGCGAAACCAGAAGATTTCATGGCTTGCTGCGATTGCGTGTTTCCCTCCAGTCTTGTTTGGCCACCTAAAACGAATCATTTGGGTGCGACGACGGGGGTGGGATGGGCAGGTCGAGGCTCGTAAGCGCGTCCTGATCAGCAAGATCCCAGATAAGTGGTCCCTTTAGGATTAGGGATTGGCGTACCTACTTCAAGAACAAGATCATCGATTGGAGATTACTATTTCCAAAGGATTGAAAGGCAAAGCGGAAGCCTCGCTTGGAATATCAGTGTCATGTGATCCATCACCCTGCTCAAATATGGGGAGCAAGCGATATCCGTCAGACATGTGAACAGCCGTTGTTGTCAATAATAATAATTTTTATTGCAATACTCGGTGGTGCATGCAGTATCGCGATGATGGCACTGGACTGATCATCCCAACAAAGGGGCAACGGCGTCTTTCACCATTTTAAACTAATTACTACTATAATTGTAGTACAGTAACACATTGGCATGTCTTATTGTCATGTATATTCAAATTGTGGTCTTTTGATTACCTTTTACAGCGCTGGTACTTTAGAATGAACCAGTGGATGCTTCAGCTTTTTTTATATTAGTTTTTGGACCATAAAACATGTTGGAGTACAGTACAATATTTTCGACTTTTCGGTAAATATGGCGTGAAAACAACATTCTCGAACAAACAAATGTTCAGGTACGCGTGTATGGGGACGTTAAATGCATTTCGTTTTATTTCTTAGAGTTTGGCCACGCGTCAAAATTCGAAACAAATCGCAATTTTCTAACATATATCGGACTAGTGATTGATTCAACTGGAAGGTAACTAAGTAGAAAACATATTGGTGGCAAGTAGAAACTCAGTCATTCGGCCACCCTTAAGTAGTCAAATATATGTTAGAGGAGTGAATCTCGTCTATTGCCGAAAACAGAAACCAAAGACGACTGCGATGGCTCTCCAAAAATAAACCAACGCAAAAAAAGTTTCTTGACAAGAACGCGTCTGGTAGAAGCAAATCAATTTACACAAGCAAACAAACAAGCAAGCAAACATACAAATAAACAATCATGATGGACCACTCTTCATCCAATTTGAAGTCCTTTGACAATCCTCGACCATACGACGTTCTATGCGGTAGGAACCGCAATTCCTTCAACAACATTGGAAACCGTAGATTTCGCATTACCATCAGCATGAATGTGGAAAAGTACAATGCCATGCGTTCTCGTCATGAACGAAGCAAATTTATTGCGAGTCTTGCTCAGACCATGAGGTACGAAGTTGGTTTTCGCTTTCTCAAGCGCAAGGAGGGAGGAGCGAAGAATGCACAAACGGTGGAACTCACGAATTATGAGATTCGAGCCAAGATTGGACACGCGTTGAGAGATCTTTCGTCTAATACGAAGGAAGATGGCAGTGGTCGTACTACTACACCTGAATCCAAGGTTCTAAGACCTGGTCCATACCAGAAGCAAGACAAGAAGGCACTCAGGATGGTTTCTTCCTCTGCCTCTTTGGTGACACTATCATCCGCGTCTACAATGTCATCGGCGCAATCCACCTTGGATGGTAGCAAGCCAACAACAGCTAGCATGTCCACTCCATGTCCCGCACCAGTAACTGCTTCATCGGCTCAAATTAGAGTATCCTCCGCTCCCAGCAGTGTGGCCACGATTGAAGAACAACCAGTCACTTTGAATGCCCAAAAGGCCGGTGCTGGTGCTCTCGATCAGATTTGCTCCCCCAGTCCTCCTGTGCACCTCATGTTGTCCAAGCTTCCTCAGGCGGAACAAGAAACCACGCCGTTGCAATCAAATCTACTTCTAGACAACAACTTTATGACAGTATCACCAGACACCGACCAAGAAAGGGGGAAACTCCCGTATCATCCACTCTTGGATCATATTGGAGAAGGATATACGACTCAACATAGCCTATTGGATGCATGTCAACAGAGCCTATTGAATCCACCTCCCATGTATTTGATCCCTTCGCTAGTAGACGAAGAAGATGAACTGGATGATTTTTGGACAACCTCGGACGAGCTCCTACAAAACGAACACTCGGCACTGGCTCCAGCTACTAGTCCCATGTCCGTTGGTAGCTACTGCTGCGATACTTCTATAAGTCGACCATCGTCGTCTGCTTGGCTCTCCGATACCACGATGGAAAACATTTCCTTGGTCAACGACGACTAAAAGGATGTTTAGTACTTATAATGTATTTGAGGAGTACGAAAGAGATGGGTCAGCCTTTGACCATCGAACCTCCACCTTGAATACTAGCATCACTTTGGAACACATTGCAATGGGAGCAGCTCCAACGATGATAAATACTGAAAATATTGCACTTTTCACCACGACTATAGCAATAATAGAAAATGATTGATGATCATCTTGGTTGCATTTTTTAATAGTATCGAAGCTATCGTCAGAGGTGCTTGAACATGATGAATGGTTTCATCTCTCACTGGTTATAGAACAAACGTGTTTTCCAACCGTTGGCCGTCATGGTGCACTAAATTTGTAAATATGTCCTAAATTTGTAAAATGTGGAGCCAAAATGGGAGTCGAATTTGATGACAGGGCGCTAAAACAATGGCGCTAAACAAGTGCCTTCGTTGTGATTGATCGGAGGAGGCGCTCTTACGATTCACTTGGTAGCAAGTTTTTCAAAACTAGATAATGCCAAGTACCCTGGTGGCAAATTCTGTGGATCTTACAGTACGAGACAGAGTTTGCCACAGAAACGGAAGTGGAAAAGCTTGCAGAATTGGATTTGACGGGAGGCAGCAATAGCTAGTCGATGGCTACCTCTGATACGGTATCTTTTTAAAATGCAACAATTCTATAAATACTCATTCACCCAGGAATCCTGTTTTTGCGGATATGAAATATCATCAATTCTATTCATATATGTATATTATACACTAAGCATGCAACACCTATTACCAAGGCGGTTTTCTTGTCTCTTGCAGCAGATCTGACGCTTCGATCATTCCATTCGCTGGCCAGCTTGCAAAAGCCGTGAGCCACACATTGGCAAGCTTGGGATGTTGAGAATCACTGCATTGGTCAATTTTTTCATCCGAGAATTCGTCCTTGAGATTATGTATGTATTTGGTCCTCCTGCAATCAACCATGATTGAGGTCGTGGGAAACTTCAATCAAGGGGACAAACAAAGCAAAATTGGTCAAACGTTGACCAGGCGTTTTTGTTTTTGTTTCTCTTGTCGTTGTTTCCATGATCAACTAGGATAGGATCTTGGTTGTAGTTCCTAGGTGTCTTGAACCTATCAGTCATCCATGAAATGTTCAATTTCAAGGATGAATGTCCAAATCTAACGACAAGCAATCGACAGATTCGCACAAACTGATCATGTGGTCATCATTTGATCCCAATGACATGAGATCGGCAGAATGATTGGATTGTTGGTGCATCTTGCGAATAAATCCTCCATTGCCGTGTTTGGCCTCGACAATAGCCTCATCGTCGTTGTAACGAACACTAGCAATACTCGCATCCTCATTATGATGATGATGATGATCATGATGGTACATCTCAAATGTCAATTGGGAGATCATGTTGGGCATGGAGACGGTTCTTGCCTTGGGCATCATTTGCTCGCTGGCAAAGCCGGAAAGCACATCCAATTGGATGGCATCCAACAAACCAGGAGCGTTGGGTTCATCATCGAAGGTTAGAGGCATGAGACAATAGTCATCATCTCCAATCTCCTCTCTGACTGGGGCCTGCTTGAGAGTAGCTGGCCTGTTGTCTTGATGATCAAGCGATATAGTTGATTGCCTCGATTGGATCCTGGAGGACTTTAGTAGAGGCGAGTCCTCAAGAACAGGATGCAGAACTTGTTCTTGTTGTTGTTGAGGCGAAAAGAAAATCGCCTTGGGAACATCTTGTTGTTGTTGTTGTTGTTGTGAGGTAGTATTCTTAGGGAAGCCAGCGGCATCCATGATGCTATTCTTCTTGCGAATGTTGGGTATTTGTGGAAAGGCCATTAGCTTACCGTTGCTGTCGGTCTCAAAATCATTTGTGACCCGGCGAGTTTGTGGTTCAGGAGTAACCACCATAGCTGTACTAGGAAGAGGAGGTTTGGAAGACAATTCCATGATCTTCTTGGTTTCCATGCCCACAGGCATGGCAGCAGCCGCAGCTGCTTCAGCTTTTGCCTTGGACAAGTCACGAAGAGCATGTCCGATCTTGGCTCGGATCTCTTCATCGGATAGTTCCACACGGCCGTTCTTCTTGGAGATGCGGACAAAACGAAAGCCTACATCTTCCTTGAATGTGCGAGCCAAGGAAGCAATGAACTTTCCTCGTTCGGTTCGATTAGTAATTGTATCATACTTCTCCACATTCATACTGATTGTGATTCGAAAGCGACGGTTTCCAATGTTGTTGAAACACGTTTTGCTTCGACCACAGAGGATGTCGTATGGTCGGACATCTTGTGGAACATCATCGGCACTGGCGCAAGCCTCGGCCTGTGATGTAGTGGCTTTGGGTTTCGCGTCTTCCATCGTTTAGGGTCGTGGGAGTAGAGACAGATGTGATGGGTAAATGGCAAAAATCCAAAAACTATGATATTGATGAGAAATTAATTGTCTCAAACCGCAGAAAAGATCTGCTTTTCGAATTGAGCTCCTGCAAAGGTAAGCGTTTTACATGATGTAGTGGCGTTGTTGATAGACCCCTTTCACTGGTCAAATGAGGCCCAAAGAAAAACCATAAGTCGAGTTTTATCTCAAAACAAACTTTACTAGTCCGGGTGGTTCGAAAAAAAATGTGACTAGTTCGTTGACTAGAAACTTCCATTCTTTGACAAGAAACTCCCATTCTTTACCCTCCACTTGGACTCATAATGTTTTTCAAAGATCCAAGATTCCCTTGAAGGATATTGTTTTGATATTTTCGACATAATTGATACGATAAGAACATTTTATCAGTGTTCGTCTCAGAGATCTGAAAGGGAATTTCCCTAAGTCAAAGTTTTCCATTCAGAAAGCTATTGGCTCTCGTTACGAAGTTTGTGTGGGAGAATTAGGCACAGAGGGTCACGTCCCGGAAGACTGAAGGACGAGAAAAGATCCGTTGCGACGAGCTGGCTCTCCCTTTGAAGAATCTCTCCGTACTTGGATGTGGTCAGACCAAATTCATGGATGGATGGCTGTCGGGGGCTGAACCATCACAGCGGAAACTCTTGCTCAGAGGGTCACGTTCCGGTCGACGTCCGACCGTAAGGCCAGATGTCGAACATAAAAACCCTCGACGTGCCGCTATTGACAAATCCAAGATATCGTGTTGGTCATGTTCTGATACAAATTCTCGGGAGGATGACAAGACGACCCAAATTCCCAGGATGACGGCAAGACGAGTAGCATCCAAGAGTGGTCAGTCTGGCGGTTGCTCCTGCAGTTTCGCCGTTTCGCATTTTTGTGTGTGGTTCCCGATAGCCGGATCAATGTGTCAATCGAAAGTCGCCATATTCATGACTATTAAGTAACTGCTGTCCTAGCCAGATCCGTGTTTCTAAAGGGAGAAAATGGCACGTGTGTAGTGTCAAGTAATTTGATCACCCTTCGACCTACCGGTATTGGTACGTTTCCTGCGTGAGTGCATTGAGCATTGCGTCACAATTGTTTCTGATATCACTTCAAAAAAGTGACATCCATGACTGCTTGGGTTGTGGTGACGATCCTTATTAGTACCAGTGACTGACTCTCCAACACAAAATCATCTTCGGTTTATAACAGAGTATTATTATAAAAAGATATAATTATACTGTAGGCTACTGTAGCAAAACAACATACCTTCAGCATCATGGCAGACCACAGGGAGGAAGACTCTCCTCCCCGAGAGATATCCTTTCTCCAACAACAACAACTGCTTTTTCGACGGGCCATCACCCACTTTACGAACCCTGATTTGTATCTTTACACGGGTCAAACGCGAGACCAAATACCGGACGATGTCTTGAACGTCCGAGTGGATCCCTCGGTGAGAGTCATTGAATGGGACACCTTTGCTGGCTGTGGACAAATGAGGTCGATTGAATTGCCCCATGGTCTGGTCCGCATCATGGGTCGTGCCTTTCTTGACTGTTATGCGCTGAAAGATCCACAAATACCGCCCACCGTGAAGGAAATTGGAGACATGGCCTTTTCGAGCTGTCTGGCGATGAATTCTCTGGATTTACCGGAAGGATTGGAACGAATAGGGAGAGCTGCCTTTCCCTCTTGTTCCTTTCGAAATGTGAAAATACCCAGGAGTATGACAGAAGTGGGCGATAAGGTCTTCAGTTGTTGTACGGATATGATTTCGATTGAGATTCCCCATGGAGTTACGGCCATTCATTCGGAAGCCTTCTTCCAGTGCTTGGAGTTACGGAATGTGGCCATTCCTGATACTGTGAATGTGATTGGTGAGAATGCCTTTGAATGTTGTTTCAAACTCCAGGATAAGTTCCCAGAAGAGGATAGTTTGGTGGAAGCCCTCAAGACGAGGTTTGATGACTTGCCCTTGCACAAGATTTGTTACTACCAGGCCCACCAATCGACGGAAGAAACCTTGCAAGAACTTTCGGAAGCCATGATGGATATGGATGCTTTGGAAACTGTGGGCGGTGGTGTGCCTTGTCGTGTGCAACAAGATGCCTTTGGCCTCACGCCACTCCACATCTTGGCCATGTCCAAGAAGCAGCAAGGTAATATGGAACTCTACCAATTCTTGGTGGAAACCTATCCAGAAGATTTGACTGTGTATGATACTTGGGGATACTTGCCAATTTATTATGCTTGTTTGAGTGACGCGCCCTTGGAAATTGCGCAATACCTTTTGGACACCCACAAGCGACTATCGCCGGAGAATGCGGTGGAAGAAATACCCTGGCATGCAATTGTCGATAGTTTTTCCATCATGTTTGTGTCGGCGGCGGTGCTGAAATGCGTCATTCATTGGACCATTGTCGACCGACTCGAACTTTTGGAATACGCGCCATGGAGGGAGGCAATCATACAGTCCATTGATTTGATCCCAGATGGTGGACGCAAAACGTGGAAGGAAAAAGACAAGCAAGTGAATGCTGTTTACGATTTGGTGAATTTGTGCGAACTAAAGGAACTGACATCGATCTTGGAATTGGTTGCCTGGAAAAGCAAGGTCGACCAAACCACAAACACAACAAGTCAAGGTGACGTTGATGGCAAGAACCAGCACCAGCACCAGCAGCATGTGGAGCTTCCCGTTGTTCTAGAAGTAGCTGCTACTGCTACTGCTGATTCTGATTCTAATTCTGCTGCGGAACAACAAGAACAAGAGGACGAAAAAAATAATGATGCCAAAGAAGTTATGGTGGATCCCAGCAAAAGATTGTCGAGTTCCACTCATACTACTCACACAACGACACGTTCGTCCATGGAAACTACTGCTAGTAGCACTGCCGATCGTTATAGCATCTTGACAACGGAACGAGAAAGTATCGTTGATAGGAGCAGCATTATTTCCAAGACTGTGGTGGAAGAGGAGGAGAAAAGTAGTACTGATGGTGCTGTTGGTGCTGTTGGTGGTGGTCATGCTCAAGATGATGATGATGATGATGATGATGATGATGAAGAAGTGGTGGAGACCGATGACCCGGAAGCTTTGGCAATGCGAAACAATTGCCGAATCAACAGTGGTGCCGAATTGATCATTTCGAATGTCATGCCATTTTGTCGGTGCCCGGTCCAATTGCAAGCATGGGATTCGTCGTCGCAAGGAGCGGAATGATTGTATAAAAATGGGCGTGCTAGATTTTATGTTTATAAGTACGCAAAATTGGTGGATGAAGAAGAATGGATGCATATGTGCCCAGGGGCAATAGCGTCGTGTTATAATGATGTATCATAGAATGAAACAGTAAAAGAAGATAGATACTATAATAATAGATCATTATGTAGTAACCTCATGAGCAAATCAGATGAAAACCCAACCCTAAGACCATTACAGTATATCTACACTCCTTCCGTTAGACGTAATGGGACAAAGAAGATAATGCATTAGAGCATCTGCCACCAGGATCCAAATTGGCTAAGATTCTTTGGACCGAGCCAAAAAAGGAAACGAACAAGAGAATCTGATGAAATCGTTCCAAGTTGAAGCAAGGTCTCTGTTTGTCTGTTTGTTCTTCCATGACGATCCGGAGAGAGCAGTCCGCAAGCTGCCAGGCGTCAAATTCAAACTCTATGGTAGGTTTTGTACAGAATTTCCACAGACGAAGAATGGAATCCAAATTTTTGAGAAACCATCTGATTGGTGCCACATGGACGGGGGAAGCTTTCGGCCGAAAATAATAGCTTCCAGATCCTTTTCCCACATACAAATCAAACCAACCATCATCCACTGTGAAGGCATCCATCGCACTTGCCGATTGTTACACAAGCATCACCATCACCAGCACTGAACAATACATTAAACAAAGCAAAGATGACAATTACCACCATGAAACGCCAAAGGCAGCAATGTCCAGCTTCAGCGTCAATGTCTGTCATATTTCAAATATCCATTCTGTCGGCAATCGTCGTATCTTCAGCGGTCGATGCCTTTGGTTCCATAGGAATGCCGCAAGCTGGAAGATCTGTTCCTCGAACCCTCCAGCAGCCGCCATTGCACGCATCCGAATTGAAGCAATCATCCTTGACGCAATTCAATGACGATGATGATGATGCCTCCTCATTAACATCATCATTGCAAGAACAGAATAATGTTCTTCGTCGCCATGTCGAACTTGGTGACGAATCGTCCTTAGTTGGCTTGAACGACGAAGACATGATGCAAGCCATGTCGGAACAAATGAGTGATTTATTGACGACTCTAGACGATGGTAGTACTACTACTAATTATAACAAGGCTGAATCATCTGAATATGATGATGATGATGAGGAACGTAGTACCAGCATTCCTGAGACTCTGAACGAAACGCTGCTGTACGACGTTGATGTTTATGAAGAAGAAGAGCAAGAAGATTATGAGGAAGATCCAATTCTAAAGGAACTGGAAGAGACACTTCTGGCGACCATTCAGGTGTTGGAAGATACCCTTCACGAAACTCAAGTTGTCAATGAATTGGAGACTCGAGAGTTTAAGGAAGAACAAGTCCGCCTCGAACAAGAGTTGCAACGCCTTGAACAATTCAATGAACAAATCATGGCACAATTCCAAGTGGAACAAACATTGGCGGCAACCTCCTCGAAAGCCCCACAGCAACTTTCTTCCCTTGGTTCCTTGGAAAGTTTGCTGCAAAATCCTTCTTCCGTTCCAAAAGAAGGATTGGTCCTGACGCAAAGGGATCTTACCCAACTGCTGGAGTTGCAACAAGAACGACACGATCAAGAGAAAAAAGAATTGGAACAGCAATTGAGGCATGAAGAAAAGCAACGGCTGGAGCTGGAACAAGTCAATCTGCGATTGGAAGCGGAAGCATCCGCCGCCGCCAAGGCCATGATGGCGAATGTCGAAGACAAGGATACCACCACCAAGCAACAACAACAACAGCAACAAGATACAGAGGGTGCACTTCTGCAAACGAAACTAAACGAACAGCAAGAGGCTCTCGAGTTGGCCAATCAAAATTTGGAACAAGTTGAATCGGAATTGACCAGATCCAAACAAGCTTTGGAAAAACATACAGCCAGTGCCAAATCCGAATTAGCAGCTTTTAAAACCAAGGAGCAACAACTTGTAGCGAAAATTGATAAGCTGGAATCGGAAATGACCAAATTGGCCGTTAATGATGCCAAGGCTCGTGAAACCATTTCCAATTTGGAGGTTGCCAAACAAGAGCTCGAAGGAACACTTGAAAAGGCCAGGCATGAAACGGAGGCTTCCAAAGAGGCTTCCACAAGCTCTCAAAAGGAACTTACACGGGTCAAGCAATCTCTAGCCGAGCGCATGGTCAAAATTGGTCGAATGGAAACCAAACTGGCAAGAGCCCAAATAATTGCTCAATCCTCATCATCATCATCGTCATTGCAACCAAAGAAAACAACGACTGCTCCAACCAAGAAGCAAACGGAACAGCCTCCCAAAGAGAGCTCACCAGTTGTCACAGCACTCAAAACTCCCCGTCTTGAGAATTGGGAATTGACAAAAGATGGTGAAGTAATCGGATCTGTATTCAATCACCCATCCTTACCAGATGGTGAACCTGTTCGAACGAGTGCGTTGGTGAATCCAATGGGTGCCCGTGATGGCATCACGGTTAACACCAAATCCGGATCTCGGTACAAGTTGGGCACCAAGAAGACGAACAAGACAATCGCTCCAAAGCAACCAGCTGCCGCCGCATCCACCAAACCTGCACCATCAGTAGGGGTGAAAGAGCAAGTTCCATCATCTCCACCTACTCCGGCCGCAACGAAAGAAACGAAAGCAAAAAAGTCGTCACCATCTATCGATCTGTTTGCTAATTTGCAAAACAAGCCAGCAAAGAAGGAGACGTCACTCAAGAAAGACGAAGAACCCAAGCCAATCAAAGCAGAAACACCCAAGTCGAAAAAGACAGTAACTCCAACCATTAGCAGTATCTTTGGCTCTGCCAGTAGCAAGGCCAAGAAGAAAAGTAAAGAGGACACAGCAGCCAAAACCAAACCACCAAAAACACCGGATGCCGCCAAGTCGCCACCATCGACCTCTATTCCACTGCCTCGAATCAACTTTTTTGGCAATGCTCACACCGAAAAGACACAAGAGGGAAAAACCAAGGAGTTCAATAATACCAACAACAACAACAAGGAGCCAGAGGATCAAGGTACTGGTAGCAAACGCCAGCCGTATACACCATTCAACATTTTTGGGTCCAAGTCAACTGGAAGTCCCAAAGACAAATTATTGACACACGGAAACAGCATTCCAGCCGAAAAGCAAACGCCAGAACCAACGAAAGCTACCGCACGCACGTCTACCTCTGCATATGGAAAACGAAAGGCCCAAAAGTCAAAGGCCATATCCCAACAACAACAACAACAACAACAACAACAACAACACCACAAGGACGAATTGACCTTGACGGGCAGGACCATTTGCGACGGAAAGTATTTGTTGGCCGGGAAAGCCAAAAAGAGCGTCACGGGTCGTTGTCTCATTTTGGGTGCCTACCATGCGGATACCAATGATAAGCCTACTGGCAATCCCATTGTTATCAAGCTGTCTGAGAATACAGATGCCATGAAGAAGGAACATTCTATTTACAAGCGTGTTGCTTCGGGTGTTAGCAAGGGAGTTGTGGTCAAGTGTCACGACTTTGTGTCGGACGTCCAAGATCGGCCTGGCAAGTCTGCCTTGGTATTGGAGCGTGGTGTCCGGGATCTCAAGGAACACCGACGATGGATAGGAATGGAAGGGAACGATTTAAAGGAAGCGCTGTATTCAGTTGGTCAATGTCTGGATACCATGCACGGGGCACGCATGGTCTGGACCGATTGCAAGACGGAAAATTTTGTCGTCGTGGAAAGTGACAGTAAAGAAGAAGATGGTGGACACAAGGTCAAGGCGATTGACTTGGAATCTGCCATGAATTGGAAGGAACATCCACGAGATTTCACTCCGGAAGCTAGTCCACCTGAATTCGCCAAGGAGTACGTCTCTGGAGATCCTCATAGCTTTGTGTTGGACTACAGTTATGATGTATGGAGCTTTGGAATGCTAGCCTACGAGCTTGCCACTGGAATCGGATACTACGACGGCAATAGTCCCGATGCCATTATGCAAAAACTGTCTCATAAGAATGTCCCCAACCCGTCCATTGGCATTGAGGACGACGACTTGGCTGATTTGGTGTCACTCTGCCTTGCCCTGGATCCCAAACAACGCCCCAGTGCCCAAAAGATTGTTCGACACCCATACTTTGCCTCCATTTCCAAACCTACACTGTTCAATCTTTGGTAAATCAAGTTAGTTTGCTTTCAGGATGGTCGGATGGAGGTACGTGTACGACGATGTAAATAAATACACAAACAAACGAAGCAAGCAAAAACGAAAATAGCTAGAACAGGAGCGCACAAGCTACAGCTCTGGAATAATAATAATAATAATAGCAATAATAAACTAGTACACATGTAATAGTAGGACTATGTATTGTACTTGCATACATTACATTCGTTGACTGCGCCAAACGAGTTCGTTGATGTGGCAACTCCGAACCTTCAAGTTGTCAATCATTTTCAATTTGTTTGAATCTTCAAGTTGTCACCACATCACATCCAATCACACGTCTGTGTATTCGATGTAGTCCAATTCGAATTCGAACTAGTCCAAAAGCCGAATTCGAACTCGAACTTGATCCGTCATCTGTATCACTTAGAGCTCGCGGAAGTCCGCACTTAACAAGCGGAGTTTCGGCACATAAGTAAAATGTTACTTCTTACCTCGAGCATGGGATACTTCTGTACTCGTGGTACGTGTTCTTGTCAAGTTGTTGCGTTGAAAAATCAATCGTTCGATCCAGTACAATTTCTACCTGTATTCTACGAGATGTTTGCCAAGCAAAATCACAGTTTTTGTCCTCGCCCTTTTTTTTTTTTTTTTCATCCTCGATCGGGAATCTCACACCTCTTCTCACATTTTTCCAAACGTATTTTTTTGGGATTTGAGAATGGGGCAAGAGCTTCTACCCAGTGACAACTACCAACCACATCACTGCTACTACCCATCCACAACCCTGTGATACGCTTTACACACTTCACACTACTAAACAAAGACAATGAACTCTGTGAAAGCTCAAGCATTCGTGCGCCTTCAGTTCAAACGTCTGAAGCGAAACTTTTCCACGGCTTCCTTCAAGCTGCGAGAAGTTCGACAGCACGAGAATGAATCCGCTTTTGCGTGGTACTCCCGCCAATTGGACGAACGGCCCATTGTCACCAAAGCTGCTTCTGCTGCCGTCATTTCGTCTACGGGCAACATTTTGGCACAGTACATCAAGTTCCATACGGATCAAGAAGAGGCCAAAGAAGACTATGAAACGCGAATGGCCAATGCGAATGGAGAAACCGCCCTTGCAGAGCTTCGAGAAGAAGAGAAGAAGTTTATTGTGCAATGGGGCGCAGTGGGTCGATTTGCCTTTTTGAATGCCGTCTTTGTGGCTCCAGTCTTGCACCATTGGTATTCCTTTATCAATCGTTCCGTTCCTGGAACCTCCATTGCTCGGGTCATGCAACGAACCTTTTGGGATGAGTTTGTCTTTTCGCCGATTTACATCCCTGCCTTTTTGGGCGGTCTTTGGACTCTCGAAGGAACCTCACCGGACAAGATCAAGACCATGCTGTCCAACGAGCTGGGACAAATCATCGTGGCGGAATGGATTTTGTGGGTCCCCACCATGTTGGTGACCTTTCGATACGCCCCCGTCAAGTTCCAAGTCCTTGTTATTAACTGTGTCGGCGTAGTCTGGCAGACTTTTTTGAGCTTCATGGCCAACAATGCCCACGACAAGCAAGAAGTTGTTGATGACAACAATAACAACAACAAGGTGGCAAAGAAAAATCGGTTCAAGGAAGTCATGGGTACTATTGGTGGTATTACAGAAACATACTTGGACGAGATTTTCTTCCAAATTGAAGCATGGTGATGGTGAAAGCAATCAAGGAGCCAAGGCTTTTATTCAATCAATATACCTACACAGTTGTACCCTAGAGAGTTTCTAAATACTAAAATACTTGTACTGTAACTACACCCATCATACAAATGAAAACTACAAAAGTACCTTTCGTGTTCGGCTTCTGGCTTCTGTATCCTTGTCTGAATCTTCTGCCGAACCTTCGCAAAAATCATCGTTTCCATTGTGTGTAGGTGTCTGTGGCATGCGGATGTCACCGAACAACTATTATTCTCTCTCCACGACATCACCGCCGATGCGAATTATTGAGAATACTGTAGCGGGCGGGTATCAATACGATTGGAAACTTGACTGTTGTGACACTATACTTTTGTAGGAGGATGATGGGTCGCTCTACTACTCTCTCTCTATATATATACTATAGCTATGCAGTATCGACACAATACACACATAAGAAGACACACACGAGTTACTAAAACAATGAGCCAGAAAGACAGATAGAAAACATACAATCCCTACACAGGAGTTGGACATCGAGTAGGAGTCTTGAATACATTTGTTCCATCATCACCATCATAATCATGGTAATAGTGTATAGTAATGCACAGTGCAAGAATATAATACAAACATCAAATGGATGCCGGACATGAAAGATAACCTGGAGGAGGAACTTTCCGCCACTTCCATCAAGGATACTCTATCGATATTTTTGATTTATGAAAAATGAGCATCGACGATTGTTGTCAGCCCTTGGTATGTTGGTTGGATTTGGGAGCCATTGATTGATTGGGAACACTTTTGCTACGCTACCATTAATCCAAGAGGACATTGCTGCTCCTCGCGTCTTTTGTATGGATCAGTCCTCACTAGCTACACCTTTTTGGAATCCAAGTTGCACAAGACCAAGGACGTGACTTGATCAAGATTCCTTGAATCCAGTTAGGTTCGGGCCGTTCATGACCATTGTTATTTCCAGTAGATTTGACCCTGGGCCAAGTTTTCCTATCAAATGCTCAAACCGTTCGTGAAGTCAAACATGCGCCGGCAAGTAGTAGTGGTGGCGATTGAAGAGGGGCTGTATGCGAAAGACTACCTATATACATAAAGTGATCGGTAGTACCAAGGCTATTCCAAAAGGCATTGAGGATTATCCTGGAACGGAAGGGGTTGAAATCTTATTGCGTCCCGACGTTGATGGAAAAGTGAAGAGGTGGTTCTTGACACTGCCGTGGTTGCTAAGTGTTTTTTTCTTCATTATCATGAAAACATACATGGCCATCCGTTGGAAACTAGATTACATTATAGATACTATAGATACTGCAGCTTTCCTTAGGTTCTCCATTGCCCAAATGACAATTTGCCACAAGAGTAGGTTGGGCTGTCTATAAGGGTTGGATGGGTCCAGTGTGACTCAAATGCAAGACTATGATCCATCGTTTTGTTGCTGCTGCAACAACGTCGAGACACTTTGCGCCAGACGTCTCGGCATGTATTTACTAAGGTCATCCACGTTTAGATCGCTGAGACTCTCAACGTTATCATACCAATCTTTGTGCAGCTTGGCTACATACGGTTTTGTGTCCGCATTGCTTCTTCCCAAAACAGCCGCTGCCGCACTCAACAAGTCTAGAAGTTCATCTTGGTGCGCCTGTGCCTGTTTGCTCAAGACCTTTTCACTTTCCAGTCTTTCCTTCAGATCTTCAGCTTGTTTGGTGGCTTTTGCTTTCAGTGTCTTGTTACTAATTCCAACTGGATAGAACAACATTACCTTTAGGATGAAAGGAAGATGAAAACCTTCCAGAGACATGTAGTTTGCCAGGAAACTAGAGGTCACGTTTCCCAATGCCACTGCCCCAAGCCCCAATATGCTCATAAAGACAATCGACTGAATCTCAGAAATATTGTTCATGCGGTTGTACATACCGAGAAAGAAAGACACTGCTGTCGTAAAGTACACCACTAGCTGTAGAATTTGCATGTAAGCAAGCCAATGCCGAAGTCCATATACCCAGTCGTTTCGGGAGGCGGAATTGAGAATACAAAATAACCACAGACTGCCACCAGCAAGAGCTGTCCAAATGGTGCTGAACATTGCAATGGCAATCATCCCCTCGAAGGCTCGTTCCAACATGATGCTTTCAAATGGCTTGTCAGCCCCATACTCAAAGATGAAAAAGATTGCATTGATGAACAAACTCCCATAAATCGCATAGGCTTCTGCTAACATGATGATTCGTTCTCGTTGCAGAGGAATTGGTTCGAGCGCCAGTGGTAGAAACATGGACATGTTGGATCCAATTGGCTTACTGGTGTCCAAAAATGCATTCAAGTCAGACCTTGGATCCTCAATCGCTTCCTTGAAACTAACATGTCTGGAACTATAGCCTCTGAGAGAACGTGAAAACCCATTGTTATTTCGAATGGAGGTGTCTTGTTGCTGTTGTTGTTGTTGTTGTT
>CAKOGP040001759.1:0-172448 GCA_933822405.4 Cylindrotheca closterium | reverse complement strand
ATAATCCTACGGATTACCAGGCGCCGCCTCCACTTCATGACTCGATGTTTAGCATGATTGGCCTAGGATGATTGCATACTACGAATTGTACCAAACGGGATTATGCCAGTCCTCCATACGGTACGTAAGTAAGAGGTGTGGGTTTGGCATCGTAAGCTTGGTAACTAGAATTAGGGACCGGATTTAAAAAAGATATAATCATTCTGAATTGCTTCAGAAGATCATGGTTCCTTAGCTCTTCATCGTCTCATCTTGCACTTGGCAAAAAGAATGTTTCTGCCACGCCTTCGTTTGCCATGCCGATCGTCCCCGAAATTTCGTCCAATAATTACCGTTACTTCGCTTAAGCGACTGACAACATGACTGTTGGCGTGAAGACAGATATCTTCTCTTGCCAGTCCGTCTACCGTCTTGCCTGATCATAATCCTACGGATTACCAGGCGCCGCCTCCACTTCATGACTCGATGTTTAGCATGATTGGCCTAGGATGATTGCATACTACGAATTGTACCAAACGGGATTATGCCAGTCCTCCATACGGTACGTAAGTAAGAGGTGTGGGTTTGGCATCGTAAGCTTGGTAACTAGAATTAG
The DNA here is from genome assembly GCA_933822405.4 of Cylindrotheca closterium. Taxonomy (NCBI): domain Eukaryota; phylum Bacillariophyta; class Bacillariophyceae; order Bacillariales; family Bacillariaceae; genus Cylindrotheca; species Cylindrotheca closterium. Next base: position 171,853 of record CAKOGP040001759.1, on the reverse strand, counting down.
GGACCGGATTTAAAAAAGATATAATCATTCTGAATTGCTTCAGAAGATCATGGTTCCTTAGCTCTTCATCGTCTCATCTTGCACTTGGCAAAAAGAATGTTTCTGCCACGCCTTCGTTTGCCATGCCGATCGTCCCCGAAATTTCGTCCAATAATTACCGTTACTTCGCTTAAGCGACTGACAACATGACTGTTGGCGTGAAGACAGATATCTTCTCTTGCCAGTCCGTCTACCGTCTTGCCTGATCATAATCCTACGGATTACCAGGCGCCGCCTCCACTTCATGACTCGATGTTTAGCATGATTGGCCTAGGATGATTGCATACTACGAATTGTACCAAACGGGATTATGCCAGTCCTCCATACGGTACGTAAGTAAGAGGTGTGGGTTTGGCATCGTAAGCTTGGTAACTAGAATTAGGGACCGGATTTAAAAAAGATATAATCATTCTGAATTGCTTCAGAAGATCATGGTTCCTTAGCTCTTCATCGTCTCATCTTGCACTTGGCAAAAAGAATGTTTCTGCCACGCCTTCGTTTGCCATGCCGATCGTCCCCGAAATTTCGTCCAATAATTACCGTTACTTCGCTTAAGCGACTGACAACATGACTGTTGGCGTGAAGACAGATATCTTCTCTTGCCAGTCCGTCTACCGTCTTGCCTGATCAACATCTGTGAAAAATTCACAGAGATTTCGGAACATCTGTGAAAAATTCACAGAATTTTTGACTCAGACGATAGAAAATTCACAGAATTTTTGACTCAGGCGATAGAAAATTCAACTCAGAAGACGGTGCCAACTTAACCGTTTTTTTCAAATTTGGTCACGCTTGCTTGAGATTTTGAAGAGAAAACGCGAAGAGAGTTTCAGAATCTTTCAGGATGATGCTTGGAATCGAAGTGACACCAGAACAGGTGCTGATCTACGGATTTGAAATGATTGGGGGTTCACCTACCACAATTACTGATGACAACTTCAAGGAGCATAATATTGGAGTTTTCAAGGCTCATTTTGGCCAACGCCCCAGCACTCTATTCATTCTCTGGCAAGACATTTTGAATTGTACGAACAAAGACTTGGGGCTCCGCCCATCTGACAGGAGCAAGGAGGGGCTTAAGCGATTGCTAGTTGCAATCAACTCCCTTGCCTCAGCTTCTGGGATAAGCACACAACGGGACCAAGACGACAACCTATGGCACTGGGTGAAAGTTCTTTGGGCACTGGAAGCAAAGGTGATCAGCTGGTCGGAGAAAGAGTACAAACAAAAGAACTATGGTCCAGGAAGAAAATTTATCATGAATAAACTAGATCCATACCTTTTTACGTACCTGCGCTGTGTGACTTTGCCTACAATGTGTGACTCTGGTTTTTCTACAGCAATAACGTTTTTCTAACAGCAATCTCTTTCCGCAGTCATTGTTGTGCAAATCGATGACGCATCAAATTGTTTGTTTCGGAACATCTGTGAAAAATTCACAGAGATTTCGGAACATCTGTGAAAAATTCACAGAATTTTTGACTCAGACGATAGAAAATTTACAGACTTTTTGACTCAGACGACCGTGGAAAAAAGTCTACGACTAGTTTTACATAGTGCAGCCATAAATGTCATATTCCTAGCTGAACCCACCATTCGCCACAATTTCGACATTTCGGAACATCTGTGAAGACCCTAAAAAAACCTGTGAAAAATTCACAGAAGTTTCGGAACATCTGTGAAAAATTCACAGAGATTTCGGAACATCTGTGAAAAATTCACAGAATTTTGGACCCAGACGACCAAGCATTGCTTGCGCACAACATTAACCGTTTTTTCCTCTACGGAAGTTGTATGGTGCTTTTACGAAAGGGCATGCGTGCACGCATGTCAGCTGAACCTCTGTTGAAACTTCACGGCAATTTCGGAACATCTGTGAAGACCCTTAAAAAACCTGTGAAAAATTCACAGAGATTTCGGAACATCTGTTGGTCATTCACAGAGATTTCGGAACATCTGTGAAAAATTCACAGAAAATTTAACGAACTACGACCAAAACGCGACGATCACCGACCAAGAATGAATTCCACGAGCAGTGATGATGTCGGATCACAGATCCCCGTGCAGAAGGAGTGAGCAAGCCGGTCAGGCCCCGATTCCAGTTCAGATTCACACCAAAATGCGGAATATCCCAGGCTCAGAAGTTACAAAAGGCGAACAATATCTTGGAGCATAAGATGGGACGAAAAATCAGCAGGGCAAAATTCTATGGGATCTCTTGCGCACCGCTCCTGGAGTCGCCCATTCCACTCGATGGGGGAACAAAAGAAGGTGTGTGACATGAGCGGCGAAAAAAATAGGAAGTCGAACAATGTGGTTCCATATATTTTGCTGATAGACTGAGAGCGCTGCAGAAGCAAGAAAACCAGAAGATCAGCAGAGTCGTCGAGGACCACTAGGCTCATGTCAAACAGTTCGTCGACAACCATCCAATAACATCCTTTCAAAGCTACTACAAAAAAATATCCATTGACAACGATCGGATGCCCCGAAGCTTCTGCGTCAAGCCATGGACGAGAATGGAAAAGATAAGCCTCCTGTAAGATAAGAAGATCTATGCCGTTCTTAACGAAAACAGTATTGCAAGGAGTTTTCTTTGAATGTTTTCAGGGAATGCAACTACCAGGAGATTAGAACAGGAAAGTACTTGCACGCTCTCAAAGTCAAGGGGAAGAATCATAGATCTATAACGTAGTAATGATGCTATAGAAGATTATTTACTACACTTGCATTTTCACTATTGGAACAGCTGCTTTTCCTCTCTCTAGAGGCTCTCAAGAGGACAGCTTTCCCAATCCAAACATAGGGAGAAACCCAGTGATTGAGGAACAAACCATTCTATTGCATGGTATCGTTGTATTGAAGAAGAAATGAGAGTGATTCTACATCACGCAATTCGCGGTTGAATTAACCGCGAATTTAGAATTCGCTACTAAATAACCGCGAATTGAAAAATTCGCTGTTAAATTTACCGCGATTTTTGAATTCGCTGTTAAATTTACCGCGAATTTTTCAACTCGCGGTTAATTAACCGCGAATTATAGTTGAAAGAATTTCTTCATCCGTAACGCCCGCTTCGCGCGGGCGGTTCGGTTTCATGATCTGGTTGCCTCCGTGACACATACTGGCTGGCGATCGAAGAAGTATTCGGCTGGCGCGTACTGACATTTTTACGTGATGGGCCTGTAGGTTCCCACATTGTGACGTTTCGCGGTACCGCCAGTATGGCATTTTGAAAATGAGAAAATGTATACAGCCTACCGGTACACGTATGCACATTCGCATACGGTAGAATGATGAAGCGAGACGTTGGCAAGAGAGATGGAACGAGCAAGGCATGCACCGCCTTTCGATTTTGTTCCTTGTTCTCAAGAACTCGCGAGCATCTGCTTTGTTTTGTATTTCGTTAAGTGCTTATTTTTCCTCTATCTTTTCAACCGAATTATTTCAAAAACGCAATCGAATGAGAAATTGTTCTATCGTATTCCAATACGCCATTTTGAAAACAAAGAATGATCGCCGCCATCATGCAGTTTCATGAAAAGCTCGTCTTGGAGACTTGCCAAGTCACAGTAGGAGAACTGTGCCAGCTACAGTGTACCAGTACCAGGTACTGTAGCGTCTGCAGCCTTCCTTGGCCCTTGGCAACCTTCAATGGAATTCCAACCACTTCTTTTTTTAAGAAAACAGAGAATGATCGCAACCGATACCGTATGCACTTTCACTTCAGTGTAAGCCCCCAGGGGAATCCCGCAAAGGAATGGACAGCTGTACCCGAGTTTGGCTCTCTAGTAGTAGGTAGGTTAGGAGATGCTATAGGTTTAGTACTCTTGTTATGAGAAAGCAGCAGAACAAGAAATGCATGTTGTCAAACATCTAATGGCAGAGGTGGGTACAAGCACCAACCAAAGACTGATGAGTACATCTCGGGTGATACGAACCAGAAACTACCACAACATTTCCACTTTCGCCCTCGATTTATCGCAAATTCATGCATCAGATGGCTTCCAGTGTTTGCCAACTGAAGTTGGCCAATAGTTGGCCAATGCGACTAGCAGCATCATTATACCATAGTAGATTTGGGGCAGGCAACATCGTCACAATACTACTACCTCTCGCTATGCATGCCTCCGAGCTGCATAACATAGGTACATACTTAGTTATTCCCATCAATAGAAATCACTTCGTTTCGTGGATAGCTTCTGTATCCAAACCCACATAGAACCCACATAGTAGAATGGAGCATCCATCCCTTGTTATTGATTTCACGAGCTGATAGGAAAATGCGCATTCAATATGAGGAGCCGAGCGCAGATTTCAGAGATACCATCAGCCACGGGTGAGCCTTCTTCGATTCCTACCTCCCCATACAAGACTGCAACCTGTGCTTCCCAAATATGTTGCCCTTGGCACAATCGAAGGGCCAGCACAACGATCCCGAGCCCCACCCATTGCACTGGGTACTCCAAAAACAAGATGCCGTGAATAGCCAAACAAATCAATTCTTCCAATACCTGTCGAAAGTCGACGGGAAGTACGATAGCAGCCTCCTGGAAACCTTCCACATAGCCCTTAACACAACCCTCAATTGTCGGCGGTGAAAGCATGCTGTCGTCCATACAGTGGAATATGTGCCACTCGCTCAAACATATTTCTTCTTTTGTGAATCTATTCTGTCCCTTGTTGTTCTGTCCCATGCGGACAAGCTCACTGAGCGGAATGTGTGTCTGTTCATTTAGAACCAACGCGATCCTAAACGCAGCTGCCGTGGAGCACCTCGTCACATGGTCCATTGGAAGCTCCGTAAGGCGGCCACATTGCACATACCGGTAGAGAATTTGAGTAGCCAACTCAGCTGTTGTGAATCTCATTTGAAAGTGGTCAACAACTCCGATACACCACCTGCATTTTGCGCGGATCCACTTAAAATCAATAGTCAAAGGTGTTGCTGCTGTGCCCCCTCCTTGAAGAGACATGGCGAGCAATGGGGAGCAATGGGACGAGACACTACCGGAGTGCTTGTTGATGAGTGACTACGAGCCCTATTATCATTGATTTGAAAAATGCGTCTGTAAACCACTTCTCTTGCCATCACGCCATTCTTCGCAACCTTTTTTTCTTCTTGTAAAATCGGCGGTCGGGTATAATAAATACTGGAGAACCACACGGAATAAAACGGAAAACGCGGATGTAGAACATAAAATTGATCCATTCTCAATTCCGTCTCAACAAGATTCGCCTTTATAGTCGCAAACTGCATGCCATGTTTGAGATTATAGCGGTAGATTATAGCGGTACCGCGGGGAGTAAATATACCGGTATGTGAAAAACTGAAGTAATCTTTCATACAATATTGGGACTAAGGGTGTCCAAAAGCCTCTAAAAACCTGTAAGCATAAAAATTCATACTAAAGTGGCCAATGACTGATTGATGATTCAGGTATTTAGCTTTATGAGCCTATACCAAGGGTTCTACTAGGCTATGAATTTTAAACAAATGAATGTGAAAATGAAGATTCACATCTCATCTGCATTTGTATACCGGTGATGCAGAGCCAACAGTCGACTACCAATCTCTGAAACAATTGCAGCTTCAGTTGAGTACTCTTCAATGTTCAATGCCCGTAAAAGGGCCATTGTCCTCGTTTCCCATCCATTTGCGTTGTTGATTCGAAGGGCTACGACGACAGCGGCAAGCCCTACTTTCTGAGCTGGGTACTGCAAAAAGAGTAAATCGCGACTGGCTAAGCGGACCAATCGTCGAAGTGGTTGCCAAAGATCGGCTATGGATCCATTCCCGTCCGATTCCAGAAATACCAAGTAATTATAAGCATGAGATTCGATTGTCTCAGGCGATAATATGTCTTGTCCTAGGCATTGATAGATGTGAAAGACGCTTTCGAAGATTTCGTCTTCTATGAAACGATGCTGGCCGATCTGTATGAGCTGCTGAAGAGTCATGTAGTTGCCTTCGTTCAGAAGCATTGCTATCCTCAAAGAAGCAGCCGTAGAACATCTCAACACATGGCCCATTGGCAACTCATGTAGTCGACCGCTGTGCATCATATAGTCGCAGAGCATATTGATCGCAATTTCAACTGTTGTGTATGTCATTGGTTGAAAGTGGTCTGCGACTGCGAAGCACCAGTCACATCGTGCTCGGAGCCAAGCGTGCTGTTGCCGGGGCGTAAACTCTAGAAAGTTTTGGACCTGGAGCCCATCCTGTTGTACATCCTGTCGCGCTTGGTCATGAACTTGATTCCGTTGTTCAGGACGAGCAGGCATCTGCTCTTGTTGTTCGTCTTGTTCTTCTTGCTGCTCTTGTTGCTCCTGCTGCCCTTGCTGCTGCTGTCGTTGTCGGCTCATGATGTTGGTATCAGCTTCAAGAATGTGACAGTACTGGTAGATTGTGATTGTGACAACATAGATGCTCTTGCCTCATTGATATTAATGATGCCTGTTTGAAAACCCAGTCGCGTACTATGTTTATCCGACGTGTTTTTACGGCAAGAAGGAGCGGTTCTTATCTGGACGCGCAGTGTTGCGCAAGACGCGTTTCTTCACCACTTCGAGATCGCGTGTAGATACAGTAATATGAATCATAAGTAAAAATATGACTTTTATGAAAATGCGAATGCGTATGCGATGATCCTACTCAATTTTGAATCTGATAGGTATTTTTTGAAGCAAGCTACAATCATTCAGTGGAATTATTCATCATCTTCTATAGGCACCACTTGCTTGTTTGCGGACTCGGTTGTATTCATCTACGAAGGCGTCATCATTGCTTCTTCGTCTACTATGATCATCCTCGTCGTATCTTTTTATTGTTGACTGCTGGGGTGCTGTTGTGAGGACCCCACCCCCAAAAATTCGTTGCGAGTTGCCTTGAAAGTGTTTCACCTCTCTTTCCATTTCTTGTAATCTTGATTGTTTGTTGAGCAATGCGCTCACGTCCACATTGTTGTTCGCGGCTAGCTGTTTCTCGAGTCGTCTGTTCTCGATGTCCAACTCCTTCAACAGCCTAGTTTCCAAGAAGGACTCTAGATCCTTCGATCCAACACCGACGGGCGCCATCTTTAAACTCGTGATACGCTCCTGGGGCACAAAACGCTCCTTCGTGGGGGCTCTGTTCTCTGCACCTGAATTTCCTCCAGATTCAACGTAATCGGACAATCGGTAACTTTCGCTCACACTCGCACGTACTCGAGCAATTTCTTCCTTCATCCTTTCATTTTCTGCTGCCAATACATTGTTCTTTCGTTTCTCTTGTTCGTATTTATTTCGTTCAGACACCATCGCTTCGCTCAGTTCTGTGAAGCGATGAACATCGTTGTCATCAATTCGAATCATATTTTTTCGATTCTCTTGATTCTGCAGTGCTGTATTCATTGCTGTCAGCTCTTTCTGCAAAGCATTTACTTTTGCCTTCAACTCCTCGTTCTCGGCTTCGAGTTCGATGCCGCGTCTCAGTTGATATCCCTGTTCACCGTTAGAATCATGGCCCGCGGATTGCATGAACGGAAATGAGTATGTTGATTTCTTTTCCATACTCTGTAGTTCGAAACGCAAGACTTCGAGCTGACTCCGTAAGACTTCTATCGTTGCATCGCGGGCTTGCAGGTCGTTCTGGTGTCGCCGCGCTACGCCGTCGTCGACCTGAGCTTCCCGTTTCTGCTCCAAAAGTGCTTTCCTCAATTCTGTAATCTCTTTGGTGTCTCGATCTTCCGTCTGTTGCTTAATACGAGACGTGGCACAAGAAATGACGCGTTGTATTATGATTGATATCTCGTCGTCCCGGATATCTGATGGAAGACGACCTCGGTTGTCCTTGGTGAATATGGCATCAGGAAACTCGTTCATCACGAGACGCAGGCTATTCACATTCGTCAGATGCTTGAACGCAAGGTGTAGTGGCAGCATCGCCTGGTCATCGGCACATCTAACGCCATCAGGATAAAGTTCCACTAGCTTCTTGATCACAGTGAATGGTGCTCCAAAGATGACTGCCGCGTGAAGTGGAATGTGTGACCATCTTATTTTTATTCCATTTCGATCATACCTCGTGACCCATACGGAAACTTGCTTATTGTACGGAATTCGACAGACATTATTATCAATAGTACTCGAGTCATATTTCCCTTCGACTAGAAAGTCCATTGCCTGAGACCACGATTTCATCTCCAAAAGTTGGTAAAGTTGTGTTGGATTATTGTCATAGTCACACTCATTGGATGCTTCCCCTCCCGTTGAAAAGCCATATTCATTCGGTCGTTGCGAGTTCGCATGGGTCAGCTGTCGTTGTGGCCCAGCGCAAAAGGCCTTCTGAAGGAATCCCATTCCGTGGGTGGGTGAGTAAAGGGAGACTGTTGTTTCTTTGCTTTATTGTCAAACATGCCTTTTTTCCAAACGTTATTTTTCTATTTTTAAAAAAAAATATAGTCGTTTGGCGATGAAGGATGGCACGCTCGGAATCAGGAAATAGGAGAAAAGGAGATTTCATCAAGACGCCAGGATCGCATGACGCCCAGCTTTGTAGTGGAACGGGAACACGATTATTATCCTTGATGTTGGCAAAAATTCGGTGAACGTAAAACTACAGTACTCGTATTTGGCGGAGCGAAGCCCATGATCAGATGCCCCAAAGGACCCCGGATATACAATCTTCTAGTTGGCTTGCAAATCAGCATGGCTGGGCGCTGTCGTCAAGTGGGCAGAGTGACAGAGGTGAGACTAAGATGACGAAAATCTACATATCATGGCTGAATGAATGATTGTGCACTGTTTCTCCTTCCCGCAACTAGGTAAAATACAATATATTAACATTCGACCACAAAATTCAATCTAATTCTAAGCCAGTGTAGAGTTTTAAAAAATTGTTGTCATGGTGGTGAGGTTTGCGGTGTTTGACGATCGCTGTCTGCACTGCGTTCACCCAACGGTGTGTTTAACATGGAAGTACTTTGATAGGTTCAAATCCACGTTTAAAAAACACATCCCGCCGTGAAACATGTGATACCTCGCCGGTACACGTATTGCATGCATGTACGTACATTGTACATGTCGCACCCCGGTTGAAAAACGCTTTTGTTCGATCGGCGGGTGGCAGTAAAAAGTTCAAGATCCGGGTTCTGTGATGTAATCAGAAAATACCGGTGTAAGCGATCCTAAATAAAATTACCGCGTTTAGTACAGTATTGTGCAAGTTAATGCGGATACTATACCGTACTGTACTTCATGGCAGAAATTTCAAGTGTCACCATATTATTTCACCATCACCCCACTAAGTCATTATATTCTAGCATTGGTGTCATCTCCGTGTGATATGTCACGAGTGAATCACTGCTGTTGGTGATGATGCATTTGGAGTGCGTGGGGACAAGGAGAATAACTTTGACGAAGAATGCTGGGAATTGTCCTCACGCATAGGTACATCATTTGTTTGATCCAAATTGGCCCATTGTTGCATCGCTTCCAGAGTAATGATCCGCAAACTGGATTGCAGTTGTTCTTGGACGAGTGCAATATCACGCTGGTCGTCGTAGTAGTAGGATCGCACCTTGTTCTCCAAGTCCGACCACAAAGTTTGAAAGATTGGCAATTTCATAGTGGGGTTTACGTTTTCCATGACCTCCAAAGCATTCTTGACACATGCCAACGCGATGGAAGAGATGGGAACATGAAATGTATAGAGTTTGCATGTGGCCAGCCGCGATTGTTGTTCTACCAAGTGCAAGAAAAGCAATCGCTGGTCTTCGCTATGGCTTTCTCCGTCGCAATCACTATGCTCCGTAACGGGAAAACTCCATATTTGGAGTTCCTCTTGGACGTATTCTTGTGCAAAGGAGACAATGGTGGGAGCATTGATTTGGAACTGTAAATGACTCAAGATTTGCCGCTCCATGGATTCAATATCGCGTGCAGTAGCTGTGTTTCCAGATAGACGCTCCAGCTGAACAAGAAATAGACATTTGGTAGAGAAAAGCTTGCAGGCAATGTATAGACATGTCATTGTGGCCAGTTGAAAGTTGGAAGAGGAACTTAGGATTTCGAGCCTCATTGACATCAGCGATTGTGATGAAGAATCTGAGGATAAAAGTATCAGTGGTATCCTTGCTTCAATATCACCAAACAAGAATCGATCCAGAATATTGATAGCCACTTCCACACTCTGCTGTGGTAATTCACAACAATCCACAACGGTGTAGCAAAATTGTGTCATTGTTCGAAACCAATCCAGGACGCACGATTGGTCGTTGCTGGGAAAAGCGTCAAGCCCCTGAAGAGACTGTGAGCGATACGTTTTAGCTTCTTGTTGAAGTATAACGTCGAGAGTATTCTCTTTGAAATGCCGTATCTTTGGGCTTTGTGTGTTATCTGATGATTTTTCGTCCAGATTTCCTTTCTTCAAATGTTGTTCCCCCAGGGGCGTTGCTGGTAAGGACTCAGACGGCAGTGCTGATGACAGAGGCAACACTGGTGAGGCTCTCTTCGTCGAGATAGTCATGCTATTGCTTCTTTCCTTTGATTTTGGATTCTCAAACTTGCGTTGTGGAGCGTGACAACAAGAAGGATACCGCCGTTGTGCTTCATTCTTTCGATGTGTGAGGGAAGATATGCGAATTTGGCTAATTATAGAATGCCATATATGTGATATGTCTGCCTCCTCGCTTACTTAAGGACTTTGCAAGCCATGCAGGTTTGTCACGACCCAAATTCAAACGTTTCCCGCTTTACAAGTAAAACCCATCACATCTTTGGCGTACTTCAAGGGACTCAATAAGATTCAAGATCGTGTCAAATAAAGCCACTCCCACTATCAAAAGTGTTTCTTGTCAAAGGTGAAAGTCACAGACAGTACCGAAGTATATTCGTCAATAATAGGAAATAGCAAAGCCGGCTGAAAATGGACCCTGTGGAAGGATCTCTGAACAATACTTTAGGGCCACCACATGATGATACTCTTCACGAAGCAGCCAACATGAGGTTTGACGTGATGCCAGTCACCAGCAATTGGCTGCTGAACGATTGAATCTTTCCGTATGCCCCACCATTCTACATCTTGAAAGATATACATTTCAACTCAAGTCTCTGACCACGTTGCAAACCAGCAATGGAAGATACTAGAACGTCCTCGTCTTGTGTCTGTTTGGTTGATCCTGTGATTTTTCCGTGCGATGGCCCTCGTTCTCGTAGCAGTTCCCTGAATAGCTTGCCATCCCGAAGATCCACCACGTGGGGAGAATATGCTCGTCATAGTTATTTCGCTGAATATTGCATTACCAAAGAAGAAATCATCATTGGCTTTGGTTTTCCAAGAGACGTTTCAGCAAAGATCGATGCGCTTCCATACGCGCCTTCGTGTCAGCATGGTCGTCTCCATGAACCCTTCGACGAATCTTGAGGGCTTCTGCACTGGCAGCAATGCCATCTTCCAGCAAGCCTTGCTGAACTTTGATAGCCGAAATATTCTCGTGTATTGCTGCCATCTTGGACCCATGTACTTCTGCCAGTTTGACCAACTTGTGATGACCGGTACTACTAGTAGCGACTATTTCCGTGTAAATATCCAGAGCCTCATGGAAGAGTTGCATCGCCTTTTCCGAATCGCCTTGCGCCTTCATTGCTAGTCCCTGTTCGTTTAGTTCTTTCGCCTGTTTCTCGCGTCTTATCAATTTTAGAGATGCCCTAAGATTCTTTGTGAGGAAATGGTCATTGCCCAGCGTTGCTTTGCGAATATTGATGGCTTTCCCACAAGCCTCAAGGGCCAATTCTGGCATTTCTTGTCGGCGATATGCTGCTGCAAGTTCTTCATAGGTATCACCTGTGGAGCTGTGCATTTCACCTTGCGTTTCCTTCGTTATCGTTAGTATGTTGGTCAACACCTCTGTGCTACCTTGGATATTCCCTAGTTTTTGAAGACAAATTGCTTTCATTGCAAGCGCATTTATCAAGACATGTATATCAAAGTCTCCTTGTCCTTGCCCTTGCAGTCGAGAACAAATTTCGATACTTTTATCCAGCATTTGAAGACCATCGTGATTCCTATTTTGGTCTCCCAAAAGCCCTGAAATTCCAAGATATGCTTTTACAACGTCAAGGTGGTCTTCTCCGTGCACGACTAGTACTGTCTCAAGTACGAGCCTTGCTATGTTGGTTGCTTCTGAAAACTTCCTTTGAAATCTCAGCGACTTTGCTATATCATGGTACAAATTCGTCACATCAGGATGGGTTTTTGGAAGAATCTCGAGGTTGATATCCAGAGCTTTTCGGAACATTTCTTCGGCTTTTTCGAAGTTTCCTTGACTCAGAGAGACATCGCCAATGTTTTTATAGGTTGATGCTGTGTCACCATGTTTTTCTCCCTGAGTTGCGAGCCTGATATCCAGAGCTTGTCGGAACATTTCTTCGGCCTTTTGATCGTTATGTTGTGCAAAAAACACGTGGCCAATGCCTTCGTAGGTATTTGATGTACAAACATGGTTTTCACCCAATTCCTTCAGCTGTATCTCAAGAGCTCTATTGAGTTTATCCGATGCTCCATCTAATTGTCCTTCCCTCAGCAGCAAATCTCCCATCGCTTTGAGTGTCTCGGCCAAATCTAGATTATCGCCTCCTAAGTCTTTCGTTTGAATCGTCAACACTCTTTCCAATATCTCCTTTGCCTTTTCGTCGTTTCCTTGCTTCAAATAGGCTTGGCACTGATCGAAGAGATTTGTAGCCGAATCTTGCTCGTTGCCCTCGATTGTTTTTCGATTCTGCATTCATATATATAGATAATGACGATGATACCGCGACGATGATGCAAATATATAAAACGAATGAATCAATCAATCAATCAATCAATCAATCAATCAATCTGTGTTCAGATGGTACTGTTTTAGTTCTTGACACTCTCTCTTTCCTCGGGCCGCCCCCTACCGGTAGTAGTCACAAAAAGCATTGAATGAATCTCCAGCATACGCTCCAACTCTTTGGTTTTGTTTCCCGCCCGCTCTGGCTGCTTATATTGAAAGATATGACCCCCAACATATATAATATATAATATTCTTGCCGACTTTGGAACGAACAGCAGTCCAATTACTATGATGTAGCTCTGAGCAGGAGGACACGACCCATCATGGTGCTGGGCAGCTGCCGCCGGAGGCATGAAATATGGCATGGTGATCCTTCATCTACCGGCAAATGCTATTATAATGCTACCTGCATTGTGCTAAGATAGAAGACATAAAAGCCGAGATAAAAAGCAAGTTTAGTATTGTTGTATTATTGTGTTCGTGTTTTGTGTGTTTCTGTGTCAAGCGCAATATCATCATGGAGGGAGGATGAAGAATCATCCTTGAATCCATTTTGTGTGTGTTGCACAAGTTGCAAACGTAGTAGTAGAGGATGTACCATTTTGTCATTCTGTAACAAAACTTTTTTTTTACATTCCATTCTTGCGTTGGATCCAGGCAGCAACATGTGTTCCCCAGGCCAAAGGACCCATGAAGGAACCAAGAACGTATTCTGGCTTGACCCAGGATCCGTTGGCCATGGCACCTGGCTCTTGCATAAGAGCACCAGAGGATGCGCAGGAAGAAATGGTGATTCCAAGCAAGACAAGGGAGATAATACCAAGCATACCAGAAGGCATCTTGGACATGAGGGGTCCCAATACCTTGGAGGGTGGGTATTCACCCTCCCAGTAGGTGTCTTCGGCCATGTTCAAGGCGAAAGAAGCTTCCTTGGTGGGCATGACAGTAGAGCGAGTCTGGGCAACTGGGGTGGTGAAGGCAGCGCAGGCAGCGACAACCGTGGAAAGAACAACGAAACTAAGCTTGGCCATTTTGGATATTTATGATAATCTGTGAAAGATTGAATGAAAGAACCAATGTAGAAGAGTGAGAGATTGGTTATCCGAAACAATTGCAAAAGCACCAAAGATTATATTCGAATGGAATGGAATGGAATGGAATAAAATGGAATGAAAGGCGGGTTGTATGCCAAGGCTGGAATCAAATGAATGCCAGAACATCATCGGGTGTCACTTTCCGTAAGTACTGGTAGAGCTCTACGGGAAAGATCAGGATCGACATTCAACTTCTTCTTGGACTTTCAGCACAATGCCCATTCATATTGTTGAATCACTCCGATCCCAACGCCGTTGCTACTAGCATCCACATCACAACAAAACAGAAAGCCACAAACAACACACACACCTTCGAAACCAACGGAATTTTGAGGCTCATGGTCGTTCGATTCGATCCACATCCTTCCTTGAAGCTCAAGGATCGCGAGTCATCCACAAACGATCGAATGGAATACTTCGACTTGACGGACGAAGATGGACGAGCGAAGTACGGGCGAAAGCAAGGCAGCGCTTTTATTTTATTCCAACGGTTGCATTCATTCCGCCAGCCGGAGCAAAACTACTAGCGCAGCTAGCCTGCACGGGCAGGAAAACGGGATTCTCCACAATTGCTATGGTTTAGTGCGTATTTTTGTCTCTCGTATTTGATCTCAACAGCGTTATGCGACTAAACACGCTGGTTCAACAAGCCTTTTTTCATATTCAGCATCATCGTGGCACCTCACACGGAAACGAGTTTTGGAAAATTGGGTCATCCGATCGATGGCTTTGGGGAAAAGACGACGTGTATTGGATAGATTACATTCATTCATTCATTCCTTCATTGATTCATTCCTTCATTGATTCATTCACCCTACCATAGCTACGGTATATCGCATCTGTTGCAAATCAAGTACAATAGACTTTCCTCCTTGTCTATTTCTCTTCTCCGTCTACTATTGTTTATAGCACCGTTTGTCATTTCTTGATTCATTTCAAAAAAGTTGATAATAGTGAACAACAACTACGACGAAGCTATTCGACCCATCATTTGAAAGCAACCACAGACCGTATTAATACAAGCACTTCAGTTAGCACCGATACTTCAGCTGCTACTGCTATCTACACAAACACAAACACAAACAACAACAGTACAGCCACTACTACCAAACAAGAAACAACAATATTCAAAATGGATTCTTCTGGTGAAATTATCGAAGTCTGGGACAAGGAACAGCTCATGGCAAAGGTTGCCGAAGATGCGGAAGCTGCTGCTGGAAAGAGCAAGAAGACAAAGGATTTGGATCAGCTAATGCTGTGGGGACAACCTGGTCATTTGAGTGAGGAAGAAGCCGACACTTATGTAAGTTTTCCGTTTCCGTTTCAGTTCCAGTTTCAGTTGTAGCATTTATGAATCTATGGATGGTATGCCATGCTGTTTTATCTACTATATTAGATTCAAGAGTCGTCTCACTTTGTTTTCAACGACTTTGATTATTTTTCATTACAGATGAAATTCAAGGCGGAAGTCGAAAAACGTGACAAGGACTTCAAGGATACAATCTACTCGTTCGGTACTGTCGAAGGTGAAGTTTACGCTTACTGCAGATGGCTTCGTGCTCGCAAGTACAATTTGGCGGATACCATCGCGATGGTGGAAGGAGCTACCGAATGCCGTGCCGAAGCCAAGCGTGCCGACTTTTGGCCCGATCCATCCAAAGCCATTGGGTGCGAAGTCAGTCATTACATTTCTCAATATCCACAATGCTACACTGGATACGGCATGAACGGGGCTCCCGTATTCATCTCCAAACCAGGTGTCCTCAACACGGACGCGGTCGAGTGCGTCACCACCATAGAAAATGTCGTCAAGTTCCATTGGTTTGCACAAATGCACGACTTTGGCAACCGACTCCGTTCGTACAAGGAAAAGAATCCCGAATTCAAGCGATTTGAATGCATTTGCATTTTGGATCTCGAAGGCCTGACCATGTCGCAATTGTCCCAACGAACCTTGGCCATTGTCAAGGATCAATCGGCGATTGATTCTCTCTGTTTCCCGGAGACCATGAACAAGATGTACATTGTCAATGGACCAAGATTCTTTAGTGCTACCTGGAAGATGATCAAGGGTTGGATAGACCCTCGTACCGCATCCAAGGTCGAAGTCGTGTCCAGTCGTGACAAGTGGGAAGAAAAGTTGCGCCAAATCATTGATGTCGAACAACTTCCTTCCGATTATGGTGGCAAGGCTACCGACTCCAAAACGGAAATTGAAAAGGCGAACTATATTGGTGACTTGAAAAAGGTCCATACCGAAGTCATTTACGTGCGGTGAGTACACAAAAAATAATTGTTATTCATATTGAAGTTGGAATGGATATTGAATTGGAATGGAAAGAGACAAATGTGACGATGCAAAGCTTGTTGCTTTTTTGTATTTGATTCTCATCATCATCATCTTATCATTTTCTCTTTACAGTGGCTCGGGAGCTTCAAGTTTTGAAATTGCTGCGGGGGAACAAGTGGATATTACCATTTACACTCGATCCAAGCTTGGAGCCAACTTTTGCGTTGTGGATGGCAAGACCAAGAAGGAAATTCTTCCAAATGTTGAGGTCAAACATACCGGAGGAGAGTCTCTTTCGGATTTGCCCACATGCAAGAAGTTTACGGAAGAAAGACTTGTCGGACCCATGAGTATCAAGGTCAAGGCCGATTCCAATGCTGGACGATTCACAACGCATAACTTTTTGGCCGTCTTTTCCGTGTACAGAAACTAAAGGTAGTAGTCCTAATCCTATATTACTGTAAATGAAATGAATGAGACAACTCGTTTTCTATTAGGTACAATACTGTAATAAAAGATGGTCATCATAAGCGGAATAACGCCAGGACGATGTATAATATATACACCACCGATAAGCCAACTACGAGTACACCGCAAAAAGGTGTGAAATTGCGCACCGCACGCATCTCATCATCACATGTGCAATCTGAACATCTCGAAAATATAGAATCGAAAGCAATGAAGGCCGACGCACAAGAACCGGCGCTCGATCCCTTGGAGCAGTGCCTTTTGAAGGAATGCAGCGAAGAAAAAAGCAACGGAGACATTTGGAACAACAAACGAACGCAGCAGACCGGGGGAAGATAGATGATCCAAACGTGGTCACCATCCTCAAAATCGATCTCTGTCTGAGTCAAGGTAACAACGAAAAAGCCGGAGAAATGTTCCGAAAAGCTCTGGATGTATCAACCTCGAGATTCTTCCGAGCACCCATCCTGAAGTGACGGAACTATACCAACAAATAGCGCAATCTTTGAGAGTGCAATGCAAGTTTTCAGAAGCAATTCACATACAGAGGCTCGTACTTGAGAGACTACTGGGCACACACGTTGTAATATCGTATCAAGCAATTGCAGGGTTGTTGACAGACCAAGATAGGCATGAAGATGCGCTTCAGATGATTGATAGAGGCATCGAAAGTGCTCTCGAATACAACATGTGTTGATAAATTCGCTCGAAACAAAAGCAAAATGCCTAGGGAATCTCCAAGGGAGTACGCGGAGGTGTTCGCTAACTTGCTAACGATACAGAAGGAAGCGCAAGGTGATTTGGACACCGATACAGCAGATACCTATGAAGAACTTGCAGCAGCCTATTCCCTGCAAGGCATGCCAGAATTGGCCATCGAGGCTTGCGGGAAAGCCATCAACATTCGCAAATCGATGCTTGGCAATGATTATATACATCCACTCACCAAGAATCTGATGATGACTACCCTGAAAGGTTTCAAACGCGAGAAAACTGCGAAAGCACTGAACGAACAAGGATTGGCAATGAGTGCGCAAGGCGATTCGGATATGGCGAGCGATACAACTCTTCCATGAGGCGATGGATGTTTACACGGAAATAATCGCTATCGTATCGCTTCTCGCAAATTGGCTAAAGTGGCAGAAGTGTAGTATAAGTCCAAAATGGCCGCAACACTACATGGGAATATTTCGGCTGTCAAAGTTGAACAAGGCCTGATAGAAGAAGGCATTGCTGCGAGTGCAGAAGCCCTCAAAATTCTTCGAAGAACCCGTTGGGGACGATCACATACTGACACGAAGGGGCAAATGGAGGTCTCCACAGATCTTTGCTGCAGCGTCTCTTGGAGAGTCGGAGCTAGCCGGCGGCGGCATTTCCCACAGAATGGTTTTCCTTGCCGAAGCAGAAGTGCGCTATTATTGTATATTCGTTGGACTTGCTGACTCACTGCGGGATCCGAACTGCTGCGAACGGATGGATTCCTCTGATCGTCGAAACATAATATATTAATGATTGGTCGGATTCTATAAGAGCTTTTGGCAATACGAAACTATGACCCATCTTTCATGGCATCTAGTTCGTTGTCCGTAACTGACTCTCGTATTCCACAAGCTCCAGTGATCCATGTAGTCTTCAATATGACAAATGGTTTTATAAAATTATAATCTAAATGAGTGAATACCTTGTGATGTATAGTGTTCTTGCCTCAAGTCGTTCCAATGGAAATGTCGACGGTGCTGTGATGCCAATGCATCAGCATTTCTCTATTTTGTTCGGCCTTCGATGCCGGATGGAATCAAGCTATTATTTCTCTTGAGATGCGTTCTTTGCCGCATTGTTAGTCCTAGATATGGAGGTTCTTTGCCAATAGCAATCTCCGCATTGTTGTTTGGCTTGTCTCCGATTGCGAATTTGTCGAGCAGGTTTGGAAGGTCGTCTTCGTGAACGACGACAACACCATCCTCCTCCTCTACTACAACGCCATCCTCAATGCACGAAGCTTCTAATTCTTCCAAATCATCATCATCATCGTCGTCTTCAAAGTCGCTAGTGTCACCACTGCTCGGAGGATTCTCAATCACCACCGATACTTCAGCTACTTCCACGACATCATTATCATCATCATCATTGTCAAAGTCGCTGCAGGAATCAAGGCTATCCCTGCTGCTGCAGATGCTCTTTTTGCAAACGCTGCTGGCAATAATGTGGTCAATGCGTTTGATTTGTTCTTGTGCTTCTTCCAACAGATCCGTTTGGTACTCGTCATCTGAAAACTCGCTGCTCGAGTCGTTGGTTGGTTTCTCTACCACATTCCAATCGTGCAGGGACATGCTGGATGATGACGTAGCTATACTCTTCGTCTTCTTCTTGGATGAAGCTGATCGAGGAGTCTTCTTCTTCTTTTTCTTCTTGCTACTAGTAAGATCGTTATTTTCATATACAATGCTATGATCTGCGTATGATTGATCAATTTCTTGTCTTTCTTCTTCTACTCCGGGGGCCATCGTGCTTGTTGGTGAAAATCGATGTAAGGTTTCAGGTTTTTGTGGGAAACAACGCGTGTATTAGAAAAAATATGATAATCGTATCTTCTTGTTTGATGGAATGAATGAATCAATGAATTAGAATCAATGGATCTCTTGCTGTATTGCTATTTACTAGAATGCAATGCAATTGGTATATGAAACAGTACTGTAGGGTTGCCAAATTTGTATTGACGCGGCTGAAGGTTTGCTGGTGTGTGTGCCGTGCTGGGACCTTTTTGTTCTTGGCAAGATCGATGGATATAAGATAATCAGATAAATGTTATCTCCGTGCGACTCAACTCCGTTTTTCGAGCAATCCTGCTTCGGACACGGGACTTTTTGATGGACCGTCAAAAATCTGAAAATTCTCGTTCCCAAATTTTACGTGACAAAAATTACTATATGACTCCTTCGACAATATCTTCAATTTTGAAAATGACGCCGGCCTGCCGATCCCACAACTCAAATTTGAATTGGGCGGCAAAAGATACGGAAGCTTGATTTGATTTTGGAACGTTCAGTATAGATACCGTAGGTATAGTACAATAAGCTCTATCATCATTCAATTCGAATGTGATCTCCCTCCAAAAGAACCGCCAACAGTTTTAACCTCTCTGGTACAGTACCGGTACAGTATTGAGCGAGTATATTAAATCTTTCCATATCGGAACCTTATCACAACACCGCCCTGACATCTTCATCAACGTCATTGATCAAGGCATCAAGGCAACATCATCATCATCATCATGATGTCTAGTTGTAGTCCGAGCACGGAAGAAAAACTAAAGATGGTGGCATCACTATCCAATGATGGCACTGCCAGAACAAAAAGCGCTGACGATGAAGATTCAGAAGGCATGACCTCTGCTGCCACTCCAGTCACCAACAATGTTAGCGTCAAGATTGCTGCTACTGAATCATCCCAGGAAGTGACATGCAGTGATGTTGCGGAAGCCTTTCCTTCGTCATCTTCATCAGAATCGTCATCGTCGCCAGAAGAACAAGAAGAGACAGTTCAACTTCATGTCAACAATAACAATGAAGGTCTTCCTAGTGACGAAGAAGCATCAGATCTTCAGCGTTCCCCAATGACGGCGGCGACGACTCCTACTACCAACAATGTGACTAGTAACCCTGAGGTTGTTGCTGCTGCCACTACGGATGTCTCATACGCCTTTCCAATCGAGGAGGAACAAGAAACGGAAAATGATGATGACCTTAACAGCCAACAGACTGGTGGTTCTCTTGCTGGTGTCGACATTATGGATTCCAGTGTTGCTTCTACTAGCAAGGACCAAGGCGATGCTAGCGTGGAGGAATGCTCGCCGTCACCATCCGCCATTCCGCCCACCACACCCTCGAATCAACATGATCAAGTGGATGTGGACATGGCTGCCATGGAAATATCATCTTCTCCTATTCCCAAACCAAATCTATTGGAAATGGAAGTGATGAAGAAGGGCAATGTTACTCCTGACACGTCGGCACCTTCCGATAGCGAAGCCTCTTCCTATACGGACGATGCTTCGTCCTCTTCCAACTTTTCCTCCACCTCCGAAGAGGAGGAGGAGGAGTACTCTCCCTTTCCCGTAACTCTTGAAGATTCCTTTGAAGCCCAAGAGTCGGTGACTGATGGGATTGTCAACCTCTTTATGCAACAACAGCAAAAGAAGAAAGAACACAAGCGAGAAGACCGTCGGCGAAAACTGAATCG
The DNA here is from genome assembly GCA_933822405.4 of Cylindrotheca closterium. Taxonomy (NCBI): domain Eukaryota; phylum Bacillariophyta; class Bacillariophyceae; order Bacillariales; family Bacillariaceae; genus Cylindrotheca; species Cylindrotheca closterium. The sequence continues at coordinate 150,926 of CAKOGP040001759.1, read as the reverse complement.
GCGCAAAGAATTGGAATTGTCACGAGAACAAGCAACGGATTCTTCCGAAGAAGATGATGATCAAGAACTGGAACAGTCTCGTCGCCGACCACCTTCTCGAACAAGACGTCGTCCTCGTGACTATTCGGCCCGTCATCGCCAAAACGACATTCAAAAGACCTTGCACTACAACACCACCAGTTCGCATCGTACCAACAAGAATGAACAGGATGGCCATGATGTGGTGAAGGAAAACCGCAAGGCTCGAACAAAGCCTTTAAACGATGACTACATGTTACAAGAAGAGATTTGGCTCAACATGTTTTGCAATGCCGTTCCATCTTATGTGATGGATTATTTCAAGGCATTTGGATGCGTCAAGCAGGCCCAAACGCCACAATCACAAAATCAACCACCAAAGTCGGCGAATTGTCAACAACATCCACAACCCTTTGTGACGGATGAGGAATATCGAAAACGTCAACATCGGAAGCAACAACACGATCGGCGTCGTCACTTTCGTAGTCGCATGAACGGAGAAGACGAAAAAAAGGAAGAAGAAGCACCCTCGTCCAGGCAGCAACAAGTCCCCTCCAGTGTTTCGTATGACGAAAGTGATCACGGAAGCAGTGTCTTTACTGGATTGTACGACAATGAGGACTTGGTAGTAGTACCAAAAAAAGAAGACGTTGCTCAACTACGAGATCCACAACCAAAACAACAGTATTTGGAACTCGAGCGCCCAACCACTATTATCACCACTACCACTACTACTGCTATGGACAACAATAATGCAAACTTGTCCACCATTTTGGAAGAGGGAGAGAGCCAATTGTTCGAACGGTTACCGGATGTGGTTGTGAATTATCCGCCCAATCAACCGCCAACCTTTGCGTGCTAGGCAGGCAAGCAGGTATTATACCGCGCAAGAGAACAGAATGATTTGGAATCATTCTCTTTGCATATATAAAACCTACCTACTACTTGCGGTATTATTGAGGGACAGCTCGAATGATTCATTGATTGATTGATTCAGCAAGTCCATAATAGTGTCGGGCAGTCGTGAGCCCAACTACTTTTCTCATGGTACCGAAATAGGTCAAGGCAACAATGGTTGCCACTCAATCGTCCACCAATAGAACTAAAAAAAGAAACTAAACAAAACTAGACAAGACTTTATTCTTTTAAATGTGTGGGGCGTATCTGCTATTACAATTCTTAGTCAGTTAGTCGAAAATGCTCTCCTGTTGCACGAATACGTGATGTACGGTACCGTAGGTAGTTCTTTTCCAGCGCGCTTTTTGTCCATGATGATGCACTTCTATTGTTTGATGGAAAGACTTTTGAGGGACTCAGTCTTGCTGAATGAATGAATTGGAATGCAACTTGGACTGCTTGCAATCTTGTTCCATGGAGCTCGGGTTCGTTTTCAACACCCCAGTTACCTTGGCCTCGGTTCTTACAACATTGTTACGGGGACATATATTGCTGTCTGTCTATGTGATGGGATTGAGGGATTGATGGAGGGATTCTGTTGTTTTTCCTGAATGTGGCATTCAAACCTCCAGAATCTCACATTGAGGTTCTTCTTCTAGGTGAAGGACTTCCAAGTCTTGGGCAATTGGAAACCCATTGGGATCCAATGTAAAGCCTCGAATCTCGGCAATGAGTCCGTCCACTTTGGAGCGCATCTTGATGCCATCTGGTTCCAAGTTGGTGGGCATGGCGTAATTGATGATACTATCTTCTTCATCAGTATCATCCTCGTCATCGTCATCATCATCAAACTCATCGTCGTCATCTTCAAAGTTCAACTCGCAAGTAAGAATCAACGAGGCATTGCTGCGTTCATCATCAGCAAACTGAATGGAGGCTCCTCCCAAATAAATGGATGAAGCGTTATGAGTGTGATCATCATCATCATCGTCATCACCCCAGTCTTCGTCAGAACTGACACTGGCTGTCTCGAGAACGGGTGCTCCTTCTGTCAAGTTGATTCCAGTGACAACATTGGCATTCTTAAGTGATGACCCATCCTTTGTGTAATTGATCTCACGGACCACAAATCGTTCCCCAGAAGGTTCTGCTGCTTTCGATGATTGCTGTTCGTCCGGAACATCGTAGATGCTAGATTGGTCCGTCATACTTTGCATCAAGTGAAGGTCACCGTAGGCATACAAAAGGTCGTCATCATTGTCTTCTTCATTATCGCGTTCAAAGATTCCCATGCGCACCAATCCCAAGCATCCTCCCATTTTGGGTCCCAGCTTGGAGTTTTCTTCAATGAAAACCTCAAAGTCTTCCTTTTCCAAAGAATTCAATGAAAGAAACGAATCCTCATCATCTTCATAATCATAATCGTCCTCATCATAGTCAAACTCATCTCCAATGTCCTCGTCCACCAATTCTTCAATGATTGGTGTTTCATCGACGAGGCGATCCTTCAAATCTTCCAAATAGACTTTGGATTCGTATTCGGCTAGACTGTATTCCACTTCGTACGAATCACTCTCTTTGTATTGTTGATAACAACGATCCACTGCACAAGCGACTGAGTGATGATTGGCAGAAAAAGAATGAGATGATGATGATGAAGAATCACCATCATCATCAGAAGAGGAGTCACAGCAGACGGTTGAGGTAGTGTCATCCATGGAAGAATTCTTGCTCAAGGCTGACTTTACTAATGAGTGGTGTTCATTAGCAATCTGCTCGTCAAAGGGAATCTCTAGTTCCGTCATTCTAGTGCTATTACTATACTTCTGCTTGGATTCTGGCATTCTATTGTTTTGTTTGCGAAACAGATTTTGTGAAGTTTTACGAGTTTGTTTGGTGGTGCCTCGATCAAAGAGCTCGATCACTGGTACGGCAGTGAATATTCTCTAAAATGACTTTGCACGTGGAGCCTCTAACAATTTTTTCATTCCCGTAGACAACCATGTGTGTTTTGGGGCGCCACTCTATGTCTCCCGCCATTCCTAGCCGTTGCGGACTGTTTCTCATTCAAATGCCATAAGTATGGGGTTCAAACCGATATCCTATCCCTGTCACCACGACATCCATCGGCATCTTACTTAGGTGATTACTCCGATGTGAAATTTTCCAATCGCGGCGCCAATATAAAAGGGGAACGCTGTGGATGCTTTCCCCGTAAACAATGGAAATAGTTTTCTTCAATATCATAAAAGTCCCCCCGATGATCGAGCCTTTACCCATCGTCTGCAATGCATGTATTGTATCATCGTGATGTAGGATGACAAGCAGAAGAAGACCCAAGGCTTTATAGGCAGAAAAGCGGCAGTACCAGCTTTGGATTGTTGTAGGCAGCTTTGCTTTCTTATTGTCGGCGTTCGAAGAACCTTATTGAAGTCGGATGTCATCATACATACATACATTCATTCATTCGGATCCGTAACTTGCACCTTGGCAATGTTTCAATGGTCCTAAAACGTCTCCTCATATCATGGTGGCGCACTGTGTACTATGGTGCATTCAAACACGACGACAACTCCTGTATAATAATTGCTTTTCAGTACACGATATGAATGAATGAATGAATGTTGGCCTCCTACTTCGGTATAAACACTCTCAGACGCGGGACCCCAACCACGGGACCAACCTTGGTCGTCGTCCTATTGTTTTGCTTGTAGGTGACTTCCATAATCTCCTTGAAGAGATACAAGGAATGAAAATTTTAAAAAATGCTGGGAATAGTACCCAACAAAGAATGTATCATTTCTGCTAGTGGCGACACTATTTTTATTCCTCTTCTACATACATACATGCATACATACATCCTCCACTCTCTATTCTCTAGTTTGTTTGTTGTTGTTGTTGTTGTTCTCTGACGAGACAAGACTGCTACTACTTTGTTAGTGTATCGTTCCTTGGACACTATTCCAAGAAACCTTTTTTCTTTCCATCATCCAATCAGTCAGTCGTCGTTATTCTTATTGTCTGTCTCATCATATTTCATCAGTATTTTAATCCAAGGAGAGTTGCTCCATGGTGCTTCCCCCCTCTTCTTCTTGACTGGCCTCGTCCCCGGCACCTTCAAAAAAGGTGGCATCGGCAAAGTCTCCACATCCTTGGACGCAGGCGCACAGCATGTGCGTGTCGGAATCGCGGAGCCCTTTGAGCCGTTCCAACAAATTCAAACGTTTTTCCAGGCTGGTCTTGGGCTTTTGAGTAGGCTTGTATGCTTGGTTGTGGATGTGTGGGAGTTCAAAGGTAGCATGGGCACCATCGTTCATCATCCCGCTTCGCATTTGTTGGCGAGGCGAGGAACGAAAGTTATCTTGGGTTTCATCAAAGGGCTCCGAAAAGACGATCGTACTAGTAGTATCTTGCTCTTGCTCTTGTTCGTCGCCGTCGTCGTCGTCTGACATGATGTCATTGAGAATTTCGTTTACGGTTGGTGCTGCTGCTGGGAAGGATGACGATGATGATGTCGCATGATGATCATTATCTTGCTGTTGGTATTTCACAATGTCGGCAAACTTGGTGCCATCTGGTTCTCGGTAGTCTTCCCAGGAAGAATCCTCATTGAGAATACTATCGTCATCGTCCAACAAGGCTCGATGCGACCACAAGGAAGACGAGACACTGCCAGCATCATGGACCAGGTCGGCGCTCGTCAAAATTTCCACGTAAATTGTCTTTCCGCCATTTTCCAAGTTGCTATTGCTGTCGGCCTCACGATGAGTATGGCTATTACTACTCTCCTGCTGAGCATTTCCTTTTGAAAATTCGCTTTCTACAGCAGAAGAAACCTCATCACCAGAGAGAATGGTAGCACCATCTGGTTCCAAGTGGTGCTCGGAATAGTCGTACTGGCGACGAGGAGAAAACTCTCCTTGAGGGACATAGGGGGGAAGGGAGGATCGTAGTGCTTGTCTTGTTGCTTGGGTTGGATATCTTGGGCAAAGCTCGTCCGTTTCTTCGGAGTCTTCAGACTCGTCATCACCAGCATCGTCAACGTCGGACATTTCGTCATCGGTGCAAAAGGAGGTACCCTTGGGGTCAGTTTGGAGGAGCATCAAGTAATCATCATCACTTGGCTCTGTCATACATCGACCAGCTGGCTCTGGGAGCTCTTTGAAGGGCACTTTGATCTCTCCCGAAAGGATGGATCGATCATTGCACTCCAACAAGCCCAGATTCTTGGAATGATGTTCTTGACCACCACCACCACCACTCGCCTCGTCCGTGTTCTCGGCAATCAGACCCATCAGATATGTGGCCAAGGCATTTGGTGGAACAATGCCTCTTTCCTGTTGTTCATCATCGTCTTCTTCGACCGACTCATAGGTGAATTCTCCCAAGGAATCATCTATTGTCGTGGAACCATCTTCTCTGCTAGACTCTGAATTCGCAGCCGTTTGTGCAGTCTTTTCGTCTGCCTCAATGGCACGGTTGATTCCTCCACACATTTTTCCACACTCAATACCGAACCAGCTCTCGTCATTGTCATTGGTATCGTTTTCTTGTACAACCGAGTCGTCTTGGGCGGGGTTTGGATCATGATCATCTTCATGATCACAAAGCTGACGATCTGGGGAGTGTAGTGGCGAGTTGGGCGAAAAGAGGAACAGACAGATGTCGAGACCATACTGCTCATGCGCACACAGCTGTTCCATGTTGCATGACATTCGAGATGCTAGTCTTCCATTTTCACTGCTTGCAGTGGTGTTGGTGCCATCCAAAGACGGAGTTTCTTCGTCTTTTTCTTCTTCTTGACCACCATTGTCTTTTCTCTGGCGTTTCTGAATCATCATGACTAGGTCATCGAGGTCATCATTTTCGACCTTTTCTTCATCGCTATCGTAGGAGTAGATATTGGTTGACTTGTTGGTAGTCTGATCCAGCATGTGGCGCACAAAATCCTCGTTGGCAATCACAGCTTCCTCTTTTGGACTGGTCAAGCAATCATTAAAGACCCCGACTGAATTGTCGTAGAGTCTTTCGGTTGCAAGCATTGCCTCGAAGATCATCGACGACATGGTGGTGGTGGCAACGAGAAAGGTCCTTGTGTTCCAACCAACAAATGGAGAAGACTTGTGTGATGGGAAAAAAATATGTGATGTCAATCTCAATTTTCTGAATTTGGTCAGTTTTCAAGTCACACCACGCGCCTGTGACATACAAGTGACAAAAAGGCTGCGCGGTAGGCTTGGCCTGCGACAGAAGGTGCACGATACGGATGGAAGAGCGGACCTCGGGATGCTTGTGACAGAATTTTGTCTTTCGGGGACACTCGACGCGAGCTCAATATTAAAATATCCCCCAACGCTAAATACTGTAGATTGATTCATTCCGTCACTTCTCCTCTTGGAACACTCGGGAAGTTCAGATCAGATTTTCAAATTTCACAAGATCGATTCATTCAGTCATCACTCGTCATCACTGACCGACCGCATTTTTTCAATACACACGAACATAATTTCAGGATGATGTACGTCAGCCGAAGATGACACTTTGATGTGTTCCAACCATGATACTCACAGAGACTAACCTACTTTTATTCCATCTCCTTTAAATATTGCTCCACAGCTCTAGACTACTATTGTGCAGCCTCTTTCTGACATCAGTTGCCTCGGCAGTGGAAGTTTCCTTAATATCTCAGAATGTATGGTTCATCTTAACTGCTTCCGTTCCAGCCATGGATCGGATTCCAGACTACATTGCAGAGTTTAGAAGTGGTACCTACGATATTTTATGCTTACAAGAAGTTTGGTCGGGCACACAGACAACATATCCAGATTTATTATTTGAAGGACTGAAGGAAGTTTATCCTTACAATGTGTCGACAGAACCACGACCACTTACGGGATTGAATTTGGGGTTGGATAGTGGCCTAATGATTTTGTCCAAGTATCCTATCGAGTCCTTTGCCTTTCACCAGTATGGCAACAGCTCAGGCATTGATGCCTTCAGTGGTAAGGGAGCTATGACAGCACACATCAAGGTTCCCGATGACGACGGCTCGACTCGAGATTTGATCGTGTCCAACACTCACTTGAATGCTGGTGGGCCATTGGAAATCCGGTTGAACCAAGCACGAGAAATGCGAAATTCCATTGACCGTTTTTTGAAGAACTTAGAAGAAACCGAAGGCTTGGATATTGACAAGGTACCTGTCTTTGGACTCGGAGATTTCAACACTGACGAGTGGAATGACGAATTGACCGAAGTTCAAGAGGGTTACCAACAACTTCTTGGTGTCTTGGGTCCCACTACGAAAGACATCTTCCGTTCTCTTTATCCGCCCGATGTCGAGGTGGGATTGACTACCAGCTCGAGTCGAATTGACTTTGTATTTGGCCTGTCCGGAGAGTACACAGTCGTAAGTGCTGGAGTGGACGGGTTTGTGCAAACGGCAAATCCAGCATTCCGACTCAGCGATCACTTGGGTGCCCATGCTACCGTCAAGTTGGAACCATTGTCGGCAAACGGGGGTGCTTCCTCTACGGAAAGTTCGGATTCGAGCATGTTCGGCCTGTGCTGGTCTACGATGTCTCTCCTGTTTCTATTCTCATCACACTTGATGACATATGCTTGAACAATATTGCACGAAAGATCTTGAAGTATCCTTTCTAGAATGCATACATAGAAAACTAGATTTCAAATCAGCCGTTTTAGATTTTCCTCTCTGAATCGTTACAATGCAATGTAAGCATACAATGCTTCAGCAAAAGGGAAGAGAGATGCAAAATGCTCAGAACACCCAATACGTTGACATTTTTCCTTTCCCCTTAAGTGCAGTGTATCCTCGAAGGGTTGTGGGAATTTCAGGTGCTTGTCTCACCAGCAACCTGGCGCTTGCTTTGGAGCAGTGAATCCTTTCCACCTCAGAGCTACTCTCCATTCGTGATGCTACATTCACAGTGTCTCCAAAGACTCCGTACCGAGGATTCAAATTACCAACCACATTGCTCACTACGGGACCAGAGTGGAATCCCACTCGAATCTTGATAAAGCCAAGTGAAGGATCTTCTTCGTCGATCGGCGTTTCAGATGCTGCCGTGATGGCTTCTTTTGCAAACAGAGCGATGCGCTTCGCATGATCGCCAGACTGGTCGGTGGCTAGATTGCCAGCGCACATGTAGGCATCGCCGATGGTTTCAATCTTGAAGAGCTCATGTTTTCTTGATAGATCATCGAACTTGTGGTACAATCGATCAAGCAGCTGAGAAACCTTCAATGGTTCAAACTGGGATGCAATCTTGGTGAAGCCAACAATGTCGGAGAAGAATATAGTAACGCTGTCATGAGATTCCGGCTCGACTTTTCCTCCCTTGGCTATGACTTCGGCGACATGTCGAGGAAACGCCTGATACAGAAAGTGCTTGGACTCTGCTTGATTCTGGCTACCCAGCAAACGACGATTCGATCGGGACGCAACAGCTTCAAAGACACTAGCGTCCAGCTCCTGCAGACGATTGTCAAGCTCTTCCGCACTGGGTCGAAGCTCTGGATCGGAGTGCCAAAGAAATTGAACAAGTTTCTTGGCCTTGACTGGGCATTTTGTCGGAATTAGTGGGCGCCGGCTCTGTCGGCTATCCGTAATTGCGTTGATTAGATCCTCGTTTGATTCTGTTGCTTCGCTGTACGGTTCCTGTCGAGAGAATACCTCATTCATCATTATTCCAACCGAATACATGTCAGATTTGCGAGTGTTCAATGAACGACCGGTCAAAAGTTCAGGGGCCATCCACAACGGTGTACCGGTCGCACTTTTAGTATTTCGGTGAGACAATCCAAAGTCGGAGAGCTTCGCCCGGAATTTGGAGTCGATGAGAATGTTTCCAGTTTTCAAATCGCCGTGGACTATTGGCGGCTTTGAAGCGTGGAGGAAACGAACACCTTGGGCAATGTCCTGCAGTATGCTATGGATTAGGTCGGCTTCCAACATGATTGACGGATTCAGAAGTACCTCCTGGAGCGACCCGTGTTCCATGTATTCCATGATCATCATCTAAAACGAGTGGAGCAAAACATTAGGCATATCGTACTCGGTCAATACCGATGGAAATCTGGATTTCGGCACTCACCTGTTCGACTCCTTTTTCAATGACCGCGCCTGTCAAAACAATGAGGTAACAATGTGAGCTTTATGTTTGTTGACACGAGTGATATTATCATGAGCCTGCACTTACCCATAACAGTGGTGATGTTGGGATGACGAAGCTTTGACAACAGCCTCATTTCTTTAACGAATTCACTCTTTCTTCTAAAGCGACTCTTTGACTCCATTGAGCTTGCAGTGAGGATGTTCTCCTCATCTGAATCAATCGATACTTCTTGAACTTCCATTGAAAATGTAACGCTAGTTTTTTTTCCTGTGTCTGGTCTGTCCGTGAAGTCGACTAACTTTGATTCTGCAGAGCCCGAGGTTAAGCTGGTGCTCGAACGTTTGACCTTTCTATCGGATCCTTCTTCCAAATCCAAATATGTGTCCAAAGCACCACTTTCATCTCGTTTCGAGTTGGAAATTGACTTGCTACCGCTACTGTTCGACCAGCCGCCCCAAAACGTACTACCACTCGAACCAGTCCTTCTCTTTGTCGGAAGAACCTTTTTAACCGCAACCTTTGAGCCTCTGTAGTTTGCAAGGAGGACAAATCCAAATCTTCCTTCACCAATGACTTTCGGTGGATCACTAAGCTCCAGCTCAGAACTCTTCACCAACCACAAACTGTCGGCTTCCCTGCTCTTTTTTCTCACATAGCACGATACGCAGACGGCCAGGATTGTCATGATCGGAATGAAAGTACCTACATTCAACGCGGATCATGAGATACATGGAGAACGCAGTTTGAGTGATAGGGCAGTCCAAGAAGCAGATTCGAGAAATGACATTCAAGTACTCACCCCACATGACATGTTGGCCTTCGACACATCTCCCAAACATCGAAAATGTCCTATCTTCACAGCGGCAAGTTCCATCTTCGTTGGGAGTTTGCTTGGTTGGGCATGTATGATACACCACTTGCACACGGAGCGGAGATTCATCTATTTGCTCTTCACCATTGAAGATCTCAAGGACCATTAGTCCGACACGAGTGGAAGTCAAAGGTAGCACATATTGATTGGGCTTTTGTCCCGGCACCACATCAATCTCACGCTCATTATTCCCCTCGAGAGCAACGACCCGCAGATTCAAGCGTTCTCTAAGCTCAAGATTGTCTGCAATTGTGAAGTTGAGAACATCATTTTGGACAAGGGTTCCGCATATGCTCATTTTCTTGCATCCATTTCCTGGCTTATATGTGGCTTGTGGTGCAACTTCGACAGGGAAAGCCTCGAAGCACGGTTTGCATAAGCATTCGGACCCTTCTGGGCAGATAAGTCCAGCATCTTCACAGGATGAATCAAACTCGTCTCTCGGCAACTTGAAGAATCCAACTGGACATTCAACTTTGTCATACAAGTCAGGAGAAGAAGAGCACCTCCAATCTCGAGTGACTGGATCTCTCTTGAGGATATTCGTATCGAAATGGAGCTCGTTTACATCGTCGTAGGATAATGTTGTTCTCCAACCAGCGTATCTCCCATCAGAAAGAGCCTTGGCTGCCGCAAGCGCCGTATCCATTGTAGTGTCACAAGAAGCTTGGGGATCCACCACAGCAAGATCATTACAATGATCTGCAGGGTTGATGTTGCCTTCAAGGCATGATTCCACCATTAGCCCTGTGTCTCCTTGCCTCTTGACTGAAAGAAGAGCTGCTTGTACTTCTTGGCTGATCTCGAACGGAGTCTTTTTCGTAGCAACAAAGTTCCATTCGGGATAGAGTGGCGTCGAATGCTTGTATGGAAAGACAGTTCCCGAAGCTGTCATGTCTTGTCGGCTGTCAATAATCTTGATCTTGGTAAAGTCGACTAGGTTGCCTTCTTCGTCTCTGGTCCGTTCAATCAATCCTGTACGTACGAAGCCAACGTCAAAGGTACCATCCAGCACTCCTCGAACGATATCATCCTGGTTTCCGGTGAAGACAAGCTGAGCAGGGTCGGTAACAAATGACATACCATTCTTTTGCATCTCATAGAACTGCATCAGGCCAGAACCAAACCCAGCAATGGAGATGGCGGCAATCGTCTTGTTCCTCAAGTCTGTGATGGTGTTGATATTATCATTGCCTGCTTGTGTGATAATCAGACCACCAAACTCAGACATGCTGACGGTCTGCACGCCAACTTCGGTCGACACAATGAGTGAAGCGAGTGATTGGGTGGCAAACTGTGTCGCAATGCAAGAGGAAACGCTTGGGCTCGAAAATAGGAAGTCTAGATCTCCTGCTTCAATCTGTTCGAACATGGAAACAAAACTGACGTCCACCATTTCGAAATCAATTGGCGGGTCAAAGCGTTTCCCAGCCGTTGCCGATAGGTATTCCGCAAAGGTGGCATTGTACGATGTATAAGCAGTTTCGACGCCTCGATTTGCCAAAACTCCAATCTTGTACTTTGGTTTGTGTCTCGATGAGTCAATTGGTATTCCCGTAAAGCACGAGGACTGATATTGCTGAAGATCTTGAGCCATGGTAAGATGCAATAGCATCATCCATTGCAAGATAAGGACCTTCATTCTTCTTGAACCAATCAATTTCACAGCTTTAGTTTTGCTTGATGTTTTTGTTGGTTTCGATATGGTAGCAAGAAATGTGACGGTTTATTGGGGGCGTTTTCTGCATCGGTCCCACCGGGAGTTCGCCAGCGCAGTCATGATATAAAATAGCCCGGCTTAATTTTCACACCGAAAATGTATCATACCTCTTACAACCGCTTCGCCACTTGGGGCAGAAAATCTTGTCACTCGCGTCATTCAGGTTCTGTTCCCTTTTTTTCCATTTAGTAAAGGCTTCTCCTCTCAACTGTACATGGTATTCTCGATAGATTCGTCAACGCGGCCTTAAAAGAAAAACAGTCGATCGATTTCTAATTTCCACTGGCGAAAAGTTGCGGGCTTTCTGTCCACAGGTCTCATCGGCAGTTTGTCAGCTGTTTTTTAGTCCGGAATAATTTTCACAGTGAAAATGTCTTTTAAAACTATGAACCGCTCTGCGCACGTGTATTTATTACCAGCAGAAATGACTGCTTCGGACTGGCAGAAAAACTCGTTAACGTCACAACAAAAAGAGTTTTTGCCTCATTTCCGGAAAATGTTTCTGTGCCAACATCCGACTCACTCCGCGATCACTTGAGTGCCCATCCTAGAACTATTGCGGCAAAGCCCGGATGCGAGTATTATTTGTAAATTATATACATGTCCCTGTCTAAGAAAGCTAGAATACAATATACAACTATCGGTATCAGTACACCATACTAGATTACAAATCGACCGTTTTCCATTTAAAAACTAGTCTACCAAACTTCAGCAAAAGGGAGATTGAAATTCATTCTCAGCACACGCAATAATACTCCGTTGTCATCTTCCCCTTCCCCTCAGTCTTGAATGTCCAGCCACGTAGGGTAGTGGGTGTTTCAGGTGCTTGCTACAGAGCAGCGAATCTTCGTCTACTGCGAGCTACTCTCCAACCGTGACGCTACATTCGCAGTGTCTATAAAGACCCCGTACCGAGGGTTCACATTACCAACCACCTTGCTCACAACGGGGCCAGAGTGGAATCCCATCGTCTTCGTCGATCGGCGTTTCAGACTCTGCCTTGATGGCTTCATTCTTTCTCACAGATTCCGGTAGAGGCGATGGGAGCTCTTTCTGGGCGTTTTGGGTGACCTTCTTGACACTATTCAAATGTGAAGGCAACGCGCGCAAAATCCGACGAACACAAGGAATTTCCTGCATCTACATTAGATGAAACTTCGAATATTATGTCAGTTCACACTGTATATTGCTTTTCAAGCATGATGCAATCCTCAATTTCCCTTAAAAGTTTGTTTTGTTTCGAGGAACAGTAGTAATATACATTTCCCTTCCGTCAGCGAAAAAGCTTTTCAGGTGAAGGAGGGCACTATTCGACTGACTCACTCACTCGTCCACATTGTTTCTGAAGAAACATAACTACGATCATCTCTTGAGAGCCCCTGGAAAACGAAGCAGTACACTCAGAGAGACTTCATCTTCTATACCTTTTTAACCAACCCAGTATGTAGTCATCTTTCCTTTTCCCTTGATCTCTGTTTCTCCCCTCAGGCGTACTTTGATCTCCGGCGCTTGAGTCATTAGAAGTTTTGCACTAGCTTTCGAGCAATGGATGCGACCTTCCTCAGAGTTGCTCTCCATCCGTGAAGCCACATTCACGGTATCTCCAAAGACTCCGTAGCGAGGATTCAGATTACCAACTACATTGCTCACAACGGGACCAGAGTGGAATCCCACTCGGATGTTTATGAAGCCATGAGAAGGATCATCTTCATCAACCAGCGTTGTTGATGCAGCTTCGATGGCATCCATGGCAAACAACGCGACACGTTTCACATGATCAAGATACTGATCTGTGGCTAGATTGCCAGCACACATGTACGCATCACCAATGGTCTCGATCTTGAAAAGCTCGTGCTTTCTCGACAAGTCATCAAACTTCAGGTACAAACGATCTAGTAGCTGCGAAACTTTCAATGGTTCGAACTGGCCAGCAATTGTGGTGAACCCGACAATATCCGAGAAGAATATAGTAACAATGTCATGGGATTCGGGCTCAACTTTCGCTCCCGACTTCAATACCTCGGCGACATGTCTTGGAAATGCTTGATACAAAAAGTGTTCATCGTTATCACCTTGAGACTTTGGGTGCTCCTGCATACTGTGAGAACCCGAAGCATGGGCACAAGCTTCAAACGCTTTAAAATCCATTTCTTGCAACCTATTGTCAAGCTCACTTGCTGTTGGACGGAGGCTTGGGTCGCCATGCCACAGGAATTTGATGAGTTTTTTCACCTTAATCGGACAATATGATGGTATTCGAGGTCGTTTATTCTTCTTCCGGTCCACTATTCCCTTCAGTAAATCTTGATTTGACTCGGTGGCATCATAGTAAGGCTCTTTCCGAGCGACTATTTCGTACATGATAATACCCACAGCGTACATATCAGATTTTGGAGTATTGAGGGACTGCCCAGACAGAAGTTCTGGAGCCATCCACAATGGCGTTCCAGTTGCTTTGTCAGGTTTACGATTCGAGAATCCAAAATCAGAAAGCTTGGCGCGGAACTTCGAATCGATCAAAATATTCTGCGACTTCAAGTCGCCGTGAATAACTGGAGGCTGTGATGAATGAAGAAAGCGAATCCCAGAAGCCATATCCTTCAGTATATTCAAAATCAAGTCCGCTTCCAGAACCATTGTTGGGTTTAGAAGAACTTCTTGGAGCGACCCGTGCTCCATGTATTCCATGATCATCATCTACAAGAAGCAATCAATCAGTGAGACCAGAATCTTGAACGTAGTGCTAGAACTGTAGGATACGACACTTACCGGATCCACACCTTTTTCAATTACCCCGCCTACAATGAAAGAACCAGTTTGTGAGCGTCCAAGCCAGACGCCGAATATAATGAATCAGACGCACAAAATACATACCCATAACAGTCGTAATGTTTGGGTGCCGCAGTTTTGACAACAATCGCATCTCTTCTATAAACTCAAGCCTTAGCTGTGATAAACTCTTTTCCTCGACGGGGGTCTTTCTCGACGATTTCGGCTTGATCAGGCCGTCCTCGTTAAGATCAATGATGCGGCTCTCAGTTGATGCATGCAAATTGAGAATGCCTTCGCTAATAACAGAATCATGGAAGCTCATGCTCATATGCTGACTACTCCCAATGGAGCTGACACTTGAATCATCAGTCTTTTCTCGTAACTTCAAATCTGGGTTGGATCTTAAGTCGATACTAATGCTTTCATCATCAGCGAAATCATACAGGTTTTCAGACATTTGGCTTGTTGTATCCCGAGATTGAATCTCGTCAACTTGGCTTGGTTGGTTATCCTCATTGGTAACTTTATGTTTCGTTCGAATGGCCTTTTTCCCCTGTTCCAAATCCACCTCCTCTGTCGACGATACGCTACTTTTTGGTGATACTGCCGGTTTATGAACTTTCCTTTCTTCATACCCAAAAAGAGCACTTTGCGAGCCTCGCCTGCTCTTTTTTGGAGGAATGACTCTCTTCACTGCGACTTTTGACCCTCGGTATTCTGCCATCAAGACAAAGCCAAACGATCCTCTGCCAATGATGATGGGCGGATCTTGAAATTCAAGCTCTTGTGAGTCCACTAGCCATAGACTATTTGCCTCGCGTTGCTTCCGTTTGACGAAAAAGTACAGCGCAGTGGACCCGATAAGGAGCAGTGGTAATATCACGCCGACTAGGAATTTCCATCGACTGACGCATGATCCAAAGACTGGATAGCTCGTGTTGTTACAAACGCACAACCCCCTGTCATTTGCAATTTGGCTGCCGGGACAGCTTCGGTACTCCACCTTTACACGTAGAGGCGAGACATCAATTTGTGTTTCCCCATTGAAAATCTCGAGCACCATTATTCCCACAGTTGTTGAAGTCAAGTTGAAGGAATACGAATTGTTGGTACGGTCCGCTTCTATCGCTAGCAGCCTTTCGTTGCTGCCTTCCAGTACATTCACTCTCAAATCCAAGCCAGATTCGAGTTTCAAGTTGTCAACAATTTTGAATGGTATTTCCTCATTTTGCGAAATGACAGAACAAACCGACATCTTTTCGCATGAATTTCCCCGAGTGTAATTGACTTTTGGAGCAACCTCTATTGGAAAGGCTTCGTAACAAGGACTGCAAATACATGTATATCCGTCTGCACAGCTGACTCCAGCACTGTCGCAACTTGTGTAGAAGGAATCAAATGGCAACTTGAAGAAACCATCTGGGCACAATATGTGGTCATACACGTCACTCGAAAATGAACATTGCAATGTTTGCGTTGTCGGATCGTCTCGAATGATACCAGTGTTTCGTAGAAGCTCTTGTACTTTGATATACGACAAGGATGTTCTCCAACCAGAGTACCCTCCATCAGAAAGAGCCATGGCAGACACATTCGCTATTTCAATAGTAGTATCACATCGGGCAGTCGGATCAATGGCTTGAAGATCGTTGCATAGAGCCGTGTCCCCTGGATTAATATCCAAACAAGACTGCCATGCGTTGGCAGCTTTGGCATGGTCTGTCAAATCGAGCAATGCGGTCTGCGTCGCTCGGCTGACATCACTGGAGGTTCTCCCTAGCGCTGCAAAATTCCACTCGGGATAGAGAGGCGTGGAATGTTCATATGGAAACCTTCCACCACTTTCGGTGACGTCTTGTCGGGAGTTGATAATTTTGAAGTTGTCGAGTTCGATAATGTTTCCATTCACATCCGTTACGCTTCCAATTAGCCCTGTACGGATGAATCCTGCATCAAACCTTCCATCCAGAACGCCCCGAACAACTGCGCCTTCATCACCGGTAAAGACGTATTGAAGTGGATCGTTAATGTAGAACAATCCCGCCCTTTGCATCTCATAAAATTGCATCAATCCAGATCCAAATCCCGTAATTGAACTGGCAGCAATGACCTTGTCCTTCAGGTCAAAGATTTCATTTATGTCAGCATTGTTGGCTTGTGTGATGATGAGACCACCAAATTCCGCCAAATTGTATTCTTCCGAGTCAACTTCTGTAAGGACTGTGATTGTTGCCAGAGATTGTAGGCCAAACCGAGCACTGGCACAAGCAAATGGAGTTGGACTCAGAAATGCAAAGTCCACTGGGATGTTATCATCTGTCACGGATTCAATTTCCAGGTCAAGCACCTCAAAAGTGATGGGAGGGTCGAATCTTTTTCCGGCTGTTAATGAGAGATATTCTGCGAAGGTTTTCTGGAAAGAGGCAAACACAGTTTCGACTCCTCTCCTGGCAAGGACACCAACCGTGTACACTGTCTTGTGTCTAGCTGGATCAAACGTAACCGGAGCTTGACATGAGGAGCATTGCTGAAGCTCCCGCCGGCCCGTAACCAAGTGTATCCATAGGTGTAGGATAGATAGGAAGGTTATTTGTCGTATTGGCATCGCAAAGGGTTAGCTTTGACAAAGGAAGAATGATGCTTTGAATTCACCTGGACCGAATTATATTATTGGAGGCCACATTACTATACCGGTGGAAATAGCCTTGCCATGCTCAAGTTGCGAGCTTGTCAGAAATAAAGATCAATGACGTAGGCCAATGAGATCTAATCGGAAAAACAGGTTTGTAAAATGCGAGGCCAGACAAAGCAACGTGGCATTCTGTGAAAACAGAAGGTTGACACCTAAATTTGGACTACTTATTGACACGGAGAAAGAGATGTGTGCCATGCACATGGCGAACACAATCCGTGACTGAATGAGTCTTAGAATGGGGCCGTGCGTTGAGACCTCATTTTTTTTTTCCTCGACCTTTTTTCAATCCTATTTCCTCGACCGTTTTTCAATCCCTTGTCGTCATTGGCAATCAACCAGACTCGGGTACAGTAGTATCTTTGTCGAGAAATCTCATGATGTTTTCTCCAAACTTGATACAAAAAACAAATTCATCATGACTTCGATCAAACAAGAAATTTACAACGATGAAGAACTCCCGCCTCCTGAAGTTCAAGAGGGAAGAAGCCGTGCATTCTGGGTATTTTCGGTGCTGGGACTTGTGGTGGTAGCAGCAGGAATTGCCGGTGTGACCTATGCGGCAGTTCCCAGTTTGAAACCAGCGAGTTCGGAAGCAGCCGTAGGAACTAATGTTGAAACCTCTGCTGGAGAGCCGACAGGGTCACCTATTGCGATCCGAGCCACTTTGGCACCAACTTTCGAGGCCACCTCTTCCTCTGGAACGGGAGATTGTAACAGTGGACAAAAGTTGGTGGAATTTTTCATTCAACTCGATCAAGACTCAAACCATGAAACTGGATGGTCCCTCCACTGCAGCGAAGGAGAAGTATGGAACGTCCCCGTTGGAATTCTAGAAGAAACCAAAGAAAACCGAAGTGGAAACAACCAGATCATGCAATCCACTTGTGTGGATGATACTGAGACCTGCGAGTTCATCGTCTATGACTCTTACGGTGATGGTCTCATGGAAGGCAACGGATACTTTTATCTTCGATATGGTGCTGCTACTGTGGCAACCTATGCCATGTCGGAGGGTGAGTTTGATGAATTGAGGTACTGCTTTGGGCCTAACTGCCATGAAGAGTTAGATCCCATCCAAGACGAACAATTGGACCCCATTGAAACCACCGATGAGTGCGCTAGACTCTACCTTGGGATTGGTTTCGATGCTAACCCAGAAGAACTAAGCTACCAAGTCCAATGTAACGGTGAGGTAGTTCTCCAAGGACCATGGGGAGACAACCTTCCCTTTTCCATCTTTGAAGAAGAGACTTGCGTGCCATTGAACTCGTGCTGCAAATTCAACGTGACAGACAGTGGTGGCGATGGTTTGACTTCCATCCAAGGAGTCGGAGGTGACTATGGTTGGATCTACGTTGAATATGGCATGGAAAAGGTCTATGGGTACACTGGGGATGACGACGGTGCCTTTTCGAATGCCGAAGCTGCTTTTGGAGATGGCTGCGAAGGCGGTGCTTAGAATGTGAAGGATCAAACACACTTCAATCGATTGTTTTGTATCATGGTGTATATGTGATTGAAGTGATTGACATTATATTCTCATAATTTATAGCTAGCATTCTGGCAATTTTGTGCTGGAATGCAAGTAATCATATTAAAATAAGTCAAACTACTTTTTGAGCTACAGTAAGATCTTGTTTCAGATTGAGTCCTAGGTTTGTTACTTTTTACAAGTCTAAGCGACTGCGGCACAACCCGGCGTCAGTATCAGCGAGGTTGCGTTGCGTACGAAACCATCGAGTTCCACCTTGCAGTATTCTCGATTTCGTGAGCTGATATCATATCCCATAAGCATGATTGCTGACAAGACAAATTGTAAACATTGCTGTTGTTTCTGAGGGTTGCTGAGCCTTCGATGAACATCCGCCAGATTATTGGCAGCCACCAGTGCGAAGAAAAAGGAAGCCTTGCTCTTTTCTTTGAGTTCGGTTTGATATACCAGTTGGTACAGTCGAACAGCAATTTTGAAATTGTTTTGCTTTTCATCCAGGGCCTTCAAGTGGTGAGCGAGTGCCAGATTGAACGTCAGTATCTTGGGCATGATGTTTCCCATGGAATGACCCATGGAATCTGGTTTGGTGACGATTGGAATTCGGTAAAGGTATCCATCATCATCATGATTGTGAGAAGAAGAATCCTCTCGGTTGCAAAATTGTCGGACAAAATCACAGCTGTCGTCTTCCTCCATGGCTGATTCACTGTGCTCTTGAACAAGGCTGTGACTGTATTCGATGCAAGCTTCCAAGGAGCAGTGCTCGCAGTTGCACGCAGTCCGATGTTGATCTTGCTTGCTGACTTCCATTGCCCTGACAAAAAAGGAAATGGCACGGTTGCATCTTCCTGTGGTAATGCAGTAAACTCCCTTTTGGTTGAGAGTCTGTACAAGTGCACTGGGTGAAGGTGAAGGTGATGTTGTTGATGATGTTGATGAGTCCATTCTGAGTTGAGTGTGATGAGTCAGTGTACGAGCGTTTGACAAAAAAGAAAATTATGGGAGATGGGAACCTGGGATTGGTCCAAGTTTGAAAGTGGGACACGATTAGAAACGACATTGAGGAGTGACAGAATTGCGTTTTCCCGTGACCACGTCGAAATGACTCCCAACGCATCTCAGGCCGGAAAAGTCCAGTTTCCTTTAAGTAAAATCTGACCAAGATAGGTTTGTAACGGCGGTATTTAGCATTTACTTCACAACGGCGGAAACCTTCTGCTTATTTTCCGGACGTTTCAACCACGTTGATAAAAACAAAAAACCGCAAAATGACTTTTCTGTCATTGGAAAGACTTCTTCGATGGACCAAGCCGACTGCAAATTCCAAAACGTCTGTACGCGGACTGGCCGCTTACGATATGACCTGAAGAGGGAATATAATAAAGGCACAGGTCATCGATTGCAAGATAACGTTTTAGCCTAATTGAGCAGCACTACTGGGAAAATGTGGGGAAGTTCGTTTGCGGATCTGGCAAAGCAGGCAGCTGAGTTGCAGGAACAAGCGGCCAAGGCAGCTAATCAATTTCAGGAGCAAGCTGCGTCAGTTGTCGTAAGTTTATAATTTGCACAATCATCGGTTCTTTTGAGATGATTGTGATACTTGGAACATGTGCTGTTCATTAAAGAGGATTTTTTAAATAGGCAAAGGGCGTCAATGAATTTGATGCTGACGTTGTCTTCCTTTGCTTCTGCGCTTCTATAACCACATTCATCTCACCCTAATCGCTTATTTTTAAAATCAGGAAAATGTCCAATCCGAAAAGTCTTCCAATTTTACATCCCCCAACTTCGCCTCGGCAGGTGGCTTTTTCAACATGGACTCGCTTCAGCAGGAAGGTGACAAAGAGTTTGCAGTCAAGGCAAAAGCACCACAAGCTGCTACTGCACCTGCATCTGCACAATCCCGAGCAGCTCCGACTACTATCGTGGAGGAACCAACGAAAACAAAAGAAACACCAGCGCCCGCGGAAGAATCTGCAGGAGAAGAGGAGGAAGAAAATGCCCCTGCTGATGACGACGATGACAATGATGAAGAAGATGACGACGATGGTGAAGACCAAGAGGATGATCAAGAAGCACTAGAAAGGGCATGGAAAGAACGTCAGGAACAAAAGAAACGAGAAAAGGGAATGGCACAGGCTGCACCTGCCCCTGATGCAATTCAAAAGCAATTTGAAGGGACAGTGAAGGATGCTAGCAGTGATGAAAAGACTGCTGATGAGGGAATGGATGGTGACGATGAAGAGGCTGACGAGGGTGGTTCCGACGGAGAAGATGGTTGGGATGACATTGGAAATGTAGATACGGATGATACAGAAGACGAGGCTACGGACCCTGAGGGCACACAGGAAGAAGTAATGAAGGAGGCCCCACCTTCGGCAGCAACGAGTACTGATTTTCCCCAACCCATCAGAATGGATCACGACGATACCAAACTGGAGAATGCGGAGGAATCAAGTAATAATATGGACAGGCCACCTTCAACTATGCGCCAAGAACCAGCGCCTTCGTCGGTACCAGCACAGCAGGCTGCCATCCCTGATCATGTATTGAATCAATTTTCGGAGCAGCTAAAACGATTGGAGGAGAATCATTTGGCCGAGAAACAAGCTTCACAACGGCGGCATGAGCAGGAATTGCAAGCACTCAAGCAGGAGCTTTCCCAAACCCAGCAAAGTCTACGACAGGCACAAGCGGATGAAAAACGAGTAAAATCAGGACACAAACTGAAAGTGGATGCGATGACAAGGGAATTGAGTGGTACCCAAGAATTGTTGTCAGATAAGGAGAAGGAATTCAAGCGCATGCAGCAACAACATCTGAAGCAGCTACGAGATTTGGAAAAGCAAATGGTAAAGGCTGAAGATAGCTCACAAGGAAACGTGGCGAAAGTTAGAGCTATGGAGGTAAGTCTCGGATCGTATTGGGCAGTTAACCCGGACATTGCAGGACTGACGTAGACCTTTTTCACAATTTGACATTCGCACAGAAACAAGTCCAAGATGCCAACGCAGCTCTTGAAGCTTCAAAGGAGGAATATAACACACTGAAGGAGAGAACGAAAGTCATTGCCGGTGAACTGAAAGAGCGTCGCGCAGAATGCCGAACTCTTAGTTCAGAAGTCGAGGTTCTGAAGGCGAACAACACAAGCCTTCAAGATCAGATTACCCAAATGCAAGGTGAATCCCTCGACATGAACCAGAATACGAAAGAGAAGCAGCTAGAACTCCATACGTTGAGGAGTCAAGTCGCTGAAAAGGAAGCTGAATTGAAGGAAGCCCAACAGGCCATCGACAAAGCAGTGGAGAAGGGCGACGAAGCCTTGTCAACCTACAAAAAAAAGGCGCAGCAGTCCTTGTCGCTCGCCAATGCTCGAATGGCTTCCGCGGTGCAGGCGAGGGAAGAAGCTGAGATGGAAGCTCGGGCCGCTCGATCAACAGCCGATACTTCCATGCAGAGAGCCCTCGTGGCCGAGCAAAATGGAAAAGAGGCTGAGGCGAAGGCAAAAATGTTTGTTTCCAAGATGGAAAAGGAAGTTGCACAATACAACCAAGTGAAGGAAGCACTGGAGAAAGTCACTGGAGAATTGGAGCAAGCGAAAAAAGATGCAGAAGAACTCAGCGAAACAAACGCCAAACAGACATGTGAACTCCAGAGTATTGCTGGCCGTCTGGAAGCCGCACAGAAAACAACGGAAGATGTCAATGCGGCACTTGCCGAGTCAGAAAACCGCAGCAGTGAACTCTTTGAGGAGACTGAAAGATTGAACCGCGAAATCCATCGCCTGAAGGATGAATTGCATCTCATGGCCCTTCGAATGAAGAATAAGAAAAATGACGCCGAGGAAAAGAAGGATGGATCGGAGCAAGCACGAGAAGTCGCTTTGAATTCGGAAGCAGAAGCAACCATCAATATGCTGAGACAAGAACTCGACGATGCAAATAAGGCAATCAAGGAACTGAAGGAAACTCTCAGAGCAACAGTGGAAGAAGCCGAGGCCATAAAATCTGGGGCTCCGGCTGGCAGCGCTCCAGCAAATGCTCCGTCGAGCGAAGATGGCGGCGGCGGCGGTATGCCATTGTTCTATGCAATGGAGAAACAGGCCGAGTTGACTCAAGCAAGAAATGAAATCACTCGCTTAGCAAACCTTTTGGGTGACTCGGAAGCTGATAAGCAACATGCCATGGAGAACATGAAAGACATGCAAACCAGGATGAACGAGGCCCTCGCCAAGCTGAAGCGACAAAATCAGCGCGAGAAATTCACGCCTCAAGAAGAGCAAGTAAATATGGAATACTTGAAGAATGTGACGTTGAGTTTTGTCAATGCAACAACAGTAGCCGAAAAGAAGGCCTTGCTTCCCGTGATTGGAACTGTGTTGTGTCTCACGCCCGAGGAACTCAGCAAGGCGACCACCGCCTTGGATAGCGGTAGCAGCACAATGGAGAGTGTGACTAGCAGTGTTCTCAGTTTTGGATGGGGTTCATGATGAGACTAGCCTAACAGCCAAATAAATTGAACCATGACATCACACTCGACTCAATTAATCCGTAATAGTTTCAAAAAACAAAGAAAGAATTTTGATTTACTAATTACAATTTGTCGTGACACTAAAATAGCGGCAGCGTCAGTACGGCATTAACCAACACGCTTTGACTGATTCCCGGGTACATGCCCTGGAGCAATGGATACGAGCAGAATGAACCTTTAATGTGGTGACTAATCAAAAGGACGCAAAATTGATTCGACCAGTCATCACAGAAAAAATGATTCTCAAAATCTGCTTTTTTGTCAGCTCGTCCAACACAAAATCGGTTGCGAGAGCGTCATTCCCGATACATTGCTAATAGAAACATTATACATGGGAATCAGTCAAAGTCAAGAGTCAAGAAAGCCATGGGAGGCCACTCAGATGATTGATCAAACTCTTCTTAGAGTTCATCCTTTCCAAGCGCGGAGATGGCATCAATCATGCTTTCGGCGAGAGTGACATCAGGGCGTTCATCACCCGCTGGATCCTGAAAGTAAACGAAAAGAAAAATTGTCAGAATCAACCACACACACGACCTCGTATTAATATGATCGACTCATCATAGTTTCCAAAATAGTGATATGATAAGACTCACATCTTCAGCTTCGGCAACCTTGACAATCTTGACCTTTCCATCCTCAATGAACAAGGCGAATCGCTTGCAACGATTGATAAGTCCCACTGACTTTGGACCAGCATGAGTCAATTCCATATCAAGCTTTTCGGTAAGCTCGCCATATGGATCACCCATGAGCTTAATGATAGAAGTCTTGGCAACTCCTTGGTCTGAAGCCCAAGCATCCATCACAGCTCCATCGTTGACGCAATAGATAATAATTTCGTCAACTCCAAGCTTTTTCAATGCGTCCTCTTTTGCCAGGTAACCAGGTACCTGGCGACTAGATCAAGTAGGGGTAAAGGCCCCTGGAAGACCCACCAGGATTACTTTCTTCCCAGCCACACGCTCGTCAAAGTTAATCTTCTCGGGAGGGAACCCGAAGTGAAGGTCCACATTCTTGGGAACCTTATCACCAACCTTGATAGCCGAGGCACCAGTGAGGCAGGCTAATCCAAGAAACAAAGCTTTCAAGAGCTTCATGGATGATACAGTATGATATTGTCAATGTATATATAATACCAAGATATTATGTTATTATTTACGGTGTTTTTTTATCGAGATTTCGATCGACGGAGAAATCTTGGTCAACGTATCGGACGACGCTCAGACGACAGATAGAGGATTTCTATCAAATGTCTTGTTCCTCTTCCTCCAAATGCGTTGATGGTTTATGATTGCGGTCCATCGTATCCGTAGAATTGGTATCTTTTGATGCTGCTGGCTTGCCATTACTCTGGGATGATTCTTGTTTTCGAACTACTGGCAGTCGCAGTTTGTTCTTCATCTTGGAATCAAAGACATACCAATAGATGCCTCCGACGAGCAAGCCCCCACCCACAATGTTGCCCAAGGTTGCTGGCAAGAGGGCCTCCAAGAGCAACTTTTTGATGGAAATATCAGCTCCCAGCATCATACCAAGTGGAATCAAAAATTGATTGGCGATGCAGTGATCAAATCCCATCAATACAAAGGCAGTGATGGGGAACCATAGGCACAGAATCTTTCCAGCCACTTCTTCGGCACAGGCAGCTTGCCAGACACCGACACAGACCATAAAGTTGGCGGCAATGCCTTTCAACAAGATGCAGCCCCAGGATGGTTTGGTCTTTTTGAGTGCCACGGCAATGGCAAAGTCAATCTTATCCAGACTCTCGAGCGAATCAGATGCATAGGCCAGAAGATAGGCCCAAAAGAGACATCCGGCAAAGTTCATGATCCAACTGACGGTCCAATTTCGGAGCAACTTGGAAAAGGCGACGCGTTTGCCCAAGACGCTGGCCACAAAGACCAAGGAATCTCCCGTGAAGAGTTCCGCACTGGTCAAAATGACGGCAATCAGACCGGTGGGAAACATGGCAGCACCCAGAGCACCTCCACCCACGGCCAGATACAAATGACCCGCCATGGCAATGTAAATCCCCGCCATGAAGGATTGGACTACCAATATGTTAAGCGGTAGAGCAGCTTTGTATTCTCCAGTCTTGTAGACAGCCTCCAAGGTGTCTTTGCCAGATTTGGTTGGAGAATAATTCAAGGTTACTTGTTGAACAATCTTCTTCATGGATTCTTGTCTCTCGACCGTCTGTGGTTGCGAATGTCCTCGGGAAGCCAGCATCTTGTGCAATTTTCGTTGGCGTGGAACTCCCCGTTCCAAATCTCCACTGACATTGGAGGATGACATTCGCCGAAAGAGCTTTTGGACATTGGAAACATTTTCATGGAGTACTTCCCCTTCATCATCGCAATCTCTTTTTAGCACGGTGCCGTCAGAGCCAACCACCATGGAGGAGTGCTCGGTTGGCGGTGTCGTCGATGATTGCTCTGATGTTCTTGTCATTATTGTGTATGGATTGATGATGTATGTGTGGTATTACAATTTTGTGTCACTATCGATTGATTTTGTTGTTATTGATGCTGTTGGCTTTGCAATTGCATCTGCAACTGCCTTGTTGAATGAGTTTCAGTTTGTCAATGTATAGTTTTTGTGTGAGTGGCACACCAAAAACATAACAGTTGGACGTCGTCTGAATTTCAACGCGAACCCAGAGCATTCTTCTTCTCTTTTTCTTGTTTGGTGTGACAGACGAACGATGGCGAACATCGGACGAACGGCGAACTTTGGATGCGAATGCGAATCATGCATGCATCCAAAAATCTCGTCACTCGAAACAAAGCTGACGTCGCAAACTCCCAGATTTTTTCAAAATGAGGTGGCGTCCGGGTTACTGCAATCACAAAGGATCCTCCAATCACAAGAGTCTAACGTGACACCTTCCAGGAGGTCATGTGTGGAAGAAAAATGAAAAAAGAGAGGGCGAAAAAGGTATGGATACTGTGGGTGGCATCAGAAGTAGTATTGTAGCAGTAAAACAAAATTGGTTCCTAGTATCCAAGATCTATTTGTAGCTCTTTGTGCATTTGTCCCGCGTGGACAGAAAGTGTTCAATCTTAGTTGTTGATAGTTGATAGCAGAGAGAGCTAGCGTGTTGCAATAAGTAGTAGTAGTAGTAGTATCGTATGTTCAGCGTCTTTGGACTGTCATTGCAGCTTTCATGGACAAGGAAGCCACCAGACTCATGATGTCATCCGCCTTTTTGGTATTGGTAAAGACTGGATCATTCGATGAAGGCAATGCTGGAGCCTTTGGTACTCGGACTGCAAGTTCATCTTCGATGCCTCGTTTTCGGGCTTCCGCCACACAGTCCTTGGCACACATGGAATATATTTGAGCAATCTGTTCATGATCCACCTCTTCACCATTCTCAAACATCTCCTCTTGTTCACCCAGAACAGTCCAGATGATATCTAATCGTTTCGTTTGACGGATCTTGTGGCTTTCCGCAATGCGGTGTTCCAGACCACGGCTGCTTTCCTTTCCGTCCTTGTCCACCGAGTAGCCCCGTGCCATTCTCTTGGCGGTTCGAGAGGCAGAGTCCCTCAGCTTTTTGTATTCTTCTGCCGAATACCAGGTAGCCGCACGCTCTTGCTTGCTATATTTGCGGTGCGACGCAATCTTGCGCATTTTCAAGGAGCTCTTGAAGGTAACTTTTCTCGTTACTACCATTTCTTCGTCTTCGGATTCATAGTAGTCCGAAGACAAGGAAAGGTCGTCTGGAATCAGGTTCGGGAGGGATGGTTCGTCCGCTGGCGTTGATATGGCTGTCTTCATGTCATCCATGTCCATTAGAGTGCAAGTGGAGGACCGAGATTCGACTTGCCGTTGTTGAATCATTCTGCGATGTGGCATTAATATGTTTATAATATTTTGTGATGATACAAATCGAACCTTTTTAGCAAAAGTTCGGGTGGATAAAAAAAACTGTGTGTGTGCAGATGGCGGACCTCGAAATGTTTTGCACATCGCGGACACGTATCTTCAAATTTCGATGACGACTGCACAGAACACGTCTTGTGACACTTCGATTGAGATGACGGTATAAATCTTAGTGCTAGACAGAAATCATGGTCCCGTGCCATGTGAAAGTACATCTGTTCCTTTGACACACATAGTGAAAACATACTGGGAGAACTATGTAGGGCGGACAAATCTGATCTTAGATAAGAACTACAATCTTGTTTTTCGACAGCCATAGAACCCATGGAAGGGTATGGAAAGCGTATCTACACTTAGATCTATGCCTTGAAAGAGGAAAAGAGCGTCGATAAAACTCACTGCGACATGATGTCTATTAGGGAGGCGGAAAAACAAACAGTCGAAGGCACAATGTCGAATTAGCAAGGCGTAATCATACTAAACCATATGTAGATTGGTAGCAATTCGCCTCCACGACTCTATCAGTCACGGGAGCTGACGGCTCGAACAGGTCGTTCGTGATCGTCATTGTGAGGTGCGAGAGAAGTTCAAGTCAATCGTGAAAGAAGCTTGTTCTTAGCTTGTGGTTGTTCGTGAAAGAAGCTTGTTGTCAAGAGACGCGTTCGGTAGCTAGTACAGTATCGTAGGTAGTAGGCACTTGACTACTGGTACCTTCACCATGGAATAAGAGGGTCGTTTGGATACCTGTTTATCCTTATCCAGATTAACCAGATGTTGGAGGATTTTTGCTACTATAACCGCTATTATATTTCTTAGCCATTGAATAGTGCAGTAAATATCATAGTACCTCAAGTATCGTGGTACATGAGCTACGGTAGCTATATGACGGGTCTAAGAAGTTCGCTTGGATATCAAGATCAAGATTCTTATCTAGATGTTGTAGGATTTTGATTGATTCCAGCCGCTCCTACCCCTATTTCGTACTTCTCTCCTTTATAGACCTGAGACGGCACTCCTCTCCCTCGTCCCCCAGCACCATCAAGGTCTCTACAACTTTCTGTAGGAAATTTTCTACTCCTGCTGTCTTTGTTGCTCCTTCTGAAGCCAATTCCTTCCTTGTTTTCCCTTTCTTCTCCTTAACCATTGCTTTGGTCGATTCTCATTGGAATGTCCCCAACAGCCATTGGAAAGTTCGGTAGTTATTGGCTCCGAAGTATTATTGGCATCAACTTTGGTGGGGAACAAACCGTACATGATTTGAGCGGATTGCAAATTATCGTACAAACTCGTTTCAATCAGTGTATGGGAAGGATATTCCTTGACAAAATTCCGTACATGTTGGACATGGCTGCACCAAAATTCCGTCATTTGACCAACAACTTGGGTCTTGTTTCCCAAGTCAGTTGGGATGCCTCGTGGCAAGTTTGGAAAGTCGCACAACTGGAAGCGATTCAACATGACTGTGGAACCCCAACCCGAGATGGACGTGATCCAATCATGAATAGGTCGAAAAGTCAGTAAAAATGTGGATGCCGGTGCCTCTTGATGGAGTTCTTCCAACAATGAAAATTGGGGAAAGAAACATTCGTCTCGAAATGGCTTGTGAAAGTATCCGTCAATCCCCAAGGGATATTCCACATCCATTTGTAGAATGGCATCCACCCCTCGTGCACACGTCTCAAGTGGTCGTAAGCCATTGGCCACGGCGTCACGCATGCAAATGCCTTCAAAATCCCCCGCCAGCGAATTGTTGGTAAAATGGGTCGCTCGATATCCCAGACATGCAAAGAAATCAAAGAGAGTCGAGCTTCCGCATTTGGGGAATCCCATATTCAAATAAGGCTTGGAAGGTCGTCGATTGCCTTGGAACTGCTTCAACAATTTCTTGCTCTCTTGCACCTTGGGATGCAAACATTCCGCCTCTTCTCCATGAGCTGCCAGCATTTCCTTGGCTTCGACCATGGCTCGATTCCACCGTTTTGTTTTCCCATGGTCTATCATGTGAGTGCTGGGACCTTCAGAGACGGCTCCTCCCTCACTAGTAGTACCATTCAAATGTTTGTTGTGTTCCAGGAAAAAGAAAAGATTTGCAGAAGAAATAAGAAGGATTCCAACCAAACAGCAGCACACTTTGGAATAATACCGATCCACAGGCCTGCTACTAGGCTTGTTTCCAGTCATTATCTATAAATGAATCAAGGTCGCGAACTATAGTCTTGTCATTGTGTTGTGTCTTTGTTGTTGTTGGCTGCGATCTCCTACCGGTAGAGGGTGCAGCCGTATACACGAAGATTGTGTCAACGCTACTATACTGCGTAGTAACATTTCAAATTTCACAAGATCCAAAAATGTCAGTCATCGGCCCGCCGTCGTCTGACGTACGGTAATAGATACGGTATAGATACGGGACCACTTTCTTTGATTCGGTATCAAGGATATATTGATGATCGATTGATCATTAGCCAGTACCTGGTAGGTAGGTATCATTGCGTTTCATTTATGGTTACTACCACAATCATAACAATATGCTTTTATTACATTATATGCTCTCCCTCGAGTATCCTTATTATATCTACTGGATACATCCTAAAGCAGCATGAAGATGCCGTCTTGGTACTATGCCATCATGATGGTGCTACTCAGGATGATGCTCCTGTCGTGAGCTTCCTGCCTGCTCCTACTCGTTTCGACAGGAGTGAGTTACTGCTGCATGTAGGTGCAATAAATTCCTTCAGCCCTCGCCAACATGACGCACGTGGCACTTCATTATGATACCTATAGATGTCCTGCTGTCACTGATAAAGTAGAGCAGGCTGGCAGCATTTGGTGCCGACAAATTGAGTGCCGAAGCCACTGAATGAACGAACCTCGTTGTAGGCAGCTATCCCTAGGTAGTACCGATTTGAACGCTCTGTGATCCGCTGTGGCTCCTACTCGCTTCTCGTCTTCGAAAGGCATACAGCTGAGCCCCGAGATCAATGGTGGCTTCCCCATCGGGTGCAAATGCCAGGCCGCCATCAAGAATTGTGTCCCAACAACAGCAGGAATCCTCTTCACTGCTACTACTAATCCTATTGTTGTCAAGAAATGCTTCCAACAAGGTCTCGGGCGGAATCACGGCACTGACGCACACAAAGACGCCATCCTTGCCAGTGACTCGCGTCAATTCTTTGACGGAATCTTGAAACTCTTGTTCCCCAGTAATATAGATTGCATCCAAGGTCCCCTTGTCAAAGACCACATCCACTGCACCATCTTCCAAGGGCAATTGACGAGCATCTGCCTGCAGCAAGGCCACCTTTGACCGACTTGTTCCAAACAATTCCTTGGCACGGTCCACTCCGGCTTGGGAATAATCAAAGGCTACCATATTGGTCCAGCCATCATCATATAATTCCACAGGGGCTAGGTCGTTTCCAATTCCTGCTACCAGTACTTGAGTGTCTGATTTCTTTCGTCGCCGTACTTGCTTCTCCTCGTCGTCGTCATCTGTGCTGCTGCTGCTGCTGCTGGTGGTTGTCAACGACAGCAGCAGTGGTTCCATCAACATGTTCCAGAAAGGCTTCAATTCATCAAATCCACAATACCAGCTGTAAGTTTCGGAAGGTATATCATCTGCCCCATTATCACCATCTCCTTTATAAACGGAATCCCAATAAGCCTTTTTGCCAAACTTGCACTTTCCAGTCTCGTCCCAGTTGGATGAGCAGGACGACGATGATGATGATGATAATGTTGATTTGGTGGATAATGCCGCCGCCGACAAAGTCATATCCAAAGGGCATCTTGGACCCAACGGAACATGAAACGATGAAAAGCCATGTACACTTGAAAAAAGGAAGAAGACTCCAGCATAACAGCGGATGAGACTGAATGGTGAAGATAACAAGCGGTCCGTCATCTGTGTTGTTTATATGGTGTTGATGTTTCCTGTTTGATTTTTTTTCGGTGTAGCTTCTGACACCGTCCGTCCGTCAACGATTACTGACGTCACAGGACAAATCCAAAAATCCAAACCGAATAAAATAAAACAATAAGATTCGAGAAAATTGTACAAAATGTAGAGATGTGCCACTAAGCTATGGACTCCCCGTGGCAAGATGGGTCTCCCCTAAATACATGAAGTATCTTTGGGGTTGGAAGTTTACATCTCACTTCCCCATTTGTCACAGGTACTGGATATTCTTACACTCCCCGTCGGACTTTCCAGCTTCGAGCTATTATTCAGCAAGGCTGAGTACCGCGGATGGACAGTTCGTATTTCTGAACGCATAAGACCCAGTGTCGCAATCTCCTTGTCTTCTATATAGGGGAGTCATTTGCTTAAGTAGTATGAAAACATCAATGAAAGTTCCACGAAGATCCTCGTGCGCGATTGAGCACTACCGTGTCGCCCTCATTGGGTACCCCTAGACGGGCCCTCTCAACCTGACACACTGGAGTCGAACCTGAAGCTACCATGTACAAAATGTAGAGATGTGCCACTAAGCTATGGACTCCCCGTGGCAAGATGGGTCTCCCCTAAATACATGAAGTATCTTTGGGGTTGGAAGTTTACATCTCACTTCCCCATTTGTCACAGGTACTGGATATTCTTACAGAAAATGGCTCGAGTTGATAATGTCATAGCAACCCTGCTAGCATTTGTTTTCGTTGTTCACGGTTTGTCTTCTTCATCGACTGAACATGCAAGTAGGAGAGATTGGCTAAGACAGACTACTGGAGCCGCTGGGATCTGTCTCTTTGGAAGCATCAGTTCCCCATCGTCAGCGACAGCATCCGATTCAGTACAAGAATTGCCAGATGTCCTTCGCAAGATATCATTGGCGCCTCTCGGAAAACCCCAAACGTTTGAAAATAAGTCTTTGAATTTGCCATTGGAAGAACTTGCCTCTCGATTAACACGAGACTTGACCGTGGGTGCCAACGGATCTGGCGGTTACTTTCTGACCGGAGACTTGTCCACCGATATTTTCAAAGACGATTGCGTCTTTGCCGATCCGACCAACAATGTGGCCAGTCTCAGTCGCTATCAAAATGCCTTGAGGATTCTTTTCGATCCTGCATCTTCTCAGATTCAATTGTTATCACCACTGACGATTCATACGGAGACTCAACCAAAGACGATTTCCGGCCGGATTCGGTCCCGTGGATACATTCAACTGCCATGGAGACCCTACGTGTCGGCATACGAAAGTGATATTGTGTATACTATTGATGATGAAACTGGTCTTATCGCTCGACAGGATCAAGTTTGGGATAGCAAGTCACCTTCAAAGGCTCTGAGGGAAAGCTTTACACCGTCATCCTTTCTGTTCAACCAACCACCACCAAAATCTTCCCTGAAGCCTTCACCAGCAGAGCCAAAGGCAGCTAGCCAGCTATTTGATTACATTAATGGCCGCAGACCCAACGAATACACATTCCAAGAGACAAAGGAAATTGAAGGCTTGATTCAAGAGGTTGTGGATACAGGCAAAACGAAAAGTGAAATTACCAACAAGCCAGAGTTCCAGCGTGGCTTGTTACCTGGAAGATGGATCTTGGCATATTTACAGCCTGGTCCCAATGGAGTTGGAATAGATCGGCGGATTCCTTTTCCTGACTTTGATTTCAATGACAATTATCAAGTATTTAGTGAATCCAGCAGCCAACAACAACCACAACAAGTGACGAATATCGGCCAAGTGCTGGGTCCATGGATTGACGTCAAGGTGTCAGGGATGCTACAAGAAGAGGATCCATCCTCCACTAGAATCCCAAAACGATTTCAAGCCAATATTAATGGAGGCAAGCTATGTGTCCATGCTGGAAGCAATACAGAGGGAGCTTGTGTGGGGCTTCCGATAAAAGGGGAAGGAATTTTCGATAGTTTGTATCTTGGGGAACGGTTAAGGATTGGCCAGAATATTAATGGAGGTGGTGCAAGAGTAGTCCAAATACGATTAGATTAGAATATTGTAGATATGAGCTTACATTTTATCATACTGTATCACAATCCACCAAACTTTGACATCATATGAGTACCTGGTACTGTAATACTGTAACACGTATTTTGAGAATGCCCATATTCGCTATTCCTCCGTATGTGGCCCAAAAATTTGGTCGAAAGACAAAAACCCATGACAAAATTGGCGTCACTTTTCGCGGAATTCTTGGATATGTGTGTCAACTTCCAAAACACAATTTGCAAATAGGAACCGTCACCGAAAGGTGGAGGAGGACAAGGCAAATAGTATGTATGATTTACCTTATAACTCATGTGTCCACTCTGATCATCGCGGATCAGGTGTAGGATACGGCTACACTGGCGAAGAATCCAAGATTGACCATCATGAGGATCATGGTGGTTCCATCCAATTCAGCATTCAGTCCAACGAGCAACTGCAACAAGAGCAGCCGCAACTATCTGACATAGAAATGATTCGGAGAAGGGCCTTGTTGCTGAAACAGAAATTCCATATGATTGGAAGATATGACGACCTACTCGATATGGACTCATTGTATTCAGAATCCGTTGGCGGAGAGGATCATGCTGCCTTGAATGAAGACAATAACGCTACAACCCTCATGGGCAGTATCGGTATTGATCAATATCACCCTGAGCCTGTGACCCATAACACGCAGCACTCTTTTGGGTCTTTGTATTCTGCTTCGTCGTCGTCTCAGAGCGATGAGGAGATTGCAGAGAAAGTAAATTTGTCAAAACATGAATTGAGTAACGGGTCGACACGATCTTCCGTCGATGGAGAGGCAATTCGGGCCTCACCGAAACAGTCAATTCGTAAATTCCAGAGTGATGCCAGTTTTGGCACTGATCCAGAGAAATCTTTGGGCGATAGGAAAGAAGCCGAGCCAACAAATGAATACCGCTTCAAAGTCAAGAAGGCAACAACAATACAGCCAGCAATTTTCTGCCCAAGGGAGGAAGAAGCTGACGTGGATTCCTTGTACTCTCTTTCGCACGGAGAAATTGAGGATATACTGGAGGGCCTAGAAAACGAGGCCGAGAATGGTTTAGTATTGGCCGAAAAGCTAAAAGACAAGCGAAGCAAGGAAGGTGTTGTCAGGAAGGACATCCTAAATCTTGTGACAACTACACCCCGGTACCAGCCCAGAGAGCAGGATTCTATTTCCATCCAGTCGTTCGCTACCGATGAATCAGATGATGAGTATGGTTTCGATGATCTCGCTTGCGTTACTCATGACGAATCTTGTCGTCATGAAATGCAGCCAAAGTCAACGGCGAAGTGCTTAGCAAGTGACTTGAAAAGATCAATTGACACGAGCCAGAAGCCAGCCGAGCATCCAACACCATTGGGAACCAAACCAGACGAAAATGCGTGGAGCTCACAACGAGTGGAGCTTTTCCTCAACGAGTATAAGAATCTACACCAACGTAAGCAGTCAGAAGTTGCAGCTCTGGAGTCTCGAATGCAGGAGTATGTTGTACGCGAAGCGGAAATGAAGAGGGAAGCGAATGCAGGGCTTCAACAGAGTAAAAAGGAGCAACTAGAGCTTGCCAAAACAAAAGAATCTCTCAATGAAGCAAAGAAATGCTTAGCATTAAAAGAATTGGATTGCGATTATCTGATGAGGGAGAATACCAAACTGAAGCAGAAGAATACGGATCTTATTGTGTCGATCCAAGAATGCAAATCTGACGCTGCTGCAAATGATCGACGCATGAAGCGTGATTACCAGGACCTGAAAGAAACCCATGTGAAGATGTCGCAAACGCTAGAATACAGGCTTACCAGATTTCAATGTTTGGTCCAAGATCTTCAAGATCATAGCAGAAAACTCGAACAAGGCCAAGGTATAAAGCTTGAGGAGATGAATGAAAAGCTTGGCAAACAAAAGACGATTACCAATCGGTACAAGAAAAAGTACCTGACCGTTTGTGAAAAGCGTGACACCATGAACGATGATCTCAAGTCGCAAAGAGAAAGGATCGAAGCCCTAGAGAAGCGGTTACAGAATCAGAAGACGTCCACTGCAACAAAGATTGCAGACCTCAAAAAGAAACTTCGCAAAAAGAAGAAGTCAAAGAAAGGGGTGAAGAAGACAGATGCTGTATGTTGCTAAGGGACCTATATTTTAATGCTACAATTTTTATGATACCCTATTGTGGTACAGGGCCGACTGTATACGGCTTGGGTTGCCTCATCCTTCGCCATCGTCACTTTCTTCTCTCATGGCAAGACCCAGCTCCATTGCATGGTTCATTTTCATCTTTTCCATTTCCTCTTGCAATGATTCGTTTTCCATTTGCAAATCGGATACCTGTTTTTTCAGAGTATCTTTCTCTGTTTCTACAACACTAAGCTTGTTTTTGGTTCTTTCCAACAAGCTGGCCAAGAGCTCGATCTGCGAATTGGCTTCGGCGAGTCCAGTTTTGAATTCATGATCTGGTATCTCTGTTGATGCCATGGTGGGCTCACTGTCTCCCGGAGATACAGTCCTTATGTCTGGAAGACCCCCATCCACTGTTTTGCCTGAACTGCTCGGCTGGTTAATTTCGCTGGATCGACAATCTCCTTCTTCAGTTTTGGCTTGTATGGCGCTGCTCTGATTGATCTCTTCGACGGTCCTGTCACCATGCTTTTGCACTTGTTCCATTTGCGTGTTATCTCGGTCCTCGTTTCCACTGTCTACAGTTGGGCCGTTGGAAGGGTGTTCTAGCTCTTTTCCTGCTTCGGTTCCAACCTGTTTTTGGTTCTTGAAGTACTCGACGAACATACTCTGGTATTCTGGCTGCCATGGCCAGGCAGACCATCTCATTTGCTGTTTGACGATACCGTTCAGTACCGACAATGCTCTGGCGGCAACCTTGGAGTTGGAAAACTCGACCAAGGCATCTCCCATATCCTTTCGATAGTGCAATCTTGTAACGTAGATAATCCCCTTGAATTGCTGGCGCAGAGCTGACATGATCCGAAAAAACACTTGCCTTGTGTCAAAATCTTTCCTTATGACTCCGCTGATGTAAACAGCACGGCTCTCGCATATTGCGGTTTCATGGTAGAGTCTCATCTCTTCGAAATTGTGAGCATAATGACAAGCAAACCCATGACCGCAAACTCCGCACTGTGAGTCTATGCAGAGTTGTTCTTTATACTTCCATTCCTTGTCTGGCCGAGCATAGATTGCTTGACCCATAATTTTGAGCCTGTTGAGGCTCATCGCCAAGTTGCAGTGCTCACGATTTTGAAACACAAGCTCCATGGAATTAGAGGGAAGAGAGCTATTCTCCATATTAGGCCAGATGCTCCAATCTATAATCTCGACTTCCTTGCCATGTATTTCTTGCAGTTTTGAACGCACAAAACCAGGAACCTTATCAACTTCAATTGTGGTCGGAAGG
This sequence comes from Cylindrotheca closterium, assembly GCA_933822405.4. Classification (NCBI taxonomy): domain Eukaryota; phylum Bacillariophyta; class Bacillariophyceae; order Bacillariales; family Bacillariaceae; genus Cylindrotheca; species Cylindrotheca closterium. Next base: position 114,532 of record CAKOGP040001759.1, on the reverse strand, counting down.
TTATATACCAGTACAGAATGACGAATTCTCTTTCCATTTCGATCCACATCTTCGACCGTGGTATCAACTGCGTCATCGTTCAAAGATTGGTCCCCATGGACTGGTAACAGATTACTGGAAGAATGCTTCTCCCTCCCTTCGACTTCGATATCGGTATCAATTCCATTGTCGAAGTAATCGAGAAAAATGGATTGATATTCGGGTTTCCACGGGTACACATCGGCGAATTGTAATGCCTCGTTTACTTTTGTCGCACTATTGGTGCTTGCAAATTCGATTATTGCATCATACTTGCCGTCTCGATAATAGCCGGCAGTGAGAACATCGTTGAGACCCTCTTGTCTTAGAATCTGTCGAATGTTTCGAAAAAAATGACCTTTTTTGGCAACTTTGGTGGCGTTTAGGCCTTCACGAAGCTTGATATAGCGTGTGCGGTTCTCATGGAGGACCGTATCCGGGTACAACTTCATTTGTCCGAGGTTGTGTGCATGGCAACAATTCGTTTTGTGTCTACATGCTTTGAACAAATGGGCGGTGCAAAGGTGTTGGTTTGTTTTTGCAAGTTCCTTCCATTTTGGTTCGAAGGCTTTCGCATACAGAGTTTGGTTCATAAATTTAACGCCGTTCAGACTGATTGCCAAATCGCCGTGCTCTGAAGTCTTGAAAGTAACCATGGCAGTCTGTCTTCTGTCGCAGAGCTGCATACATTTGCAATTCACAACTTCAACTGGTTCGCCACTCACTTCCTCCAAAGTCCTTTCTACAAAGGCTGAAAACGTTTGCAGATTCACACTAGCCTTGATATTGTAGACCACAACAACTCGGTTTTTTTCAAAGCGCCTTCTCTTCTTTGATTGAGCTGGCAGCCGCAGTGCATGATCCGCACTTCTCTTTTCACCACGATCCGTTGCTGAATGAGATGAAGAATCGTCGGGTTGACCTTCTAATTCATTGCTATCAGAAGGAGCGGAAATGTTCTCCACCACATCATTCACGATTTTCTTTGCTAATATATCTGACAGTCTCATAGACTCAAAATTAAGGTATTGACAGTGTCGCTGTTGCTGTTGTTGCTGTTGTTACTACAATTTGTGATTCATTATTGCGAATTCTATAGAGTGTGCGCACGCGACCGCATCACATTTTTCATGCTGTATTATTTTATATTTCCGCGCATGCCCTACCTATTTCAAACGGTGCGCCATAAGCCACGACTGGTTGGAATGCAAGATACTTGTAGTTTGGCCTTCGACCATGACACTGCGATACTGTACAAAGCCCGAGGTGATCGTCATGATGCTTTGCATCGTTACAACTGGGAAATTCGTGATAAAAGTGCGCATTGTCCACATTGCATTGCATGATTTTGCCTGCAGATGAAGCTGTACATTCGAAAATCCGAAAGCAACTATATTAGTCTCTAAATGCAGATTCTCCAACAACTGAAACCCAGAGTGGCTTGTACCACTATGCGAATGAAGAGGCTTCGTGGTAATTCGTTGAGCTCAAGCATCTTTCCTCACTCTAAAACGATATGATTTGACAATCTGGCCGATCCTTTTATTTGCCTTAGCAAACCCCAATTCCAGCATCGCATGATAATATTCATTTTCGTCTATCGGGCAAGTATTTGTAACATGTCGTCTCATCCTTCGCCCTCGTCACTTTCTTCTTTCATGACAAGACACAGCTCTATTACAAGGCAACTAGTCCTTATCATTTTATGCCTGAGCCAATCCCAGTTCCATTGCATGATTCAGTTTCATTTGGTCCATTTCCTCTTGCAAGGATTCGTTTTCCATCTGTAGATTAGATAGTGTCATGTCGAACGAAGACTTTTCCGATTCCAAGTCCTGGACTTGCCGCAGCGTTCTTTCCAGTGTACTGGTCAGTTCCTCATTTTTCAACAAAGCCTGGTCCAGTCGACTTTGGAGATCACCGGCTATATTTTCCACTTTTGGAACCATCTTCTGTAAATCTTCGAGGTGCTCCAGTCTTTCAAGCCTTTGTTTCAGCATCCCTGACTCCTTTTCTAAGACTTCCTTCTCGTATTTTATTCGATCCAGCTGCCATTGTAGATCGAAAGTCTTGTCCTTAGATTGTTCGTGAATAGGCCTGCTGTCGTCTCTCTCATAGTGATTATCTCTCCCGCCACGACGATAGTCATGGTTGGAAGATTTCGAATCATAGTACTTCTGTCGCAGTTCTTCGTACTTCCATCGAACATCATCGTAGTCTCGTTGAAGATCGGAGTTTTCATGCCGTAGGTCATCAACCTTATCTTCCATGCGTCGAATATCTCGTGAATGCGACTGCTCCGTGTCGAAACTGCTGGACGGAGGATGCCGATCCTTCTTCGTTAACGGGGTAATCGGAACCCACACCCTCTCTGCTGTTTGAGAAAAATAATTTTTCTCCACTCGGTTGTGCAAATTGTTCACGAATAAAGCTTGGTACTCTGGATCCCATGGTTGGACTTCGATCCAATTAGTGCCGATTTTGATCCCATTCAATATCTCGCGCGCCTTGATAGCATGTTGAACATTAGCAACCTCAAACATGGCATCTCCACGGTTTTTGCGCTCATGAAATGCGGTGAAGAAAACAGATGGGAAGTGCTCTGTAAGTCTCATCTTTATTGTATTGAATACGTGGGGGAATTGAGACGGTAAGTTTTTGATGTAAACGCTCCGACTTTTGTTGAGTACTGTATCATCATACAGCATCAAATCTTCGACACCGTGCGCATTCAGGCAATCAGTCCGCGTGCAACTTCCACAAAGAAAGCCCATACAGAGTACCTGCTTCGTCTTGAAAATTGACACGGCGGCTTTGGAATTGAAGACATGTGCATAGAGTGGTCGACGGGAATATTCTATGCCGTTGAGACTCAGGGCAAGATCAAATTGTTGTTCGGTAGCGAATTGGACAAACGCTTGGAGCCTGCCAAACTTTTCATTACGCTTGATTGAGCATTTCAAAACTGAGAATTTCTGGCCATGCAATTCTTCAAGCGTTCGTGTCACAAATTCGGAGATTTGTTGGGTATCAGTGTCGAGTGGTAGGTTACATACCACGATAGTGTTTGAGGATCCTAAGGCGATATTTGTTTTCTTCCTTGTAGTGCTTTCATATGACAAATCTGGTGATCGCTTTCTTCGACGAATACGGCCATAATCATCATAGGAAACTTCAGTTTGATTGGATTTTGCAATATCAACGTGAGCTGATGATGGTTGCACCAAAGCTCTTCTCGGAGATTTGGAACTATCTCTTGGAGCCGATAAAGATCTGCTCTCCAGCTCCATGTTGTTGGAATCTGAGATCTGACTGGGTACCGCTGCGCTTCTCATATCCGTTTTTTGGCGTGTCATCGCACACGAACCAGTTTCGATCAACATCTAGTCGAACAGATCGCGTCTACAGGACTATGAAAGCGATTATATGTTCCGTGGCGACTATTCCAACAAATTTTGTGGAGATGCAAAGAATAACATGCTATGTACCGGAAGTACAAGGCAACTAGACCTTATCCTTTTATGCCTGAGCCAATCCCAGTTCCATTGCATGATTCATTTTCATTTGGTCCATTTCCTCTTGCAAGGATTCGTTTTCCATCTGAAGATTAGATAGTGTCATATCGAATGAAGACTTTTCCGATTGCAAGTCCTGGACTTGCCGCTGCGTTCTTTCCAGTGTACTGGTCAGTTCCTCATTTTGCAACAAAGCCTGGTCCAGTCGAGTTTGGAGATCATTAGATATGTTTTCCACTTTTGGAACCATCTTCTGTAAATCTTCGAGGTGCTCCAGTCTTTCAAGCCTTTGCTTCAGCATCCCTGACTCCTTTTCTAAGACTTCCTTCTCGTATTTTATTCGATCCAGCTGCCATTGTAGATCGAAGGTCTTGTCCTTAGATTGTCTGTGAGTAGGTCTGCTGTCGTCTCTCTCATAGTGATTATCTCTCCCGCCACGACGATAGTCATGGTTGGGAGATTTCGAATCATAGTACTTCTGTCGAAGTTCTTCGTACTTCCATCGAAGATCATCATAGTCTCGTCGAAGATCGTCGTTTTCATGCCGAAGGTCATCAATCTTATCTTGCATTCGCCGAATATCTCGAGAATAGTCCATGTCCAAGTTGCTGTTGGGGGAAGAATACCGATCCTTCTTCGGTGACGGAGTGGTTACAGCCCGGCGTCTATCTGTTGCTCGAACAGAACTTTTCTCCACTCTGTTGTAAAGAAATAAAGCTTGGTACTCTGGATTCCACGGCTTGACTTCTATCCGATGGAAGGCTATTTCGATCCCATTCAAAATTTCACGCGCCTTGACGGCATGTTGAACATTAGCAACCTCAACCATGGCATCTCCATGATTTTTGCGATGCTGGAACGCGGTGAAGAAAACAGATGGGAAGTGCGCTGTAAGTCTCTTCTTTATCGTATTGAATACGTGGGGGAATCCAGGTGGTAAGTTTTTGATGTAAAGGGTCCGACTTTTGTTGAGTACTGTATCATCATACAGCATCAAATCTTCGACACCGTGCGCATTCAGGCAATCAGTCCGCGTGCAGGTTCCACAAAGAAAGCCCACACAGAGTACCTGCTTCGTCTTGAAAATCGACGCGGCGGCTTTGGAATTGGGGATATGTGCGTAGATTGGTCGACGGGAATATTCTATGCCGTTGAGACTCAGGGCAAGATCTAATTGTTGTTCGGTAGCGAATTGGACAAACGCTTGGAGCGTGTCACCCTTTTTGTTGCACCTACGGCGGATTAAACATTTCAAAATTGACACTTTCTCTTTGTGCATTTTTTCAAGTGTTCTTGTCACAAATCCGGAGATTTCTTGGCTATCAGTGTCGAGTGGTAGGTTGGATAACGCAACGGCGTTTGATGAATCCATGTCGGCTTTTGTCTTCTTCCGTGCTGTACTTTCAAAATCTCCGGTTACATGATGATGCTGACGTTTCCCTTGAAGAGATATGAGTGGGAGAGCTTCTTGAGACGAGCTCGTTTCTCGTTGTTCGTCATCGTTAAGACCCAATGAAATCTGCTTCGCGATAGATCTTGCTGCACAAGGGGATGCAGGAGATAGTTCTGTGCTTTGCGTTTCCATGCTGCGAGTTCTCTTTGGTTGAAATCGTCGGTGGACATCGTTGATCGGAGACTTCAGTCCCGGCATTGTTAACTTTGCTTCATGTAGACCGCGTCTTGGCGACGATAACGCTCTATTTTCCGGCTCCATCTTCTTGGAATGTTTGGTATGAATGTATACCTCACCGTATGCTGCTTTCTTATATTATATTGTTATAACACTATACTGTAGGTATTACGAAATAACCGGGCATTCGTATTATATTTACCAGTAGAATACAATATGAATGATCGCAAATATATCTGCCAAATAATAACCACCAAAAAATTTGAATCTGAGAACCGATGACTTGCAGACGGGGAATATGAAACTCCTTATGAACCGATGACTTGCAGACGGAGGAATTCACAATATGAGGTGAAGTATTCAAAGTGGTATGCAAAATGAAAAGGATGCAGACACTTGTTCCAGCACCCCCCGATTGACTTCGTTGGTCTTTGTTGAGTCTACTTTTTAAATTTTGGGTGATAGGATTATCGTATGAATAAAGTATGTGCTTGGTCACCTTTTCAATCCAATGAATGAATGAATCCGTCAATCTATCAATTTGTCGGTTCTTGCTTCATCTTGCTTCTGGCGTGTGCTGAGCCGGTTCCCCTACCGGTAGCTTGACTACTGGCTCTCACTTTCTTCAACTCTTCTTGCATCGCTGCCTGTTCGTTCCGTAGATGATGGTTTTCGTACTCCAGGCGGTCAACCTTCTCGTTTGCTTTGGTCAAATCTTCTGCCAATTTCTTGTTCCTAGACACGGCTTCTTCCAGTTTCAGCTCCAATGAATCTGCAATGCTGTCTTGTTGCTCTAATCGACGATTGGTGGTCTCCAATTGCTGCACTTTCTCCCGCAAATTCTTCAGATCCTTCAAGTACACATCATTGCGATCAGTTGCTGCTCCCAGTCGACGCTCCAATTCTTGTATCCGTCTCCTTGGTTGCTCTTGCTCATGTTTGGATTCCAAACTTTGCCGGCGAAAGGCATCATTTTCTCGCCGTAATCGATCAATAGTTTCTTCCATTCTTCTATGGTCTTGGGTATCCGATCGTTTGCTTTCCAATTTTTCGCGGTAATACCTCACGTCCTCTTTGACTTCATCCAACAGCTTGTTCAAGTCAGTGTTGTCTTTTTCCAGCGTCTCGATCTTTTGTAGATTGTACGTGTGATCTTGGGTAAGTTCCTTGTTTTTCCATGTCATGTCATTGGCCTTTTCTTTGGCAGTGACTGCATCTGTCTTTGCCTGAAGAAGTTCCTCCCGTAAGCTAATCATAGTTGCCTTGAGATCGAAAATGATTTGATCTTGCTTTTGTTTCTCCTCTTGCGTCAGCTTTGGATTCGCTTTGCTTTGGGGGACTACACTAATGCCATTTGGTGCAGCATCACATTTCACAGCCTTCCCCGGGTCAGTCTTCCGATCTCTTCTTGGAGATTTTGTAGCAGAGTTTCCATCGCCATTACTCCTTTGAAAGCGCGAAGAAGCATCACTTCTGCGCGATTTCTCTTCGTTTTTAATATCCTCATCTTCTGTGTCGTCGTTGCTGAAATACGCTGCAAAAACAGTGTGGTATTCAGGTTTCCAAGGGTGAACAGCCAATGTTGACGAATGGAATTGATATCCATCAAGAACTGTAAAGGCCGTTGATGCCACAACGGGGTTTGCAAACTCAATCATAGCATCCCCTGAGTTTCTGCGATACTTAAAGTGTGTCAAGAATGGCTCGTGCTTAAATTGATCGAGGATAATCTTATGCAGGGTTGTAACACCAATATCCTTCGGGACTTCGTTGATGTAGACACAGCGACTCTCATCCAGGACAGTGTCGTTATAGTACTTCAAATCCAGGACTCCATGCGCGTGTATACAGGACCGTCCACGTGGGCAAGCTCCAACAAAGAAGGCCATGCATAGCTCTTGCTTTTTCTTCAGCAACCCCATCGTTTCGTTCCTTTTCTTATCCGGGTCATAAATCCTTGCATAAAGTGTCCTGCCCTTGTACTTGATGCCACTCAAGCAAAGCGCTAGAAGAGCTTCCTCGCTGTCTTGAAATGTAACAAGGGCAGTCACCTTGCCATCAACGGCAGGCAACGCCCTGCAACTGGCAACCTCAACTTCAACATCTCGCATTTCTGAAATCCTTCTTTCAATATGAGCAACAAAGTGTGCATTGTTGAATTCTGGATGAAGATTGTAAACTACAAGTGTACCTTCATCCTCGTTCCGTCGTCTCCTTTTCCGTTGTGGAGTCACCACAGCAGCAGATGAGCGTGACCGCCGCTTTTGTCGACCATTATTGGCAGACGATGAAGTCGAAACTGATGACATATCATCAGGCTCTCTTCGTCTCTCGTCTCTCTGCCTTCTCCGCCTCGGTCCGGTCTTACCTCTTGGAATAGACAGTGCTTTGCTTTCCAGCTCCATCGACTTTGGCATTAATAAAACGAGAGGAGAGAGGAGTTTGCGGTCAGATTGTCAAACACCACTCGATTTACAGTATACGGAGTATATATACCGCGCGTACTGTATTTTTCAGGGTGCACGAAACGATTTTTGCCTTTCCTTCCAGCCACCCCCAAATAGAAAATGCCCCATAATTTCAACGACAGTCTCCAGGGGACGGCCGGGAAAATCAACATTTACTCCAAAGAATTGCGTGCTAAATTTCTATTTCCCGGCCGTTCCAGCGAGTTGAAAGTGATTAGTGGTTATCCTTGAGTTCCGGGCTAGCAACATTGAGGGGATATTTCGTCCCCGTGATGCATAATTACTGTTTCTACATCTTATATTATATGCTTCTATTCATTCTTCTTGTAAACTCAGTCAACGATTGTGCTCATCTTGGTATCGCATCAGGTCCACGTAGTCCTCAACAATCTCGTTGACATCCCGCCAGCCAGAGGAGAACTCGTCGGGCAAAAATTCCTTGTATCCATCCATGAGAAACTCGCCGAGTCTTTCTTGGCGGATGAAGTAAACTTTTTTAAATAGTGTGCCGTTGATAGCCTTTTTGGCTGCTTTCCATGCTCGGGTAAAGATGGCTGGTGGATCTACAATGATGACAAACTCAATCTTCGTGGGGACCATATCTCCCTGCAGCATCTGGACCATTTTCACGATGGTACCATGGTGTATATTTCGGGCGGAAAAGCCATGCATGTTGGCCAAGAATGCCATACCATTCCGGCATCCTCGTTCCGTACGGCAACCTTGGTTCAGGATGTAGCACAAATTGTCCACCAAGAGATCACCGCCTTTTTGGCTGGGTTGGTATTTTGCTGGGCAAAAATATATCTGTACCATCAGTGCAGTTAGTCGTATGTCGTATTGATTTCATTCTTATATATGGACCATGGAGAGCTTACCACTTCTGAATTGGTGTGCTTTGTCTTGAGTCCGGGCAAAGGAAACAAGGCCTGGGTCATGAACTGGTCGACGAGTGCAGCTTCCATTCGGAGGTACAAGTATCGACAGCGATGCTTCTTCACGATGCTATCCTTGGTTTTCTCATAATCAAAGTCATAGAAGCACGCGAAACGAAACTGCATGTCCCACGAAACATGAATGTGATTGTCGTGACAAAAGTCATGAAGCTGGTACAAGCAGTCGTCTTCGTCCATTGGGCTAGGCTTGTCGAACACGGAGAGCTCCAGTTCTCTCGTATCCGTCTGCGAAAAGAGGCCTCCGCTATTTCGTCGTATTGAAGGAAATCGTGTCATCGTCTGGGTTCTGGTTTTGTTGGATTTTATGAGGAGAACCAAATGTGTTGGAAATTACATGATTGGTCTTGTTTGCCCTATGTGTAAATACTGTACTTCATCGTGGGGTTCGCGTCCAAGTTTTGGCTGAGGTGTTCGCAATTCGCACGATAAAAAACATCAAGACACTTTTAACACAATCCAAAAAAATGTACGCGTAATGTACACTACACACGGGGTGGGGCTGCAAAGTGGGGGAAATATAACGTGCCGTAAAGGCACTATAAGAGCCAAATTCTTGGAAGCATTTAGATGGCCTTGATACTGGAGTGTCCCAAAAGCAAGATGATCAAGAGGATATTGATGAAAGAGGGCTGTGACATAGTAGCTGTGTTTGATTTATGAGCTGACAAGGATCCTCCAAGGATCCTTGTAGAGTAGGAAATGATGATTGTCGTGTTGATCGTTGTCGAAACATGTCACTCATTCGATCGTGTGATGGCGAAAGATCGAGGTGGATCAATAATTCAATCATCATACTGAATACCGTACACTACAGTAATACAGTATGATAAAATCAATCGTCGGCTGGAAGCAAGATTTCCCAAGCTTGGCCGGTACACAGTACGCGTACGTGTACAAACGCTGCGTGGAAATATGCAGATTTTGAATTCTCGAGCGCGCACACCATACCATGTGCACACGTCCGACTGCTGTATCGTAGATACAAATTCGAAAATACTCGTACGTCTGACAACGATCCGACCGACCCATCAACGACCCTTCTTATCCACTGGCATAAATTTGATCGACAATGGTCTAACCTTCCAACACTCTACAATCAGCGTCCTGAATCTATTATGACATGAAAACAATCCATCCTACAAAACACCGCATCATCCACCGAGACCACCAAACGAGGATTCGAAGGAGTCAATCGTGTTAAAAACACGGCAAATTGGCGATCTCCCACCCGTAGCGGTTTTCACTCCACACCTCAACGCAACACCTCACAATTTCCATTATGAACGGTACGCGTACGTGTACAAACGCTGCGTGGAAATATGCAGATTTTGAATTCTCGAGCGCGCACACCATACCATGTGCACACGTCCGACTGCTGTATCGTAGATACAAATTCGAAAATACTCGTACGTCTGACAACGATCCGACCGACCCATCAACGACCCTTCTTATCCACTGGCATAAATTTGATCGACAATGGTCTAACCTTCCAACACTCTACAATCAGCGTCCTGAATCTATTATGACATGAAAACAATCCATCCTACAAAACACCGCATCATCCACCGAGACCACCAAACGAGGATTCGAAGGAGTCAATCGTGTTAAAAACACGGCAAATTGGCGATCTCCCACCCGTAGCGGTTTTCACTCCACACCTCAACGCAACACCTCACAATTTCCATTATGAACGGTACGCGTACGTGTACAAACGCTGCGTGGAAATATGCAGATTTTGAATTCTCGAGCGCGCACACCATACCATGTGCACACGTCCGACTGCTGTATCGTAGATACAAATTCGAAAATACTCGTACGTCTGACAACGATCCGACCGACCCATCAACGACCCTTCTTATCCACTGGCATAAATTTGATCGACAATGGTCTAACCTTCCAACACTCTACAATCAGCGTCCTGAATCTATTATGACATGAAAACAATCCATCCTACAAAACACCGCATCATCCACCGAGACCACCAAACGAGGATTCGAAGGAGTCAATCGTGTTAAAAACACGGCAAATTGGCGATCTCCCACCCGTAGCGGTTTTCACTCCACACCTCAACGCAACACCTCACAATTTCCATTATGAACCTCTTTGAATCAACTAATACAACAACAACAACAATCATGACCAACTACATCACTACCTTTGTCAATCAAGAAAGCTTCAAAAGCATCAGCTTTCCCAAGTTACCTCGAATGAGTGCCATCACTCAACAACAAGAACAACAAGTTCAAGAAACCATCATTACCGGTTTGGTTTGTGCAGTCGCAATCGTGTTACTTCGGTACATGGTACTCGACACTTACCGAACCTATCAGAGACTTTGCAGGCAATGGAAGAGACGACAGCCTCCTGTTTCCATCCTTCGTCGTCCAGAAGGCGGGTCTCGCAAGAAAAAACGAAGTTGGTTGGGTGTGTTCACCAGAAAACCCAACCGTGTCCGTTTCGCCAAAATCTTTCGTCGAACCTTTGCCCAAAACAACCAAGAACTACAATCTCGCAGGGAATGTTGGGGTCTGATTCAATGGCGCATTCAACTTCACGACGAAGTAATTCCAGAGATAGAGAACACAGTGAGATTCGTTCCGCATACTCCTGTGTCCATTCTTCGTCCTTCAAGACAAGATTGGGGATCACCCAAACCAACCTCTTCAAGCCGAGTCCAATTCGCCCCTAAGACTCGAAGGAGAAACTTCATTCCCGACGAGCAAGATCTTCAGTCCCGAAGGCAGCTAATTCGTCAAATTGACCGCAAGATCAAGAGACGGAATGCCCGACGCTTGATGATCGATTTCAAACCTACGGTGCTTGCCACCATTATCGAAGATCCAGCAGAAGAAGATTCGAGTGACATTGACTCGTCTTTGGATACTGGATTTATTGATGGCAAAATCGACTCTGAAACCATTGCAATTGCGCTCGAGGACCACCGACAAATGCTTCCAACGGTCCTTCAGGACATGCTCTCCAATATTCCAGTACCAATGGATTTGGATGACGACGACAACAACGACGACGAGCCCTGCATGGAAGAACAAGCACCATTGTCACTCAAGCGAACCGCAACTTCCTGCCTTATTTCATCCAGACCCACCAAGTGTCGCAAAATGAATTCATCATCTACAGTTCCAACTTGCGCTGCAACATGGGCCAAACGAACCAACGAACTCTTCACTCCTTTGCTGCCTGTCCTAATCGAAGATCCAGAAGAAGGCGGCGACGAGAGCGACATTGACTCGTCGTTGGATGCTGGATTCAACGATGACATCGCCAAGGAACGATCGACTCATCTTGCCAAAGCTGGCGCTATTTGGGTCAAGAAGGCCGAGGAGATCGTGGCCGAGAAGGCGAATTTGAACAAGAAGACCAAGACCGAGAGAGCCAAGTGGGCAAACAAGGCAAGAGCCAGAAGAAGCAAGGGCCAGAATGAGAAAATGTCTGAAAAGAAGATCGATTTTGAACCAACCCTTCTTGTCATTATCGAAGATCCAAAGCAGGAGGAAGAAGAAGTCGATGACGTGAACGAGAAGAAGGAATCCAAAACTTCCCTTCTTGTCATTATCGAAGATCCAGAGGGAGAAGACTTGAGTACCATGGACGAGTCGCCTTTTGATGCTGGATTGATTAATGACGACTTCGATTCTTTGGAGCAGGATGGTAGCGATGGCGAGATTTTTGCAGCACCAACTGAGCAATCTGACAACGCAGCTACGAATGATATTCCTTCTGATGGAATGGGATCTGGATGGACCGAATCCGGAAAGCGCTACAGCCGACGGCTACAGCTCAAGCTTTCGCCAGATAAGAAGGATCCTTCTACTGAAGCTTTGGGATCTGGCATGACGGAAAAAGGACGACGATACAGTCGCCGCGTGGTAAATCGAGGAAAAGGTGCCAATTAAAGCACATTCTTGCTACGACTTTGAAAGAGATGAAGTATGATAATAGTGTGCGACAACACACGAACAACCCATCAAAGAGTTTTACCTGGAAATTCACCCCATCAATTGCATTTACTTTCTGAACCATGATCTCACTTTTTTTTCTTTTCTCTTTTAGGACATTTTGGCGAGTCTACACTTTCGCGTATATTTTATTGTCACATTTCCGAGGGATCCTTCGGAAGGCTAGTGTTTGCCTTTGTGGTTTCTAGTGGATTGGTCACTCACTAGGTTGCATCGGCGACGCGAAACCAGAAGATTTCATGGCTTGCTGCGATTGCGTGTTTCCCTCCAGTCTTGTTTGGCCACCTAAAACGAATCATTTGGGTGCGACGACGGGGGTGGGATGGGCAGGTCGAGGCTCGTAAGCGCGTCCTGATCAGCAAGATCCCAGATAAGTGGTCCCTTTAGGATTAGGGATTGGCGTACCTACTTCAAGAACAAGATCATCGATTGGAGATTACTATTTCCAAAGGATTGAAAGGCAAAGCGGAAGCCTCGCTTGGAATATCAGTGTCATGTGATCCATCACCCTGCTCAAATATGGGGAGCAAGCGATATCCGTCAGACATGTGAACAGCCGTTGTTGTCAATAATAATAATTTTTATTGCAATACTCGGTGGTGCATGCAGTATCGCGATGATGGCACTGGACTGATCATCCCAACAAAGGGGCAGCGGCGTCTTTCACCATTTTAAACTAATTACTACTATAATTGTAGTACAGTAACACATTGGCATGTCTTATTGTCATATATATTCAAATTGTGGTCTTTTGATTATCTTTTACAGCGCTGGTACTTTTAGAATGAACCAGTGGATGCTTCAGCTGTATATTATTTTATTAGTTTTTGTACCATTTTATAAAATGTTGCAGTACACGTGTACAATATTTTCGACTTTTCGGTAAATATGGCGTGAAACAACATTCTCGAACAAATAAATGTTTGAAACTATTATAACGCGATAAATGTGGCCTTGTACAGCTTTCGTCCGTCAAATTTGCTGTGTGGTACTGTACCAGATATTATTCTTTGTATTGGTCAAGAAAAATCAGTCCGACCATTCATTCTATTTCTTGAGAACAAATCCTGCCCCATTGCATCTCATTCGTATCCTTTCAGTAATTGTATCGTCTTTTCATAAGCAACCATGCGAGAAGAAGTCACCATCATGGCACGAACAGTAGAAGGCCCAGCCCCTCGGAAAAAGCCCATCATACCACCGCCTTGGTAAATTTGCCGGGCCACCGCTGACAACGTCATTCGTTGCGAACCACCGCCGACTGCTTGTTGAATGCTCTTGACAGTATCAAATGGATAGTTGCATAACCAAGCACAAGCTCCTGTAAGAGAACTAATCATCAAAACACTTGCCATTCCCAAATCTTCGTCAACACCATTATTGTTTTGTTGGTGTGAATGTTGTCGTCGAACCACATGAGAAATCCGATCGTAAAGACCTAGATACACCATGGTGAAGATACCTTCACGTCCGAGATTGGCAAGATGGCCTCGGTATAACGTTGACGTCGCATGTTTCCACTGAATCCTGCCATTATCTTTCGACACAAATTCTCGTTTCAGTATAGACAGGACGGTTGTTGTCGCTCTTTCACCAGTGGATATGTTGGTCTGGTTGTTGACAAGAGAAGTTTGCGCCTGAATTTTGATCCAGTCCGTCGGTGTGCTGATACACGCCGTGGCAAATCCTGCAAACAGACCCGACCACAGGGCGGCGGAGGTTTCCTCCATGTTTTGTTTCGTAGCGATTGTTTTGATCGAATCAAATACCGTAAACATGACAGTATTCATGACCATTTGATTAGCCATTGGAGGTCCAATCCCTCGGAATAAGCGAGTGATATTTCGCTTTGATCCGGTTTCTTCCAGTGTAATGCTCTTGGCCACATCCAAAACAGTCGCTTTGGCAAACTTAGGTTTGGTCTGCTGATGAACTTTGATCGTGTCCAGAGGATGCCCAAGAATGGTGGAGAAGCATCCCGCCACGACTGAGCCAGCTATATTATGAGATAGTAGAATAGGATTTGTGCTGCCGCCACTCTTGTCGTTACTTCTGTCGTTTGATGATTGAGTAATCGTCGTGTTTGCAAGGTGTTCATCCTTGCCATCAGTTCCGACCAGAGTCATGATACATACCGACTTGACCTACTTTATCTTGCAATATCACCCTGATCATCAAGATGCTGTAGGAAATGTGGGGTGTAAACGTGATGAGATGACCAATGATAGATGAAAACTGACAGATGTGGTGTGATCTTCATTGATGATGATAACAATATTCTCGATTTCAGCGTTTGCGTCTTGCCCCTACTGTATCTCTCCCCACAAATACGCTCCCCTTATTGGTGGAATGGTCCCAAAAGTGTGAGAATATTCAATGAATTGGAGGTTCGTACGTCACCTCACAGAGATGGGATGGACGAACAGTAGCCTCTGATGTCGTATCAACCAAGATGTTGTTGACACGATATATACACACCTTATAGATATATACTTTTACTACATTGATCCTACCCTTAAAAGACATCAGATTTTCACAAAAAGGCTTTTCGTCGGGCAGCGGGAAGATGATCCAAATTTGTTAAAACTATTGTAGTACTTTCTGGCTTCCTCCGATCATCTCGTAATCGCATCACCATCATCATCTCGCATAATAAACGGTATATCTCGATCATCATCATTGCAATACCGCCTACCGTGCCGAACAGCTGAAGCCTTGAATGAATGTTCTCTTTGAGACATGCCGGAAGAGGAAGACGTAGGCAAGCAGTCAGGCGACTTGACCTCTCATGAAAAGAGGAAAAGAAACCGAGAAGGAGATCAAGATGAGCATGGGAGAATAATAAGACAAGAATCATACGCCATTGCAATCAAGAACCTACCTCCCACAGGCGAAGAAATATCCGAGATGAAGCGCTTTTTCGAAAAACGCATCGACTCTCGGGGTGCAAAAATCAATGCTAGCCGACGGAATGGCTACATTCGCGTTGAATTTCCAACCAAGGAAATGCAAATAGCAGCGCTGAAGCTTGATTTCTCGAAAATTGGCAGTAGCGACACTAGTGTCGAGGAATGGATCGGAAACGAGGAGGCCCTTCATCAGAATGATGACAATGCTCATCCAAAGCGCAGACGATTGACGTACACGGTCGTGATCAAGAATTTGAACCTCACAGATAGTATTTTGTCTGAAGTGGAGTGCTACTTCGCCGGAAGAATCGGATCACATCCAAATGACCTCCATGCCCGACATGGTGAATGGAATAGCAATGTTTTCCTTGAACTTTCAACGAGACAAGAGCAACAAGCGGCCCTTCGCCTTGACGGTTCGACCATGGGCTCCAAAACTATGGAAGTGCAGGAGTGGAACGAAGGCGGTCTTCCACAGAATCGCACAAATGAACACGTACCAGATCCACCTGATCCGCAGTCAACATCCAAAGCCCTTCCACCATTGAAACCTACTGACGAAAAGGACGACGAGTTGGTACTCCGTCAGAGAATGCAACTTATCCAGAAACAGTCCATAATGGTCCTTGCTGCCGCGAATAGTAAATACGAAAAACGAGTAGCGGATCAATCGAGCAAGATTGAAGAATTGGAAGCACAGCTGAACAACTACAAGCTAAAGGAGCAGCTCCAAGAGAACGAGAGACAAGGACGCCAAGGAGACCCCAATGACATGTTTCAAATTCGGCTAAAGAGTCTGTGCCATGAAAGAGATATCCAGCTTCGAAATCGTGATTCCGAGATTAATTCTCTCAAAGACAGACTTAAGACTGCCTTGGAAGCGAACGCTCAACAAGGGCAATCAATACGAGCCAAGAGTGCGAATATGACGGAGCGTTTGAAGAATCTGCAACAAGAAAAGGATGCTCGAATAAAAGTGTTGGTATCCAATGTGCAGTCGTTGGAAACCAAATTGAAAGATTCAACAGCTCTGAATGACGAAAAAGAACAACTGATTAGTATGTTGAATCATAGCGTTACAATGGAACATCAGCAAGTAGAAGATCCGCAAATTGGCAAGGGCGACGATTCACGAGAAAAAGAGCTATTAAAAATTCAATGCAAGCAGAAAGAAGTCATCCTCAAGGAACTGACAATTCAAATCGATCAGCTGAAACAAGATCTTGTCGATACCGCCGATATGCAAAAGAATGGCACACAAGCAAAATTGGAAAAAGCGATCTCTGAAGAGAGAAAGAAGAATGCAAAATTGCAGGGTCAAGTGAAAAAGAAGGATGAAGATATAAAAGCCAAGAAACAGAAAATCACAAACCAAAGAAATCAGCTTGCAGTGTTGCAGAAACTGCAAGGGGGGAAGAATGCTCAAACGAAAGTGATGGTATCCAATGTGCAGTCATTGGAAACCATCCAAAAGGATTCGACGACTCTGAATGGCGAAAACGAGCAATTGAACATGATGTTGAGTCGTAGCGTTACAATGGCAGATAAACGAATAAGTGATGCGCAAAACGAAGAGGGCAATGGGGCACATGAAGTGGAACTACCGAAGATTCATTGCAAGGAGAAGGATCACGAGCTCAAGGGATTGAGAAAGGTTATCGATCGTCTGAAGCACGATCTTGTCAGTACTATTGCGCTAAAGGATGAATTACAAGCAAAATTCGAAAAAGCGATCGCTATGGAAAGAATGAGGAACGCACAGTTGCAGGGTCAGACGACACAGGAAATATCAGTCGCTCCGGCCAAAGTCGAAGGAAACGAAATTGAAAAGCTGCGTAATCAACTGAAAAATAAGGAAGAGAAAAACCGACGTCAAAAAGTGAATCTCACCGCTCTGCTGGCAAAAATAAAGCAGAGAGAACAAAGTCTAGAGTGTCTGAAAGAAAGTGTGAAAAAGATGAAGAACGAAAGGCAGAAGAAAGATTTATATACCAATTCTCAAAGGGAGTCCATCGCGACAAAAGTGGAACCATCTGTTCCCTCAGCGTCACGGCAACAAGATTCAACAGTAGAACAAATGGAAGCGAAGCTTTTCAAAGTCATTCAAGATCAGAACGCGCTTTTGGCAGAAAACCAATCCCTTCGCCGAGACAAACAGGACATGGAACGATCGAAAGAGGAGGAGAATGAGCAATTGCTAGAAGAAATTGAACAAATGAAATTGAATCATGCTATGGAACTAGGCTTGATGGAAGGATCCGATCTCTCGGAGGAAGTGGACGGTCTGAAAGAGGAACTTGAAAAGGCTCACCATAGAATCGAGGAGATGGAGAGCAAGGGAATGGTGAATAGCCAAGCGACTACTATATAAGCAGAACTCAACCAAAAGTACTACTCAGGATGAATGTATGAAGAACAAGACAGCGGTTGCTCTCGTTCGGATGGCACTCTTTCCTACAGAGCCAAGCCGACTGGACCTTTCACCAATGATAGATTTCGGCGGGGTCGACTGACTCATTCCAAAAGAAGCTGGTTACACTTGGGATGACCACTTCTAATCGACTTTGCGACCAAAACATTCGTTTCGGTCCAGCATTTGCAACGTGCTAGATCCAGCAGCGAAGATCACCTCAATCTTTCTTTTCCTTGCCATCATCGCTCCCTAACTTGACTTCGAATGCATAATGGAATCTAACTGGGAGCACATAACAGATCTGCGCGTTCTAGACCCCAGCATTGCGTAACGTCCAAAGCACTTTTCTCAAGTACGATACCATTTCTGCAGAGATAGGTGATGATGATGCAGTCTGACCCTCCTCACAATCAGACCCCCCTTAGATTTCACCCTAAATGCTTTTTGCGGGCAGCGGAAAGACACGTGCTTCTGACGCATTATTACTGTACATGTGTAGTGCCTCTTTTCATTATTACATGCATCATACTATCTCGTATACCGGTATGCCAAACAAACAAGCCTCGAATTTCATTCTTGCTTCAATACAAGTGCATCATCACCGATTACAAATAATACCCCCAAATTCCCAACGCGTTTGCATGCATACCTGCATGCCAAATAATAACATCAAATTTGAATGTATGTTCGGTTTGAAACAGCATGCCTCAAAATGACGAAGGAAGCAATCAGTCTGGGAGGAGGAAACGAAATAGGGGAGGACATCAAGACGAACAAAGGAGAAGACAAGAAACGTATGCCATCGCAATCAAAAAAATACGCCCCTCGGGCAAATTAATGTCTGACATGGAGCGCTATTTCCAGAAACGAGTCGCCCCCTGTGGTGCTAATCTCAATGCTAGCCTACGGAATGGATGTATTCGCCTTGAATTTCCAACCAAACAAATGCAAAGAGCAGCATTAAAGCTTGACGGCTCATTAATTGGTAATGGTAGACGAATTTCTTTGCAGAAGTGGATCGCAAATGAGAAAGTTATTAGCCATGAGGATGACAATAACTTTCCAAAGCGTAATCGACCGACATATGCTGTCGTGGTCAAAAATTTGAACCCCACAAATAAAATACTATTTGACTTGGAGTGCTACTTCGCCAATCGAATCGGATTAGACCGGAATGACCTCCATGCCAGCCGTATGAAGAGTGGGCAGAAAATTCTCCTTGAATTACCGTCGAGGCAAAAGCAAGAAGCTGCACTAAGACTTGATGGCTCACTCATGGGCTCCCACACGATGGAAGTACAGGAATGGCGTGGAGGCGGCCTTCCGAAGAATCGTGAAAACGAATCGTCAGTAACTGACAAACAAGAATCGGATCCACTGAAAGAGGATTTGGGGTCATCCTCTGATGTAGGCGATGGTGATAGTTTGCTGTCGTCACCGTCCAAATCCCTTTCGTTGAAACCTACTGAAAACAAAGACAACGAATCGACGCGAAAGAAAAAACAGGACGCATCGTCAGAAATTTTCGGGGAGCCGCTGGAAAGCGTGCAGTCTCCGTCTCCGGTGGAGATCGAGTCAAAGGATAGACTTCAATCCGCAGCAAACGAACACATTAAGGTCCTTTCAGCAGCAAACAGCAAATACGAAAAACGCATAGCGGATCAATTCAGCAAGATTGAAGAATTGCAGGCACAACTGAAGAATTATCAGCTGCAGGAGCGGTCCCCGAGGAAAGAGCAACTGGGACGAAATGAATGCCCCAATGACATGTCTGAAAGTCGACTGACGACTCTGTGCCATGAAAAAGATGCGCAGCTTCGAAATCGTCAGTCGGAGATCATTGCTCTCAAAGCTAGCCTACGGGATGCTGTGGCGGCAAGGAATCGGCAAGAGCAGGCAATACGAGTCCAGAATACGAATACAATGGAACGGTTGAATAATCTAAAAGAAAAAAAGGATGCTGAAATAAAGTCCTACGTATCCAATGTCCAGTCATTGGAGACCAAACTAAAGGAGGCGGCAACTCTGAATCACCAAAAAGAGCAAATGATCAATATCTTGAATCATAACGTTAAAATGGCAGATGAGCAAATAAGGAATCTGCAGAACGGAATGGGCAACACGAGAGATGAGGAATTATTGAGGATGCAATACAGGAAAAAAGACTTCGAACTCAAGGGGTTGAAAAAGCAAGTTATTCTTTTGAAGCAAGATCTTGTTGATACCATTGCGCTGAAGGATGATGCAACGATGCAATGCAAGCGGAAAGATCACGACATTGATATATTGACAAAACAGGTCGTTCGTCTGAAACAAAATCTTGCCGATACCGTTCGAAGAAAGGATGATGCACAAGCAAAATTTGAAAAAAGGATCGCCGAAGAAAGAACGTGGAATGCGCAATTGGAGGGTCAACTGAGCCGGAAAACACCGCTGTCTCCGGGGAAGATCGCATTGACTGGTAAACTTTCGCCACAAGGAAATGAAGTCGACTTATCAAAACGCCTCGAAATTCTGAAGAAGGACAAGGTAGAATCAATCCGAAAGCTGAAAATTGTTCAAACTGAGAAGGAAGAAATGCAGCGCGAATTGGAGGACGCCAGGAAGGATGTCGACGATATATCCCGCCTTCTTCAGGACAAGGAAGAGAATTTGCGTCGGGAGTTGCGACTCATGGAAGACGACATGGAAGGATATCGACGGGACCTAAAAGCCGCAGAAAAGGTAATTGACGAGCTGTACAATCGACTGAAAAAGAAGGACGAAGATATGCAAGCCAACAAAATTAAAGTTGTACGCCAAAGAGCTCAGATTTCCAGCCTGCAAGTAAAACTGAAGCAGCGAGACCAAAGCCTGGAAAGTCTGAAAGAAACTATTCGAAAGATGAAAGAGGAAATGACGCTGAATAAAGATCCAGACAACAAGTATCATACTACGACAAAAGTCGAACCAACACCCCGACAACAAGATGCAACTGTGACAGAGCTGGAAGCAAAGCTATTCAATGTTATTCAAGATCAGAATGTACTCTTGGCAGAAAACCAGTCCCTTCGTCGAGACAAACAAGACATGCAACGAACGATTTCGACAATAGAAGCAAACAATGAGGAGGAGAATGAGCAACTCCGAGAAGAAATCGAGCAAATGAAAATGAACCAAGCTATGGAATTGGGATTGATGGAAGGATCCGATTTGTCGGAGGAAGTGGCCAGTCTGAAGGAGGAACTTGAAAAGGCTTACCGACGAATGGAGGAGATGGAGAAAAACGGACTAAATGGTAATGCGACTACGTAGGCAGAACTCGGCCACAAGTACTATCCAGGGTGGAATGCATTGGGAAAAAAGCCAGCAGTCCTTTAAAATTATCGTTCAATGACACTTTTCCCTACAAATCCAACAAGCCGATTGGATCGTTCACCAATGATGGATGTAGGAAGGGTTGACTCATCCCAAAGGAAGCTGACGACACTTGGGATGACAAGTTCGGCTCTATTCAATGACCAACATTCGGCTCGGTCCATTTGCAAGAACGAATCGAGACTCCATTTCCATAGTGCCAAGTCCAAAACGGAGGTCATCTCCAGCTTTTTGTATCTTGCCAAAGATCCAATGACGCCGTCAAGCAAATCTGGAAGCCATCGGTCCCTCCCTTGGCTTCGAATAATGGAATCTAATTGAGAGCATATATCAGACCTCCAACTTGTTAGACCATATCCATGCATAACATCCAAAACTGTTTTCTCCAGTACCATTTCGACAAAAATGTTTGCGTCTGGTGATAATGATTTCATGTTCCTGAAAATGTAGCCCAAAATGTCTTGTCGAGAAATATCTTTCATCCATACTACCTCTGCTGGATAATAATCCAAGAGAACTTGCAAGAGATCCGGTCGTAGCTTGGCACAAGTCACCAAAATATGAAAGGGAGTCATTGCAAAAAAATCGGTGGGCCTTTCTGATGAAGGAGCAGTAATAGCAGCAGTCAGATCATCCACAGTAGTATGCCATGAATCATAGCAAGCTTGATGGACAGGCAGGTCCGCATATCGGTCGCATAGAACCTTCCTTAAGTCATATCCACGAGTAAACGATAGAAGATTCTTGCACTTCGAAAACAAGGTAGCACTAATATCCAATGGCAGACTGGACATGGAACAAGAGGAAATCGAAATTGACATCAGAGACTCACATCCTACAAAGGCTGCATTGCCAATGAATACCTTGGTAGGGGGAAGTCTGATCCCGAGCAAAGCCGTGCACCAAGAAAAGGCTTGCGTTCCAATCGTATCGAGTGTGTTGGGAATGGACACGTACCGCAATCGTTCGCAATTGGCAAAGCATCTTGCCGGTATCTCTGTAAGGCCATCTTGAAGATCAATCTGGACTATCCGGTGGCAATCAGAGAGCGCACTGTAACCAATTGATACCAAACCACTCAATGAAGTGGACACGCTTCCAAGTTTGGTACAATTCTTGAACGCGCGTTCGCCCATGTGTTGCAGTCCTTGTGCATTGGTAACATGGAGCAAGGATTTGCAGTCTTGAAAGGCACCGGTTCCCAACTTGTAAACTGTCATTGGTAGTGATATCTTTTCGAGTGCTTCGCAAAAGAAAAAGGTGTGATCCTGAATGACTTGTAAGCCATGATGGGGTAGTTGTACGTCTTTCAATGATACACAAGAGAGAAAGGCAGACTTTCCAATCGATCGCACAGTGGAAGGCAGATGAATACACCTTAATGCCAAGCAGCACTTGAAGGCACCGCCACCAATCGTTTGCAATTGAGATAATGATGATGAGTCGTCGTTAGCAACAAATGAAACATTCGCCAATGATACACATCGATGAAAGCAATTCTTTCCAATTTCCACAACTCCCAAAGGCACATCTATAGAGACAAGGGATTCGCATTCCGAAAAGGTGTTTTTTGGAATCGCTTTCAGCCCAGGTGGAAGACTAATGTTGTCCAGAGAAGAACACTTGGAAAAACACTTCTTTCCAATTTGTCGTATAGTAGAAGCCATCTCCACCGTTTGCAGGCCAGCGCAGCCTTCAAAAGCTCCATCTCCAATTTCCGTACACGCTTCTTCCAAGAAAACCTGTACCAAGTATCGAGGATCACAAAAGGCGCCGTTTGCAATCGTTGACAACGAGCAGGTCGTGTCATCAATGTTCAATTGTGTAAGTTCCTTTTGAACGTCTTGCAGAAGTCCTTGTTCTTCTTCTTCTTCTTCGCGACTGTTGCTGCCATTGGAAGCTGCTGTTTCAGCTGGTTCGGTTTCGTTGACCATAAATATTCAAATCATCCAGTGGACTAATAATCAATATGTTGCTGCTACTGCTGTTGCTGCGTTGGTCCATTTTGTTTCTTTTTTGAAATGCATCGCTCGTTCGTCATTGATTTTCAAACCGGGCAGGAAGTCCTGTTAGTCAAATAATCTGTGATTCGATTGAATGATTGGATTGATTCCTCCGACTAAAGCCAACACGTCTACAGGAACCACGAACTAACGACATCGACACGCCGCAGACTACGCCTTCCCATCTACGATACTCTGTTGACTTGACACGACTTTCCTCTCGTTGAACACTATTCTCAGTGACAACCATTGCCATTGCCCCTTACGATCCTGTTGACACCTGATACACATACTCCACATCATTGGCTCTATCTACATCATCACTGCTGTCAAATTCATTGTTCCAACATTTTATTTTACTTTATTTTATTAGTAATAATAAATCTGCAAAATAGTAATCATGGAAACCACAGGCTCCTCCTCGAGACGACTCTCGGAACTGCGGTCGA
The DNA here is from genome assembly GCA_933822405.4 of Cylindrotheca closterium. Taxonomy (NCBI): domain Eukaryota; phylum Bacillariophyta; class Bacillariophyceae; order Bacillariales; family Bacillariaceae; genus Cylindrotheca; species Cylindrotheca closterium. The sequence continues at coordinate 90,837 of CAKOGP040001759.1, read as the reverse complement.
ATCGGAATGCAAAGTTGGGTGCTCTAAAGGAGAAATTAGGCGCTCCTTCTCCAAATAATCAATCGGACATTGACATTCGCAACAAGGCCCTCCATTTGTTGCAACAAGTGGATCCGCAAGAGAATGCTGTCTCGTATGCCCAACAAGCTCGTAGTCGAGAGAGTGGGAATGCTCCCTTTCAGTCGTATCAAAACAATGCGGAAGCCTTGGAGCGGGAACGAGAGGCAAATCGACGTTCGTATCCATCTTCTTATAGCGGTCCATCACAAGGAGGAGGAGGCGACGATCTGGTGGACTTGTTAATGCCGGTCGTCAGCTGTGTGTCCAATGCCTGCCGGGTGGGCATTTCGGGGATTGCCCAACAAGCTGCCCAAGGCGTTTCCATGATGACACGAGAAGCAGAAGATCGAATATTTGCTACTTCCAACAATTCGAATAATATGCAAGGAAACTTTGACTCTGTGGGAATTCCTTCTTATCAGGGAAGCAAGTATTCAGACATTCCAGAGACTACTAGTGCAGCTGGAACAACCGGAGGACAAAAGACTGGAGAACACGCTGATATTTTGAGTTGTTAGGATACGATATCCTTGTAAGCTAAAGATGAGCTAGTTATCAATATGAACACATCAACAAGTATACTCCTTGGACTGCTGCATGACATATACTACAACAAAACAGGCAGTATATTGAAGTTGACCATGGATTCGAAACGATGGTATTCCTAGTGTTGCAATTCACGAAGATATTAGAGTAGGCGCCTTCTCCCATTGTCGTGCAATCACATCGTCTGTCCCTTACTGACGCTGGCGTTACTCGTCCTCAAATAGATCACCGGATGCAGAACGATGGAGAAGGCTAGAGAGCGTATTCGCAGTCATGTCATTTTTTGTTGTTACTTTTAAAAAGAGTTTACACTTTACTAGATTATATATTATTATTATATTATACTACTGGACAAAATCCTAAACATTTCTTGGTAGAGTCATTGTGATCCTCTGCCGTCATAAGACTGACATCATCATATTGATGCTGCCGAAGGTCTTCTCCTGGAACAAACAACAAGCCTTGAGGCCTCCATTCACCAGGATGGTAACAAAGAATATCTTCGTCTTCTACATATCCTCTGGCAGAATAGCGTTCCGCTGTCTGCTGACCAGCAGTGCCTCTCCTTGTCTCTAGGATCTCGGGATATCCTGCTCGTTGACGATGAAACGAATCATTTCGTCTAATATTCCGCTGTGGTCGATGGGATGACGGATCCTTCTTTTTCTTTACATTTGCTCGATCCAGTCTTCTTTCTCGAAGATCATTCTGAATGACATGAAATCCATCCTTGGTTTGCTTCACCATGCTAGAGACACCCAACTTGCAGGCATTGGAAATGCAACTGACGGCTGGCACGAAAATATCAATCCATTGATCTTGTGATGCTCCCATGATTCTAGCGGGATGTCGTTGCTGCTGTTTTCGTTCAATGACGGGTACAGCTGAAGAATGTTGATAAGAAATGGGTTGTTCTTCTGGCGTAATCCATGAGAAATCCGAATTGTCACCATCATCGTCATCATAATCATTCTCATACACAATTTGATGGTCCACCGTCTGGAGTAAATCCAATGCCTTGCTGCGGATCATGTAATCCTCAGCACTCAGCCTTGGAGGTGTCTTCTTTTTGTTTGTGGTGGTGGATGATACCATGGTTTTGTATGCGCTCTTTCCATTGTGAATAGAAATTGCACAAGTGTGATTGATCTTGGTCTTGACGATTCATATATTTCTTGACTCACAAATTCGGAAGACGAAAAAAGAAATGCAAAAAGAATAAGCAATCGCGACCTCGTAAATCGTGCGTGTGTGTGGGTTCGAATCCTGGCTGCCCAAACACATGGAAATTGAAAACCAACCATTTCAGTGCCACACAAGGTGAATGAATGTAAGAGTAGTGCCAATGTTACACATCGCACATGCTCCCATTTTGTCAAGGAATAATATTGACGTTCCCGTTGTTATCAGGTTGTGGGAATCCCAATAGACTGCTGCTGGTCTTATTCTTTCCATTTCGAAGTTTCTTGACATCCTCCACAACTTGTATTGTGTAGCCTCGTGGCAGGTACTTGGAAATGTCGTCTTTGGAGAACCAGTTGGACTCTCGGGTACAATCTTCTACGGTGAGACGTGCTCCCGTTCGTATCCTCCAGACGCAAATGTTCTGGAGCTCCACTGGTACCTTGTAATGGTTCAGCAAGTGAAACAAGAACGATTCGGAATGGTAGCCTCGTTTCTTGCCACGGGTAATGGAGGACACCATGTACTGTTTTTCAAAGATAGGTGCAAAGGAAAATCGATCGGCCCAAACTTGAGCATATTGTCGTTGACCATAGAATAAACGATCATTGTAACCTTTGTAGGATGCAAAGTTTGGCAAGGTGGCGTTGGAATCAAAAATATCAATGGGACTCGTGTAAAAGACGTCGGAACGGAACAATCCAATCTGTTCGTAGTAGTAGTCATGCTTTTTGGTTTCCGATCCTTGATTGTTGATATTCAATAGTTTGCCTTTTTCATGATCCACCATAAGGTCCCAAACTCGCTTGATCGAGTGCCATTGCTTGATCATGTTATCATGAGATTTGCAACATGCTCCCCATTCTCGATGATACAATCGTCTAGTCCGTCGCAAGAATTTGGCATGTTCGTCTTCAAAGGTCCATTCCGTATCAAAGGCCACATGGTTGGTCAAATGATAAGCTTCTTCGGTTTGGACTGTGAACGCTTGTTCCAGATTTCGTCGACTGATTCGTGTGACTGTGATATTGTACGTGTGCAAAAAGACATCGCATTGCGGATTGGGTTGTAGGATATGACGTCGAATAGCGGGTAATGCCAACTCAACAAAGTCCTTGATGAGGCCAAAAAAGAGCAGAGCGCATGGTGGTTGCTGTGATGGTGGATGATGAGGTGTAGTAGTAAGAAGCTGGCCGTCATCAGTGATCGTTGTGACGACTTGGTTGCCGAGTGATTTGAGTTTGTTCTCAAGACGAGCAGGTTCTCCGTCACCATTGAGTGCTTTCGAATCAGTATCTTCTCTCGCAGCATTCTTAAAATTTTCGACTGTCTTGATGGTCTCACCATCAACATTGTGGTTCCATGGAACCTCAGCTTGGTTAGTATTGGGCGATGATGATTCTTGGAACACACCAATCGACTTCAAGAGTTTTGACTGATGTTGTACTGCATAGGCCAAGGTGAGAAAGAAGATGAGGCGGATCACCAGAGACCTCCGCTCTCCATTCGATTGCATTATGATTGATGTTGCTGTCTCATCATATTGACATCATCGCTCGATCTTTGTTGTCATTTACATTGTCAACAATGCGGTCATCATTATGATGATGTCTGTCCGTATGGCCCCTGCCCAATTAGTGAAACGCTACCATGGCTACAATTACAATACAAATGTCACTTTATGGAAATGAAGAAATCGACTTCATACTATAGCCTTAGAAGATTCTATGCAGTGCTCAGCTGATCAGTGTCTTCTTCTGCCCATTATCTAATGGATCTTTCGATCTTGGTCGAGTAGTGGTACTAGAAGCATAACCAGAACAACATCTTGTGTAATACACCCAACAAGGATTTAAGGTAATAGGAGTGGCAACTCTATTTCCAACCCAGTCATCCTTTCTTCTTTATATCATTCCGTGCTTTTCGTAGTACGATTCGTGCTCACGCATACTAATAACTCCATTGTGGTCAGGATCAAACTCTTCAAAGGCAGGAAACTGAACATTCGACATCTCGGGATGCTTCTTTATGTATTCCTTCTTGTACATCTCGAACTCTGCTCGAGTGACCTGTCTGTCATTGTTCAAATCGGCAGCCAAGAACTCCTCTGTCAATTTTTGCTTCATCACCTCACTCATGTATTGTTGGAGTTCAGCATTTTGAGTCTGAAGGGTGTTGACATCCTTGACATACTTTAGGTAGAATTCTCTTTGAGCCTTTTGGAATTGTGCACCAGCCTTTTTGACGGCTCGCTTAGAATGAATCTTTCCTCCCAAGAACCAAGATCCGGCACAAAAGGCAACCGTTTTCATCATACCACCACTGTGACAGAAAATTAGTAGATGAGAAAGACAATGGGAAAAAGTCAGAACAAGTGCTTCAAAATAGAACCAACAGAAGTGACAAAAGCGCCAGATTGTATCACTCCTTCACTCAAAACAAATAATCAAACATACCCGTTGCCTCCTTGGGCCTTCTTTTCTTGATGGGCTGCATAATCATGATACAGACTGTCGCCTTCTTGGCCATAGTAATCATCTTCGCCGTAGTAATCTTGCTGATCGACGTATCCCTGTCCCAAAACAACAGACGCAGTAAATAGAAGACAAAGAGCTTGGTGGAAAATAGAAAACTTCATGGTGATGTTATTTCGATGATTCAATGATGATGCAATAAGATGATGTGAAATCAAAAACGTCCACATCTCCGCGTGGAGCCTTCCTTGGAGTCGATGCCTGTCCATGCTCCGTCGTGAATCCAAATCGACTAGTTTGATCGACTCATCATCCATCACATTGAAATCAAAATCATAATCCAAAATGTTTTGTTTGGCAATGATGATGAGAAGACTTGGATTTCTCATATTGCTTGGCAACATACTCACACTGAATAGGTGTCATGCTTTTGTGCCTACACATATCCATACGAGAGGATGTAGACCAATTTCCTTCTCGAAACATTATGCCACGAATACTGATGCTGACTCCAGCATGCTCACACCAGTTGAAAATACTCCACTGAAACCCATGGAACAAGAGATTCAAGACTTTTCAGCGGATCAAACGGATGCCAAGAGAGTATTTCATGGAAGAGGTGGCTGTTATCCTGGTTGTGAGCACCTTACTCTAGATTGGTTCCCTCCAGTATGGCTCTTGACCAGCCACAACATTCAATTGTCCAACGATACCATTTTCTCCGTCCATGACATGCTGCCGGATAAGACAAATATTCCAAAGCCTACCAATATGTCCATCCACAATGACAAAATGAACAAGAATGTTATAAATCTGGTATATCAGTTTCGCAATGACACTGGGGCTGAAACAAGAATCATTTCGGGAGGGGTACCCAAACCACATGTTGTGACGGAAAATGGAATGAAATTCCTGGTCGGAATAGCATCTGGCAAGAATAATGGTATCTTTTTGGACATGGCCAATGGAAGAAAGTGGGTCCAAGAAAATACCAAAGATCAGAATGTACTGAACATGTTTGCTTATACCTGTGGCTTTTCCGTGGCGGCACTTGGCGGAGGAGGAGCCGCACAGGTCGTCAACATTGACATGGCAGGTGGGCCCATGAAGAACGGAAAACGAAACCACGATCTCAATAATCTACAGGGGGCACGATTCTTGACGCACAATATTTTCAAGACTTGGGGAAAGTTACGGAAACTTGGTAAGTTGCTGTCTGTTTTTTCATTTAAAAATTGAATGATTGTATGATTGTATGATCATATGATTCATTCATTCGTTGGTGCAAGGATGCTGAAGAATTCCAGTCATTATCTTTGTTGGCGATGGATATTATTCTGATACAGCATGCATGCATATTGTTAACCCCCATTTTGTCTCCCCATTTTCTCCCCATGCACCTTTTACAGGTCCCTACGATACCATCATTGTTGACCCTCCTAGTTTTCAGAGGAATAGTTTTGTTGCCTCTAAGGACTATTGCAAAATTCTTCGCCGACTCCCTGACTTTTTGAAAGACAATGGTAAAGTACTACTCTGCCTCAATGCTCCATCGCTTGACTCGACTTGGTTGAAGAATCAAGTAGAAGGGGAGGCTCCAAGTCTAGAGTTCTTGGAACGCCTACCGAATCCCGATTCCTTTCCCGATGCCGATCCCGAGAGATCCTTAAAGGTGCTTTTGTTCCAAAAGAAATCTTCTACTGAGTGTCAGTAGAAAAACTGTATCATTTGTTCTTCATCCAGGAAATCAAAATCAGCCAAACAAGAGCTTCAAGGAAAACACTCCAATAATCATTACAAAGGCCCTTCCATATCGCACGCTGCTTGCACTCCTACTGCACGGTGGCCCAAATGGTATTTCCAAAGAGCCTCTGCAAACATCTTCAAAGTCACCTGTCTGGCCTTGGGATGCGCACATCCAAGGATCTTGGCAACTATTGGACAAGGTCCCATTGACGAAAAAATTCTGGCAGGTAGAATTGCCAAAGCAGGATTGACTTGCAGAAGTAATAATTGCCCGTTGGCAGCTTCGATCTCCAAAGCAAGACTGGTTCGTTAGATTTCCAATCATGCTCTGTCGACATGCATCCCTCCCGACACAAGATTGATCCTCGACAATTTCCATAGTGGCGTCCATGCAAGTGTAATATCCTATACAACTTCGGTTCCTGACGGACTCAATATGAGTGCTCAATCCGTAATACGACGCACACGGATAGTCCCCAATACAGCTTCCTCCAACCGCTTCTTTAATCGTAGCTCGGTGACATGCGTGTGCCCCAACACAGGAGGATTCGTCGACATAATCCAAGACGGTTGTTATGGGGTCCAGATATTGGGCACCGCAGGCATAATCTCCTCGACAGCTCGAGCCCAAGATTGTCCCCAGGAAGGACGCACTGCAGCTCTTGAATTGTTGGCAGCTGCTTTGACTGACGTAGTCAATCGTTCCTTCGAAGCAAGCTTCCCGGGCGGCCAAGCAAGAATTGTCTGTCACGGTTCCAATTCTGGATCGATGACAGGCTGTGGCACCTTTGCAACTAGAACTTTCCACAACCCCAATACTGGCTTCGGAACACGCCTTTTCGCCGATGCAGCTGTTGGTGGATACGGATGTAGTAATGTTGGCATCTTTGCAGGCTTCCTTCCCTTGGCAACTGCCAGCTTTGACTAATCCTATCGTAGAATTCGTGCAGGCATCTTGACCTTTGCAATTGATATTATTTTCCGCGGTTCCGTGACATATTATGCCAGTGAATCCATCACAGGGATTGCTCTGGATTGTCGTCATGTTGCTGTTTGTGCTATTGTTATTGTTGTTATCATCACCATCATCATTGTCGGAATATATCAAGTTCGTCTCAGGCTCAGCATAACAGCAGTAGCTCTCTGGTTCGTCACAAGAAGCAGTACCATTGGTATAGACACCATGATCGTAGATAGCATACCCAGCCCCATCGCATAGATCATTCAGTTCAGAAGCATCCCACTGAGGAAGATCGGGATCACGACGATGATTCAATTCATCATCGTCGTCAGTCGCGTTGAATCTAATGTCTGATGCCCCACCAGCCATCACATTCATCAGCCAAAGAATGACTGCAAAGGCGTGGCTTGCCACCATCGGTTATGAGGTGGAGTATGTACTCACACGATAAAAGGTTGCAAAGGTACAAGGGGTGTTGATACATATATAATATACTTACAAGACAGCTGACATCCCAGCAATCGTGTATAAAATACCGTAATATAGCGGTGTATCAAAAGTTTGGGACTTTCTCTCGCTTTTCTGACGTCGAAGTGAGGACTTGGGAGATCACGGTCTCGTTCCGTACTTATATTGGAAAATCAGTCATCATTCTTCGTCATCACAATGAGTTGGAGTTTGTGACGTCAGCAGAGATAACCAACTACGGCCGAACTTGTATTCAGGATTCAGGACTGATGCAGTCACGGGAGACGATACGAATATCTCTAAATCTGTAATGTGATGACGATCGAAATTCTGGATAGTGTTACTCATCATGATGTCGTCTATTACTCGGGTCCTTCTGGCATTGATAACTACCAGCGCCTTTTCCTTTCAAACCAGTCCAACAAGATTTGCAATTCCTTCCAAAAGCGCCCATAGTCTTACTGGTCGTAACCTCCATCAGCATAAGCATCATCATCATCATCATGATTCAAGAAGAAACCTTATGTTTCTGACCAATCATGCTCCAATTCCATTCCAATCCACCAGTGATCACTTGGTGATATTGAAAAACGCCAATGATGAGGAGAACGATATTTCAAGAAGTGAAACTGTTGCATCATCGGATCAACTCTTGTTGGGAGGTTTGGGAACCTTTGCATCACTCGTCAACTTTTATTCCGAGTACACCTTGTTTACCACGGGATGCGGCCTTCCTGCCGGACCATTCGGCTTGGTTGGTCTTGTGGAAGGTCTTTCGTATCTGGGCATGCTCGGGATTTTTTCTTATTCTGTGGTGACCAAAATTAGAACGGTACGACAATGATAATGATTTCTTCTTCGATTTGGGTTGGAGTTTTTGTGAAGCCAATAACCTCTTTTGTACTAACCAATTTTTTTCATTTATTGATCCATTCATGCATTCTTTAGGGAAGTGGTCTTCCTGCTGGCCCCTTTGGTTTGTTGGGAGCTGCTGAAGGCTTGTCCTTTTTGGCAATCCTTGTTGGCCTCGTTGTTTTAGTATCCCAAGTCACAAACTATGGATACATTCCGAACGCAGTTCCAATGGAAGGAGGAATGTGTAGCTAACTAATAAACCAATTTTTTATTGTGTGGCGACACTAGATTACATTATAGAATATAAGTCTCTTTTGAAACTTCGAGGTTGTGTCTCTACTCTTCGAGTTGTGTCTTGACCTTGTTCCAGGTCTTCTTCCATCGATTCAACATAATTTCTCCTTCTTCCGTGGCCGTTCTTGACAGTCCAGGACGAGCACGTTTTCCTCGACTTTCGTCGCAGTGCTTGGCCAGCTCTTGATCCAGACGTAGACCGGGAACTGTCTGACGGGCCAAAACAACATCAAAGGCCTGTTCATCATTTGGAGCTACCGCCATCAGCTCGTCTGCCATAGAGTCGATCAAAGCGTAAACTCCTTCTTCCCTGGCCGGATTGACCATATGGAACAAATCACCTACAACGTACTTTGTGATCGGAATATTCTTGATTCTCTTTTGCAGCAAAATCACAAAATCACGGTCTGTTGAATCCGAGGTGCCGTTGGCAATGGACAAAAGCTCATAGATATTATCCAAAATACCAAATTCGCTTTCCATTACTCGTGGCAAAGACGGGTAGGAATCGGCGAGCTCTTCAAAGAACTCACGCATGACTGCGATATCACCTTGAATGCGCTCTAGTGCACGAGCGTTATCACCCCATAGTGGCTTGGTCTTGCTTGTATGAGCACTGGACTTGGCCAGCAGCGTCTTGGTGTAGAACAACACAGTACCAGTAATCAGAGCTTCCAACGTTTTGCCGACCATTAGTTCATCCAAATATTCTTCCAAGTCACCCATGAAATCCTCAATGGTTCGGACCAATGTCAAAGCCAAATCGTTATTGGTCAACTCATTCAACCATTCCTTGCCAAACAGCTCTTCTGAAATGGCTTCCTCGATGGGCTCAAAAACATAAATGTGGATCTTTTGTGAAGCAAAGACGGCATCACTCGAATACAATCCCAACAAAGCACCAGATTGCTCTTCCAAAATTTCTGTAGAAGCTTCCGACAAATTCGTTTCTTCCATCAGATCGCTGACAATCTCTTCGCAGTTATCACTCATTCGAATAAAGTCATTGGAGGCAGCACAACAAGTTTCAAAGTCTTCGAGGAAATTGTTTCGGGATTCGATTTGCTTCTCGTAAAGATTCTTGAAAATAAGACCAACCGCTTGAACCATGGCATCGGACTTCTTGGTCAAACGCTCACGAATGGTGGTCAATTGGACACCAGCCAAAGAATAGACATCCTCGCACAAGGAAGTAATGAGTTTTCCCTCGGCAGTTTGGCTCTTGGTATGTTCTGCTTCGTACACACGAATGAGCCATTCGTCGGTTTGCTCCTTGGTACGAAAGAGGAATTCATCCTTGGCCAAGTCATGGACTTCCCATAATGTCTTGTTGGCATAGGCCAAGGCATCCTTGGCTACGTCCATATCAATGGATTTCGCATCTTCGCCCAAAAGTTGGGGGCGTTCACTGTCAAACGACACCTTGGGATCGTGATCCATAATATTGGGGAAGGATTCTTCAATCGTTTCGCGAAAGTTCTCCACCCATGCCACCAGATCCAACAGCTGAGACGCATTGAGTTCAGGAAGCAAGTGACCTTCTTTGCCACCAATTTGCTCGAGAATTTCCTTGGAACAAATGTGAGCCACACAAGTCGCCCAAAGGGTTTCAATGGACCAGTAGGGTGGAAAGCACGGACACATTTGATTTTGGACAAAAATCATTTCAGAGGTCAGACCATTAGCAGTTCGGAGTACAGCGGAGAAGTGGGCATTGGCCGCTGCTTCATCATCGTCATATTCAGCGTTTTCCTCCTATGGAAACAGCAAAAAAGAAAATTAATGAAATGCAAGAATAGGAGAAGCAGCAGGCATACAATCATTGGCAACGTACATTTTCGTGGACTTGATTGAACATTTCTTCTCCCCTCAAGTGGAAATCTGAATAGATTTGCTTCAAAGCAAAAGCTCTCATGTTTGTGAATCGCAAGGTTTGTTTCTGACCAGCCTCTTGTCCGTGAACCGTCTTGTATTCGAGATTGGCAGATTCGTAGTGTTCGACTGCCTCTACCAAGGCGACCATACCAGATGGATTCTCCATGGTCAATTCAAAGGCACTTCCAATTCCAGATTGAATACGCATTCGAATTTCTTCGCCTAATTCCCAAACATTCTTGACATGATCTTGCAAAAAGTTATCAACTTCTTCGTGATTGTATGGCAATCCCAATTGCGGTCGGTACCCCGCACCACCGGCAGCGCCGGATTCCGCGATATCTTCGTCAATTCGCTTCTTCATTCCCAATTCAGCTTCCACCAAGAAAATCTCCAGTTCAACATGCTTTCTGGATACCTCTCGCAAAGAATACCATTCATCATCTGTCCATTCGGCAGAGTGAAGCTGCTCTCTCAGTTCATCGCAAGTAATTGGAATCTTTGAGTAAAAGTCGAGTTCACGAAAGCACTTGGCCAAGTTGCGTCTGGCATTAATGGCCTTTTTGAGTTTGGGGTACTTGGTAAGCATGAATTTTTGACCTCCTTGATCGGTATTGCTACTGGAAATATACGTCGACAATTCTCGTAGTCGTCCCAGTTCATCCTTGGTCGAGTTGACAGCATTCACCAATTCTTGAACTTCTCCTCCTGAAGCGGCGACACCATCGTTCAGACGAGAATTAATGAGAGTGAGGGTTCGCTGTTGACTGGCTTTTAATTTGCTCATTTCCTTGTCCATTTTCGAAGGACCTTCAATGGGCAAGCCACCTGTCAATCCAACCTCAATTCCCTCTTGACTTGGAACGGAGGCAGCGTCGCCCTTTTTTGTTTTGTTGTGATTGGTCTGAATTGCCATGCTGGACATTCCTCCATTTTCAAGAAGTTCATCAATAAGACCGCAATCAAAGAGCCATGTACTGACAGTAGCAATGGCGCGTTCTTCCGCCTTGGCCTCAAAACCCTTCAGGGGCAAGTCTTGGACTGCCTTGCTAATGATTGGTGGATCCGGAGGTCGCTGCAAGTTTTGAGCAGCGGCAGCTCTTTGCACTGCTTCTTGTTTGGACTCCCCACCACCTTCTTCGATTTCTGCTAGCCGGGTGTAAAACTTTTGCTGGACAATGTGATAATCATCATAGGGCCATTGGACGACACGCTTTCCACCAAACAAAATTTCTTCCGCTTCTTGTTTGTCTTCTTCAGCTGTTGCCTGGGTACCAGTACCGCCACCACTACCACTGCCGCCCTTGTCTCTGCCCCCCCATCCTTTCCATCCCCAACGCATTCCATACTGACGACCCGAGGAAGCGTCTTCCTCTTCTTGTTCATCTTGGGTTGTTTCTTTGTCCATTCCTTGCAACAACGTTTCACCCCGTTCTGCTGCCTTGCGCCTCAAGGCTTCATCACGACGTTTGGCAATTCGATCGAAATCGACATCACCGATATCAAAGACGTTCGCCATGCTTGTGGATTAGAACTTGTTATAATATAATTCAGGTAAAGTTGATTGGATTGTTATTTGAATGCCCTAATGCCCTAATGCCGCGTCTGCTACGTTGCTGAATTTTGTGTGTTAGGCGCCTTCAATTTCTTTTTTCTTGAGACGTGGTGCTGAAGACTTGGGCTTAACCTTTCAATTTAGTCGGTTTTGGTTATGTATCAATCAATGCGACTCCTCTTATCTTGTATCACGTTGGATGATGGAGACTTGCCATTTGGCTGGCATTTCGAACTTCCAATGTCCGTACATTTCTACGTACACTGGTAATATTCAACGGATCCATCTATATTCATGTTGGAACTAGACAAGTTCCAATCAGAAGATCCAGTGACAAGAGAATGAGGGAATCTATCTGAAACGAAATGACTTCTATTCAACATTGGGATCCTCTCAAATCTTTCATAGTTACATCATGAAAACATTCAATCTAGACTAGACTGATGCCATAAACTTTTAGAAAAAGAACTATCACCACAAAGTTTCTGTGGAAGGAAAGCCGCGAAGTCTCCCTCTTTTTAAAAATTTGATCCATGAGAGAAAATACAGCACTTACAGTACCAGGCTGGAAACATGTGGAAGTCAGTGCACTTTGGAACCTTGTCGATGACGAATGATCATACTGTGCAAGTTGTCAGTGTTGGAATATCTCCAAAGAACTCCAACACGTTTGGAATCACAATATCGGCACCACACATGAGCCGGTTGTTCTCGCGATCGACCTTCTGCCGCTTGTCACCTCGATCGAAATATTTAATGCTCTTGCCCCACAGAGCTAGTTCTAACACAGAGCTGATCTCCATCTTGGTATTTCGTGCAAAGATTCCTTCCATATCTATGAATTCTGCAAGCTCGTATCCTTCTTCATCCGAAAAGGACTGATCCACAGCGGCATGAATGGCAGTCCTCCAGTCGGTCAGACCCCAACCAGACGATGGACAAAGGATGCAAGTGTCCAATATCATTTCAATCGAGTCTGTGGCCTCCCTTGAGGAGTTTGTAAATAAGTAATCAATCATGGTTCTTCCACTATCATCCCTACGACACACAACCTCATAATTGTATGCATCGAGAAGACAGCGCAAGATATTTTTCTGTAATTTTGCTGTGGTCACTGCAATGTGCAGGGGAGTCATACCATAGCAATCCACTAAGTCGTACTTAGACTTAGACTTCAGAAGAGCTGGGAGTTCTGAAAAAGACGAACGGTAGCAGGCATTGTGGATTGGATGATGCGCAAATCGATCTGTGAGACGTTGCAGTACAGCCGATGCATCCGCACTATCTTCGTTGCCTATCAACGAATTGCATCCATCAAAAATGTCGTCTTCGGAATTTATTGTCACGGATGAAGGAATGGAAATAGTTACCAACGCACTGCAACCGCTGAACACCCCTGGTGCGAGAAAGGCTGTTTTGCCATGTTGGAATTCGACCCCTAATAAATTCCAACAATGAACGAATGCGAATTCTCTAATTTGTTCAATAGAAGATGGTAGAGAAATTCCTTTCAAAGAGGCACAGCCACAGAAGGCCCGGTCTGAAATGACTTTGAGGCCCTCCCCAAAGTTGACTTCTCTCAAGAACGAGCAATTCGCAAATGCCTGTACTCCGATGATTCTCATGGTCGAAGGGAGGGCGACCTCCTTCAAAAAGCAGAACAAGAAAGCTTCATCGTCAATGAGCTGGAGCCCTTCTGGCAGACCGATATTGCAGAGATGGGTACACTCCGCGAAAGCTTCCCTATTGATGGTTCTCAATGTGGAGGGGAATTTCACTTCGGAAAGCGCCTTGCATTCCGAAGCCATACCTTCACCCGTGTCTGTAAGCCTACATGCCAGAATGAGTTTTTGTAGAAGGATACAATTGTCGAAAACGTTTTCCCCAAGGCTGACAACAGTTGATGGCACTGTCATCTCTTTCAATGAGTCACAGTTCGCGAAAGCATGACCCCCAATCCTTTCAAGCCCTACACGTAGCTTAAGATCAGTTAAGGAAGAGCACGATTGAAAAGCACTACTGCCAATAATATTCACGCTCGAAGGAACTGACATGGATTGCAGCACTTCGCAACAGTAAAAACTATTCTTGCTGATAATCTTCAGCCCTTCAAACAACTCGACCTCTCTCAGTCTAGTACAGCTACCAAACGCCGATTCACCAATTGCTTCTACACTTGATGGGACGGAGAGATATTCCAATGATACGCATTCCTCGAATGCAGACGGGCCAATTACACGCAACCCTTGTGGCAGCCGAATGTCCACCAAGAAACGGAAGCCCTCAAAGACTCGTGGAGGGATTTCTTGAAGTGACTCGTGCACGTCAATATCAGTAAGATTCCCGGGTATCTCATCTTCAGTCTGATCTCCCTTGAAAAGAAAAACATTGTCTCTTGTCCTAAGTGGCCTCCGACTTTCCATGCTGAAGTCTTGTGATCTAGTCAAGAAGTCGAAGTCATATTCCTCTGCCGCATTACTGTGCTTTCAGTGTGGCGTGTCTCATCATGACGTCGACCTTCTTGATAGGTACACGTGTACCAGGTACAGCACAATACGCATGCATGATGACCATAAATAAAAAACTACAGTATGCCTGGATTTCGTCCGTCCTTCCATCGTCCCACGAAAAATGTCTTCCGCCGTATTATGTGAGGACATGCATACCAATGCAAGCTATATGTCTAACAACAATCTTTATGTTATGGGTATCTGATCTATCGATAGTGCAGTAGCTTGGCCGCCACCTAAACATTACATCAGCGAATGGATGGGGAGCCAAAAAGAAGAAGTTGTTCTTGGTTTAGACACTGTAGTGCTGGTACACGTGTACATACGGGCAGAGTAGATGGATCGTCTTCTGCCGATTCGGTCAAAGTATGATTAGAAAACATCATTGATCTAGACAGACTTCATTAGCTTGTCATCGAGAATTCTCCGATAGCCTTGGTTCTGTGAAAATATCACCCAGAAGACCATTGTATTGAGATTCGAGAAGCCATATACCCCGACCTAATCGTCATAAAACAATGAGCTTTGGAAGCTTGTCCTCCACGAATCATCATGGAGTGTGACTTGTCAGTGCTGGGATGTCTCCAAAGAACTCCAACACGTTTGGAATGACAATATCGGCACCACACATCAAACGGCTATCGACTTTCTGCCGCTTGTCGCCTCGATCAAAAGATTGGATCCTCTTGCTCCACAGGGCTAGTTCTAGCAGTGAGCTGATCTCCATCTTGAGATTTCGTGCAAAGGTCGCCTCCAAGCCTATTAGTGCTGCTATCTGATGCCCGTCTTCAGCCGAAAAGTACTGATCCACAGCGGTATGAATGGCAGTCCTCCATTTGGTCAGACCCCACCCAGACGATGGACAAAGGATAAATGTGTCCAATACCATTTCAATCGAAGCTGTGGCTCCCTCGGAAGAGTTTGTGAGCAGGTAATCCATCATGGTTCTTCCATTGTCATCCCTTCGACACACGTCCTCATAAACGAACGAATCAAGGAGACAGCACAAGATGTCCTTCTCCAATTTTGCAGTGGTCACTGCAATGTGCAAGGGAGTCATGCCATAGCAATCCACCAACTCGTAATCAGACTTCCGTATAAGGAGAGTTGATAGTTCAGACATAGATGAATGGTAGCAGGCGGCGTGGATTGGATGACTCTCAAAACGATCCGTCAGTCGTTGCAGTATCGTACCCTCTTCGCTTCCTAAGAGCGAGTCGCATCCAACGAAAAGTTCTTCGGGATATACTTTCATCGAAGATGGAATGGAAACAGTTACCAAAGCCCTGCAACCACTGAAAACCCTTGGTTCGAGATAGGTGGTTGCGTCATCTTGGAATTCGACACCCATCAAATTCCAACAACCAGCAAATGCGCATGTTCCAATGATTTGAATAGAAGATGGAAGAGAAAGTCCAGTCAAGTCGGAACAGCCATGAAAGGCCTCGTCTGCAATCGTTTCCAGGCCCTCCCCAAAGTGGACTTCTCTCAAGGATGAGCAATTTGCAAATGCCTGCACCCCAATAGATTTCACAGTGTAAGGGAGGGCGATCTCCTTCAAACAGCAGCACAAGAAAGCTTCGTTTCCAATGACCTGGAGACCTTGTGGAAGAATGATGTTGCAGAGATCGGTACAATGCTCGAAAGCTTCACTATTGATGATTCTCAATGTGGATGGAAATTTCACTTGGGAAAGAGCCTTGCATTCAGAAGCCATACCCAGACCAGTATCCAAAAGCCTACATGTCAGATTAAGTTCTTGCAGAAGGGCACAATTAGTGAAAGCGTTTTCCCCAAGGTTGACAACAGTTGATGGCACTGTCATCTCTTTCAATGAGCCACAGTCCAGGAAAGCTTCGCCCCCAATTCTTTCAAGTCCGATGCGTAGCTTAACATCAGTCAAGGAAGTACATCTTTCAAAAGCACCCCAGTCAATAATATTAACGCTCGACGGAACTGATATCGACTGCAGCTCTTCACAACAAAAGAAACTCTGCTTGCTGATAGTCTTCAGCCCTTCAAATAGCTCGACTTCTCTCAATCCAGTACAACCGAGAAACGCGCCTTCACCAATTATTTCTACTGTTGATGGGACGGAAATATGTTCCAATGATGCGCATTCCGTGAAAGAATACGGACCAATTACACGCAAACCTTGTGGCAGTCGGATGTCAACCAGGGAAGCGTATTCAACAAAGACACCTTCAGGGATTTCTTGGACCGACTCGTGCACGTCAATATGAGTAAGATTCCTGGGTATCTCATCTTCAGTCTGATCTGCTTTGTAGAGAAATATGTTTTTCCTTGTTCGCCATGACCTCCGGCCTACCATGGTGAAAGCTATGGGCTATTGTATGGTACCGTACCGCAGTCTAATAGTCATGCTGCTCAAGACTGGAGATCTCCACGGGACTAACAATCCAGCCAGTCACGTTGCGTGCAGACTTCGCTTATTGTCGTTTGACTGCGTACCTACTATATACCGGTACGGTATATCGTACGGAAGAAGACATGGAGTTGACCTTTCAATAGGTTTTTCGATGCCATTCAATGCGACTGTGTACTAATGTCGGCATCGGATGACTTGGTTATATATAGGTTGCTGGCATTTCTACCGTCCAATATCCATACCGGTACCGTACGAATTTATGGAATGCAATCCAATGAGTGAGTCTCAGGAGCCCAAATCTTGGGGACTGCATAAGTGCCTAAATCTTCTAGTACCATCATCTTTTGTCGATTTGTTCAAAATCTAATTCGTCGAATTGATCATAAGGGACCATTTGATCTTTTGCATACAGTCTCAAGTCTAGGCCGACCTCATAAAAGCTTGTCACAGAGAATTCGCTAATGGTCTTGGCGGTATGAGCAATCGTCAAATCGCCACCACATATCTGCAGGCAAGCAGCTTTGGTGACTTCTTGAAGTAGAGCGAAATCTCGAAAATAGGATTTCAGTGGTGGTTTGTTGAGCAACTTTCGTTTGCTGTTCTTCTTGTCCAACAAGGCATCCACAGCGGACTCAATGTCACTCATTACATTGGGCCCAATAGTTTCCTTCAAGACTCCTGCCATGTCACTATATTTGATTTCTAATATCACATTCTCGCGATCTGCATTCTGGCTGTGATAATCAGCAATCTCTGGATCCAAATACACCAGCCCACGTTTGACGCCCAAATGTTGTTCTGCAACCATGGCTGTAATGGCCGAGATTCCACGCTCATTCAATGGATCACCTTGCGCGATGACAAGTTTTGGTTTCTTCTCATTCTTTCTGTTGGCGTCTTCTAAACGACAATGACGCGGTAGTGCGCCAATGATTCCTTGGTCCTCCTGTTGTTGATGTTGTTGTTCGTGATGCAACCAATGCGATTGTAGTTGATCGTAAATATGGCTTGCGACAACTTTGGGATCTCGCGGATCATAGTAGCCCATTCCTTCAATAATAACAGGATGATATTGAGAGAGCAACTGAGTGGCAGGGATGCTGCTGCTGCTCATGCCGCCACTTCGAATCATATAGTATATACAAGCAACGTCGAATGATGTCTATCGTCGCCCGAGCAGTGGCGGTTTCAGCACTGATGGGGCGCTTTGGTTCCACAGGGATCTTTCAATTTGTATATATCGATTCTTGATGCCTACAGTGTCAATAAAGAGAAGAACAACTCTCTCAATCTATCGTTTGATGAGAGACGAGAGGCATACAGACATCTGAAGCTGAGACATGAAGAATGTGATGATGATGAAATTGCGATCACAGATTTTGTTCTATGACATCATCATCATCATGAGATCATGATGAGTCAGTCAGTCAGAGGATCAGTGACAGACCGCGGAGAAGGATCTTCGGTCGTATGGGTCGACCACAGTCATTCAGGATTTTTAATTAACACGCTGTGCGTTATCTCAGATGTTCTCATCAGAATACAATCGACAATTGTTGGAGTTCGATTGTGAGAGTACAGTGACAGGCTCTTACATTATGCAGGTGCAATTTTTAGTGGGTTTTCAGCCAATGAGAGTTAGTCAAATCACTAAAAATCAACCCATTTTTAGTGGTCTGAACCAATCACAGCGGGCCATTCACTAAAAATAGACAATCTCCACTAAGTTAGTACTCGTCATTACTTGCAAATGATGAATAGGGGGATGGTACCTGGTACCGTAGGCCCAGGCTAGATACGGCCCTGCCACTCTGCCATTGTATTATAAAGCACTGTCGCACCTTGTTTTAATGACTCACCTTACCACTGGATTACGAGCTAGCGATACAGTTACCCTATGATCACTTCTAGCTGCTCTGAAGAACGGGTGTGGCAGCCACCAAACCGAATTGACAAGCGCTACAGCATGAGGTGACGGATACGCCCATCGGTAGAAACTTCGTTTTCAATCTTCTATTTATATTATAGATTAATTTCTATCGTTTCAGTGTCACTTATGGTAGCATGCCCCTGTAAGAAACTGATAACAACTGCCATAGTTGCTAGTAGTAGGTGTCACTTCACCTTTGGAATCTAATCATTGTCTCAATTCCGTGCACCAAGGCCTTGTTGATTGTTTTCTCGTCAGAATAAACCCATCCCCTGTGACCATACGGTAGTAAACTGTCGTAGCGCGGCCTTATGGTGGAAACTTGGCCATCAAGGAACCCAGCAAGAGTTTGCCTCTGTTTTCGCCTTTGCATCTTACTCAAAAAACGGTTGATTATTGCATTTCTTCAATCATGTAATACACATGTAGCCTCTTTGGCGGCGAGCTTGAGCCTGGATTTGGTCCTTCCTCACCTTGCTTGATTCCCAAAATATTGAGTCCATTGACGACGCAAAATCTGACTACCATCATCAATGACATCAACTTCTACGCTGCATATCTTGAAATGTTCGTGACCTCAAATTCAGAGTGCGATAAATCTCCGATTTCTGATTGGATCTGCGATATGAAGGCACAGATGATGTTATTAGAGGTGCTCGAACGTCATTTCAAAAGTTTCAGAGGCATCGGTCAACATACATCAAACAATCATTGTTACCTTGTTCAAAATCCGTCAAAATCCTGGCTAGAGCCAGGGTCATAGAGCATATATTCTTGCGACGGTATGCATGAGGCCAGTGCTGTGTTGTAAAGACACTTTATTGCAATCCTGTTGCTTTCTCCTCTTTTCTTTTCTTTCCTCTTCGTTTTCTTTTCTTTCCTTTTTCTTCCTCTTCCCCCTTCTTTTTCCCCGGGGGATTTAGTATAAATAGTTGCACCAGCATAGTATAAAAGCCCAGTGACAGACCGCGGAGAAGGATCTTCGGTCGTATGGGTCGACCACAGTCATTCAGGATTTTTAATTAACACACTGTGCGTTATCTCACATGTTCTCATCAGAATACAATCGACAATTGTTGGAGTTCGATTGTGAGAGTACACTTGTCCAGTCATCGCAATATAGACTGTTTCATACATATATATTTGTAAGAAGCAAGTAAGCAAGCGAAAGGAGCCTCGAAGCATTGAGGAAAATTGAGAAATAGGTTTCGACACGACTGGTCCATTCATTCGTTCATTCACATACCTACTGTATATACACAACAACAAAACAATAGTACAATGATGAAATCCTTCATGATAGCCGCTCCAAAGAGGAACCTTTCGTCGTTCCATGGGGTCAGGTTCGACGCTGAAGCTCGAAATGGCTTTCGAGGAATTTCAAGTTTTCTGTCATCATCCACCGTTTACAATATGAAGAATACCACCACCATTGAGGAGACCCAGGCGATCTCACCGTTGAAGCGGGAAATAACGAGGAATTACACTGTGATGTGCAGAGATTCCGCTTTGAAATCTAATCGAACGCGGATGGTGATTCAAAGAGAGTCATCACCCTTCACCAAGGGATTGTCCTTACGAACGAATTCGGATGAAAAGAAATCCAATGAGGGAACTGATTTCTTTGTAGGAACCAACTCGGAAGAAGAAACTCTTCCTCCTCCCATTCCCGGTGACAGTGGTGAGGAAGACCTTGCATTTGAAGACCCAAATGAGGACAAACATCCCCCAGAAGATCTGGATGGCGATCGGGCCGACTTTACCGTTCCCATTGTTATCAACATGCCCGATATGAACGATGATAACCTGATCAGTGAGATTGAGAAATGGTACAAGGAGCCCGGTGATATCATCAAGCGCAATGATATCTTGTGTGATATTACAACTCCCGACTTTACCTTTGGAATGGTGACGGAAGATGACTTTGATGCCATCATGGGGGAGCATCATGTCAAGGAAGGTGAATCGGCTAGAGATAACGCGCCGATTTGTACCATCTATCATCAGCCCGATCCTGGTGCTGCATCGAAAGGAAAGAAGTAGTAGACGACACGTCACGGTTGAGAAATATGATGGAGTGCAATGTGACTGGTACCAGGTACTACTCTATTGGTTGGTGGATAGTAGTACCTCGTATATCTGAGTGATTGATTGATTGTATCATCTATTTCAAAAAGGACTGACTTAGATATTTGCCCCAGTTATAGACCACAAATTTCCTACAGTAAGAAACCAAATATTTTAGAACAAGAAAATATGTAGGTGGAGTATAATACCGGTAGAAACTGCATCAGTGGGTGGTGGGTTGCAAGAATGTTTTCTCTCCGTTACTCCAAATGTCGAAACGTCACTCATATTCCTATGATACATCCGATCGGAATGAATGAATGAATGAATCATGCAATCAATCGATCATAGATCGCATATCTTTGTCGTTGACACCCCACAACAAGTTTACAATACAACATAATCTTCAGACGTTAAATAAGGCAAACCACCATGAACCTAAAGATTTTCTTACTCATCGTGCTGTTGCAGTGCTGGTCATCAGAAGCACTTAAGAAGGAACCAAGAACTGGCATCGTCTTTCCCGATCCATACCAATCGAAACGATTGCAAAAGACAGGTGTCCGTACCAAGGGTCCCATCAAGGTGTATGCAATAGGCCAATACGATGATACGACCTTTTTATTGCACATGACCTATGGAGTGGGCGCTGAAAAAATGACCGACGCACTCAAGGATGCCCTGGAACCACGGCTTTCGAATAAGAATAAGAATGGTGGTGATGGTTCCACCGACGAGGAGCTGAAAGAATTTGAACAACTCATGCTAAAAGGACTACCCAAGGGAGCTTCCAAGGGAACACAACTGACTTTTGGTACAGGAGGTGGAAAATTGTCACTGCAAGTGAACGGCAAACAAATCGGAACAATTAAATCGAAACCTTTGTCCAAGGCCTTTGCTGGCATTTATACGGATCGCAAGGCTGTCTGCACCCTGAAGCCACCTGCCGTCGAAGAGGGTGCTGCTAATGATGGTGAAGGCACCATCGATTCCATATTTGGTATCCCAAAGAAAAGATTATTGACTGTCGCCGGAGCTGCGCTTGTCGGTAGCATATTCGGAACCTACATCTAACCCAAAAAAATTGGTACAGTACGATGCCAACCACGGATATACGTAGTGCCAGAGGAATATGAAATACTCGCAGTTCCGTAGAATTCTTCCTTCCTTCCTTCCAACCATTCATTACAATGTATTGTGTCTGTGTTGACTGTTGAACCATAACAATCATGCTGAACATTTTTTATTAAAACACTTAGCAGTTGACATGGAACACTTAATTTTAACATTTAGCATGTATTAACATTGAACAATACACCTAGCTTTGCTCCCTTTCACAGCACAATGACGATTGACATCTATACAAAGAGCAACGCTTTTCATTACACCCCAAACGATGCAAGCATTGTGACGAATGGAAGAGACGAGAGCAGTAACCAATGGCCTGGAACCTTGCTAACAGCACCGCTCAAAGGTTCTGCCGAATTGGTACCATAACAAGCTCTGTTTCCGTTGCATCCACCACTAATGCTAGGAGTGTTGGTTTGCAAACAGGCATAGTCCGACTGACAACTTTCGGTAATGGATCCAACAATGGCTTGATGACAGGCATACTCGCCTCGGCAAGAGGAGGTCTGAATAAGATCAATCTGAGCTTCGAAACATGACTGATAGCCGGAACACGAGGCTCCTTGTATATTTTCAATCACCGAGGCCGAGCACGCATATTCTCCAATACAGGATTTTCCTGTGATGGACTCAATGTTACTTTCGTAGCAACTATATGGGCGTCTGCAACTCTCGCCCTCAATTTTTCCAATGGTAGTGTTTCGGTTCCCGGGAAAGGATCCACATGCATATTCACCGCGGCAAGATCTTTGTTTGATACTTTCAATGTCAGTTCCATAACAACTATTCAGTCCTTCGCAGCTCCCGCCCTCCACAATATTGATATCGCTATCCTTGCAGGCTAGCATCCCATTGCACGACCCGCCAGTAATTTGTTGGACATTGGAATTCATACAGGCCTGACCCGGTCCGATGCAGCTGCCTCCCAAGATCTTTTCCGAAGTCACATTTCTGCAGGCGTGCAAACCTGTGCAGCTCCCACCTTGGATGACATCCACATCTGCGTCGAAGCAAGCTCTTGTTCCGTCACAGTTGACGTGTGTTTCGTTTCCATGACAAACCAGACCAGATAATCCGATGCAGGCATCGTTGAGGGGAGCGACCGTGTCATTCGCTGTAGAGATGACGTATCCTTCATTGGTAGTCGATTGACAGCAGTAACTTTCTGGAATATCACATGAAGCTGTCCCATTCACAAATGTTCCGTTTTCATAAAACGCATAACCACCACCTTGACATTCGGCTTCTGGATCAACCGCAGCTTCAACTACAAAACCACTGTAAAAGGTAAGATAGGAGACGACAATGAATGGTAGCACATTGCAAGCTGATTTCGCCATCTTCCTATTTCAGATTGTGGAACTAGAGTGAAACGCAGTGACTGTCTTCTCACTCGGAAAAGGATGATGATGATGCACGATCGGATATATGATATGCTGCAAATGACTCGCATGACTAATTTTGTCACCCCCAAAATTGTAATAATGCCAGATTATTATTATTTTATATTGTCACACAATAAATTCACGATGACAATGACCCAACTCCCAGCATTATCAGCAACGAGATGAGCCGAAAGATTGTACCATGGGAGGAGCACGGAATAAGAAGAATGTCAAACCCATCCTGATCATTTCCTTCATTGCTCTTTTGCCAGTTTTCAACAATGGTGCGATTGGTCGAAGAATAATAAATAATGCTAGACTTACAACCACTTCATTCCAACCATCATCCTTTGAACTACCAGTTGGTGCTGTCTCATCACCCTTCAAATATTTGGATCATAATGACACGTGCATTCCACAACCGAATCTTCCATTGTCCAGGGGGCACTTTGTGATTTCCAACATTGACTATGCACATTTGACAGGAATCACTGCAGAGAGTTCGGAAGCGATTTGCATGTACGACCGAACACAAGATGGACGCTTTCCACATGCCATGTAGCAATTGTACGGTTGTTTCTCTTCTTTTGGCGTGAATTCCCTACGAAACAACCAATCTTGGCAAGGTTGACTCGGAGTGTGTTGGAATTGTTTCAGTCACAAATGTCGCTGGAGATTGTCAACAATAAATGGTTGGAGAGGAGGAATGCAACCGAAAAGCCTTATGTAGTCCGCAATAATGCGTTTGACGTCAAGCATTATCAAGATCTTCATCAGTATAGTGCAGCTCATTTTCAGCTGAAAGACATCAGCTCTGATACCTGTACCAACGAAAAGCCCCGAATCGGCATTTTGAACCGAGCCAACTATAGCTGGCGATCAATCTTGAATGCCGAGGAGGTTGCATTATCTGCTGCCAAAACTCTGTCTCGCGACGATTTTATACAAGTGGGATACTTTGAAAACCAAAACCTTTCCGATCAGGTGGCTTTCTTTCGTTCCGTCGACATTTTGATTGCCCCACATGGGGCCCATCTGACCGGTCTTGCTTTCATCGATGCCCCCTGCTCACATTTGTTGGAACTCTTTCCAAAGGTAATACGTGTAATTGTCATACTGTTTGAAGTCTGTTGTTGGAATATATGCTTCCAACCACTTACATCTTTCTTGTTTCTCCCAAACGAAGCGTTATTCTATTCCTTATTACTACGGCTCCTTAGCCATGTCGAATGGAAAGAAATACTCTTATCTGTACATGTCAGAGCAATTTTTTGTCCTTCCATTGCAACGATTGTCGGATATATGAAGGCTCTTGTTGCGGAATGGAACGAGTGCTGTGCATCATTGTTGTCGAGATCTACTTAGATGGTGCGACTATAGTACTGGATCCGGGATTGAGTGGCACTTTGATTACC
Organism: Cylindrotheca closterium; assembly: GCA_933822405.4. Classification (NCBI taxonomy): domain Eukaryota; phylum Bacillariophyta; class Bacillariophyceae; order Bacillariales; family Bacillariaceae; genus Cylindrotheca; species Cylindrotheca closterium. The sequence goes on along the minus strand of CAKOGP040001759.1, from coordinate 65,997 downwards.
GCTGGAATCTGTCAGGCACATAAAGTGATGTATTGCCGCTACCGTCCAGAAATGCTGAAAAATGGGACGCTGTCGATGGGATGTAGATGGCGCTCTAGGAGCGACTTCTCCTACTCCTGGACCGGTCACAATGTCACCGGAATCTATCGCAAGGTAGAAGATGAATTTGATCATGCTCATGTATAAGTATTATTTTATAAGTTGTTATGAAAATCTGTACTCAAAATGTGTTCTTCATGAGGCATCACACCGATATGAGGAGTTGTTGGGCTTTTGATTCATGAGAATTGAAAATCATCGGCATCAACGATGTCGATCACTTCGGCCAGGAGATCCAAAGTTCGTTGTCGACGCTCTTCAGGGGTTTTCGAAGGAAGACACCGGTTGTTCTGAGAGCTTGTAGGGATGGTGAAATCGAGAAGTGGATCGGCACTCTTGACAGATGTAACCATGTCAAATGGCATCGTCACTGCTGTCCTTGAAAGATTGATGCACGATGGAGTACCAGTAGTCGATGGTTGTTGAGCGGGCATGCTTGTGATAAATAGCTGAAAACTGAGGAGGAAATATAATTGTGAGACTTGAGAGATTGGATGATAACTTGATTGTCCTAGTATATTGCCGAATTGGCCGAGTTGTACCACCACCGTCAAGGTTATCGTCTGATCAGCTAGGAAAGTGTGGTATGTACTTCAATCAACTTTTGTTCTTCACACAGGAAAGACTTTTGTTTTATAAAACACAATCCGAATTCTTGCACTGCAGAAATATCATACTTCAAGTATTAGAAAAGATCCGACACATTGTCCTAAAATCATTAGTACTCAGAGAATATTCGCATGACGAGTCACCATGTTTCTTTGCGCGACGAGTAGTGCTACCGGTACTTTATTCTAGTAGAACTACCGGTAGGTTGGTAATGGTACATGAAATGTCACACAGATTGTTCGAGACTGGTACCAGTACCAGGTACCAGGTCACAGATATACCCGGTACCAGGTACTTGTACCGTACGAGAGTATCTTTCGAAGTGCAGGGTCGAAAGTATCATAATGGGGTCCCGCAGATTGATGAAACGAGAAGGCAGCTGGCCGAAAGAGAAGCACCAAGTCGAAAAAGTTGGAATGGATACAACCCCACCGGTACTTGGTACCGGTACCAGGGGTACTGGTACTTGTACCCTTCGCTCTAAATCGGATATTTCCTTTTTTCCAATCAAACAATTATGAAGCCTTGGTGGACTGTACCTGGTACGGTAGAGGGACCTACACCAAAAGTACTCTAGCAAGTGAATCTATTGCAATGCAGGGCGAGAGGACGAGTCGAACATGAACAAGTTCTTAGCATTTTATTTACAGTTTGTTCTCTATCATCTAGGGGTATCATTCATTCGTAAAAGTGTTGACTTGTTGTGCGTCGGGCTTCAAAATCACGGGAGTTCAAAAGCATTGGCATAGACAATGTTGATCGCTTCGGAAAGGTTATCCACGGTCGACATTCGACATTCTTCCTTTGTTTTCGCGGTAAGACTCCAGTTAGTACACTGCAAGTTTGAAGGGATCCTCAGATCGATTCAGAACGAGAGTTGAAAATCATCGGAATCGACGATGTCGATAGCTTCGGCAAGGAGATCCAAAATTCTTTTCCGACGCTCTTCAGGTGTCTTTGAGGGAAGACACTGGATATTCTGAGAGTTCGAAGGGAGGGTGAAATCAAGAAGTGGAACGGCACTCGCTGCAGAGGAGGCAAACATGTCATATGAAACGGCCCCTCCTACCCTTGAAGCAAGATTGATGCAAGATGGAGTAGTCGATAGTTGTGGAGCGGGCATGTTTGTGAAACTTGTTTGAAAACTCTGTCGAAATAAAATTGTGAGAGGAGATTGCGTTCCGGTATCACTCTGCGTGGAAGTGCATTTTACATCTGCAAATACCCCGAGTTGTACCACCAATAAGATATGATATATATGTAATATTATTATTTTTTTATCGACACTTGTGAGCTGCTATGTTTCGACCAAACTTCATGCTTCCGACAATTATGATACGTGTTGTTCTGCAATGAAACAAATCCGAATTCCCGTGAGTTGCCCGCGTAAACCGCAAACAATCTTCAAGTTGAAAGTAGCTTGATGTCGAAAGACTTCGCTTCTAGGACGGCCGGGAAAATCAAAATTTACTCCCAAGAATTGTATGCTAAATTTCTATTTCCCGTCCGTTCCAGGAGTTTGGTGTCTCTCGTAGAAATCTGTGAAAAAATCCGAATTCTTGTAATTTACCCCAACTTACTGCGTACAATGGTCACTGTCACACCTGCAGGTGCCGCTCAATTGATCGGATGTCAAAAGCTGACAGACATTTTTTTCGGTGACCGGATCAACTGTCAGGCTTTTTTCTTTTTGCGCGGTGGCTGCTTTGTTGTGTTGGCAATGCCCAAGAAGCTCGCGTCTGAAAGTGCTGCAACGAAGTTGAAATCGGCTGCAAAAAAGATCAGCAAATAGATCGTCATAAATAAAGCTAGAAGTTTACGTCAGTGTGGAAAAGTGTGCTTCTATAGATATATTGTATTTGGCAGAAAATGGGAAGTAGTAGCACTGGGTAAAATTGTATGATAGCGATTCGAAAGGGGGTTTCACCCCCAACGACAAAGAGGAGGTGTGTTTCAAAATTGGTCATGCATCCTGAGGCTGGCTTGATTGCATTGGCATCCAGACTGATGCGTATAACTCTTCATCTTCAATGGAAATGATTTCCATCGTCGATGCGAGCAGACTTAATGCTTGCTCAACCATACAGTCCAGCTTTTCAATCGACATTTCACTTGGCCCATCAGCAGTGTCTCGAATAGTTGCAAGCGCAAGCTTTATATGATTGATAGTGTCGATAGTATTTCTTCTTGCAAGCTGAATCTTGCTATCCTCAAAGCAGAGGGGGGATTCAATGATGGTACACAGGTTTGTAGATGGAAGCATGTTGAGTGTCGTTGCGATGAAGGTTGACTGCTTTCGATTTGTGACTCGAAAAAACCAGTTTTTGTCAACTCAAATGCCAGTTTTATTTTTATTTAGAAAAAAAACCCCCAACTGATTTGCAAAGAACATTTCGTTGTGAATGCGGTTTCACTTGCGGTGCGTACAGAGGTGCAACAAAGATATCTGCCGATAATATCGATGTAATGTCCTACATCTTCGTTCGACACATCGGTGATATGGCCCACCTTGTGGCAGTATTGATGCTACTGAAGATGGCAAAGAGAGGGAATGCGTCAGGTAACTATAAGTTCATTCGGTTGTTGTGTTTGAAACAACCATTTTCATTGACCATGTTTTCTTGAAGTAATCTCACTCAAAGCTCAAGAGCTCTATCTGGTGGTGTACCTTGCAAGATACTTGGATGTCTTCACTACGTGGTATTCACTGTACAATACTGCCATGAAAATCTTTTACATCTTTGCCACCGCACTAATCGTATGTACCCTTCGGTCAGGCGAATCGTGGCACACATCCTACAGCCCATCGCACGACTCTTTCCGGCATTGGAAGTTTCTGGCTATACCGGTATTTTTTCTTGCTTCCGTGGTCCATCTTTATGGCTCTCAACTCGCTGGTTTCAGCTTTATGGAGATGCTTTGGACATACTCGATATGCTTGGAGGCAGTCGCAATGTGGCCTCAACTTGTCATGTTCAAGGATGACACGATCCTGAAGGAAAACCAAGGAGACTTAAAGGCTGAGATACTTTGGCCAATCTTTCTGTTTGGAATATATAGGGCTTTCTACATTCTGAGCTGGATCTACCGTGCCAATACGGACACACGAGGATACCGACATCACCCTTTGACGTATATCTGTGCAGTGATACAGGTCCTATTGTACTCTTCGTTCTTCAAAAAGTAAGCAAATATGATTGGGCAGATGTTGAAGTAAGATGACCAACCCCCTCACTTTCTGATTTGTATAATGAAGATTCTGTCGTGACGCTTTAGCAAAAAGAAATCGGCGTGAACCAACTGGTGAAGAAAGTGATCTCAAAACACCTCTGGTTACAAATGGAGAAAGGAATGATAATGAAATGGTGGATCTAGAACTTAGCGAATCCAGTAAAAATGCGGATGCCTAATAGGACTATTTGTATTATGAATCTTGCAGTATACTGTAGATTTCTAATTTTCTGATATTGGGGAAGGAAGCAATAATTGGGGGACACATTTTTTAAAAACGCAGATGAAATATACGTCATCAACATCAATCATTACAGTAGGAAAAATAAATGCGATGGGTCAACATCATCATCCTTCATTTCTAAAAGTTTCTAAGACCATGCCACCTTTAAGCAAACCCATGGCAACTGCAGCTGCAGTTGTTGCAGCGACAGGATGCTACCTGTTGTACTCCCGAAACCGAGATGACAAGAGCAAAATCCCAAAGGAGCTTCTTCGATCTCCACACGCCGCCGAGTTGAAATTAGCAGTACGACTTGCAAAAAAGGCAGGAAACAACATGAAGGGCTACATTGAAACCAAAGGAACCAGTGAAGCTATGAATTATTCTTTGGACATTGAAACCAAGTCCGGTGCCACCGACTTTTGCACCAAGGTTGATGTGGAGAATGAAAGTATGATCATGGCAGCCATTCAGGAATCCTTTCCAACCCATGAAATCATCGGAGAAGAAACTGTTGGAACAGGTGAGATTCCCAAGCTGAAGAAAGATGCAAAGACATGGATAATCGACCCTATCGATGGCACGACAAAGTAAGTGATGAAGATGCGAGGCTTGTTCTGATAGATCTTGTTGTTTTTCCGTTTGTCTTACTTGAATTGTACGACGAGCACAGTTTCTCTGTTGGTATCGCTATGACGTGCGTCAGTATTGGATTTTGCGTCGATGGGCATCCAGTCATGGGGGTGATTTATGCACCAGCTTCGGATGAGTGGTACATGGGAGTGAAAGGATATGGTTCCTTTCGCAACGGAGTTCGAATTCTTCAACAGACTTCGTCGTCGACCAAATCCATCGAGAAGGCTGTGATCTGTTGCGAATTTGGGTACTCAAGAAAGCAACACGAAATTGATGCCATGCTTGGAGCTGTGTCCAGAATTCTTGCTCGAGGATGTAGAGGGATTCGTCAACTCGGAAGTGGATGTTTAGATTTGTGTTATGTGGCAAGCGGACGACTGGATGTTGTGTATTCTGGGATCGTGAACGAGGGTTGGAAGCCATGGGATTACTGTGCTGGTATGGTGATTTGTCAAGAAGCTGGATGCATCATGGAAAGCATTGATCAAGCGACCCCAGGCGGGTTCGACCTCTATTCCAAATCCATTCTGTGTGGTGTCAGCCGCCAGTTGGTTGACGAGTGCAGGGTTGTCCTCACGAAAAAGTAAAGGTTACAACTTTTATGCTTCTGAACTTAGATTACGCCGTTTCGGTGTTGTGCTGCGTTCTTTTGAATAGTCTGCCGTAGTCAATTCGAATTCAAATGATTCCACGATTTCTTCGAAATCATCAGGCGTCAGCTCTTCAAACTTCGACCGCTTGTTGCCAACCCGCCACTTGCAAACCCGCAGAATGAAAGACCGCCAACGTTGGCGCAATGGAACAAGGTTGAAGAGGATGCAGCACCTGTCGAGACTGTAGAAAAGAAAAGTGCAAACGATCCATATGAAGCAAGCCTTGTAAATCAGCTCAAAGAAGAGTCGAAAGCCAAATATATATGGGCCCCATCGAGATCCTATCGGACCAAAGTAGTTGATTTCGTCATCGTAGATTTGCGTGTTGATCGTCCAGGCAGAAATAACCCGTGCTCTTGATACCTTTGGCAACCCTTTCGCAAGGGCGACCTCGAACTTTGGTTGCTTCAACCATTCCGTTGAAAGGTATACGGCATCCTTTGCCAACGAGTACATCTCTAGAGCTTTGCAATTGCTACTTGCCAGATGATCGCTTGAGGCACTTGTATTGCTCCACTGGGCTTCCACTTCTCGTAGTAAGCTTCGGTGGAGTTTGTCTTGCGGTTTCGTTTTTGCCTTTGGATTGAAAACAGATATCTGAATAATCAATTGGATGCCAGCAGAATCATCATTTTCCTTGCTCAATTCGTCTTCCTCTACTGTTCGTCTTTTAGCCTCGTCGAGCATGTTCCATGGCTGAATAGACAAAACATTGATATCACCAGCACCAAAAAATTTTCGTCTTCTCCTTGTCCAACCACTTTTTCTTGAAGCAAGTGATGCCAACTGTGTTTTGAAGTCTTCAACCTTGTGCATATCCCAATCGTCAATTTCAATGCCTTCCAGTACTAGGATTGTTTGAACCAAGTACGGCACCAAACAAGCATCGAATCGACAACAAGCGCCCGTATGACAGCTGCGAATCTCTCTGGATGATTCCACACAAACATCTTGATCATCAAGGGCGGCAGAGACCTTGGTCTGCTCACATTTGTAGTCGCAAGCACTCCACACTTTGGTTGTCGAAGCACAATTTCCGGTTCCTTCCACATTAGTTTTCCCAGCCTTCTTTTTGGTGCTTTGGATACCAGCAGTAGCAGAAGCCAAATCCAATGCTACCATACAGGGGACTTGACACGGACGAATCTCTTGGCAATGACCATCGTGATCGCACCTGATTTCACTTGGTTCCATCTGTATGTTCTGCCTCAGACTCCAATCTTCCATGACCGACGGGCAGCTATCAGTTTCTTTCCCCGGATCAAGTACTAGTCTTGTCCACGTTTCTGTACCCATAATTTTGACATTTGTTGGGTTATCCGATGCCTGACAGATCGATACATCGATACTATCCATGCAAGGTGTTGTGAGAATCGGACGACCAAGCCGACAGACACCACTCGGATTGGCATCTCTGATTTCACCAAACTTTTCTTGTTCTTCCTTCTCGATGAGGTCATACGCACAGCTCGATTGACTGAATCCAATTCGATGATGTTGCCAATCAAAAAGAACGTTGTATCCCTGCATGGCATTTGCACCGAGCACTCCTCCAGATGTTTCGGTAAAGTATAATCGGGAAGCATACATTTTCATCGTAGGCATGTACTCCATGTAGGATGTTGCGGGGATGGCCAATAGGACGTCCATTGAATTCTTTGGATCGAGCATACCAACTTGGCCGAGTACTGGCTTTAGGTAATTCTCAAACGAAGAAGAAGCGGCTTGGAATTGCACAAGAACAGTTGGTAGAACCTGCAATTGTTCGTCCGTCAGAGCGATTGGCTTGTGTTTGTACTCCATACCCGTGACGCTGCGCCAAACCTTGGAAAAAGCCGGCAAAGCATTGGCATTCAAATAGGTGTCGGTGGTTCCGGAATCGACAATGACTCCCTTTCCCGAATTCACAACGTCTTCGTCAATCAGTATGGGGACAATATCCTCCTTGGCACTGGACACTGCCTTTCTGGAATCAAATAGGAATTGTCTCCCTCCATTCTTGGCAATGTAAATTCGCTTCACACTGACTGTATACCAACCTTTTGTTTGTGTATTCTTGGCGTATATCATTGGCGAGGTATCCAAAGTCGATGATACACCCCCTAGTGTCATTGTACCGGCCGTGACTCCTCGTTTGCTAGATCCCAACTCTCTTCGAAAGCACAAGGCAAACATGTTGTATTCAATTTTGCCAAGATTGTAGAGTTGTTTAGGAAGGGTATGCTCTTGGGCCGACAGTCCCATAATACCATCGGCCAATTGCGTCACAAACAGACCGGACTCCTCTTGCAGACATCCAAACATGAATGGAATGCTATAGTTGGTATCCAATTGACTGGCCGCTTGAAGAAGATCCCTGCCACCACAGTACACCAAATCCTTGGCTTGATATCCCATCCAAGAGGATCCTTCCGTATATGCCTGGGAGAAATAACAGTGGCCATTGTTGTTTGTGTTGCTGTTGTTGTCACTGTCCTCGTCTATTTCACTGCTGCACGTCGCGTGTCCCATACATTCCAAAGGACATTCCAGTGGTTGAAAAGATTCGCTAACGCTGGGTTGAAAGTACGGATCCGTGTGATGTTCCTGTCCACAATCCTTGCATCCTTCGCACGGAAAGGCGGTATATCGGGATCCGGTATCGACAATGACCGACTGTCGTTGTGGCAAGGGTGATCCGATCCACAGATGTATATAGTGTGTTCCGAACCCTTGGGATAAGGGTGCGGATTGATACCGCTCAAATTGTTGCAAATCTCGGTTGCGATCTTCTGGATGCGGCAGTGGCAGTAGTAGTGGTTTCAGCTTCTCATAGTCTCCATCCCAATGTGGCTGCAACAGCGTTTGATTATTTCCTACTGCTGATGACGATTCTAATGATTCTTGCAATTGATGTCGCATTAGTCTCTCGTACCTGGACCAATGACGGAATTTGTCAAAGTCGATCCGTGCTGGATGGTCGTCATTGTCTGTTCCATGAAACGTGGCGTATACAGCATTGGAGTTTGGATGGAACCATTCCTCTGGTAGATCTTCCCTGTTAAAATCATTAGTTGAGAGTAGGACCCCATCATTTCTTTCCCTTTTGTTGTGATGCCTCCTTTGGTTTCTCCCCAAGTACCTTCGTATCGTATCATTCAATCCAAAGTGCTGCCAATGACGCCGACGATGAGAATTAGTCTTTGAAACTTGCGGAATGTGAAGTCTTGCGGAAGCGGGTTGCAGATCAAACGTAAACGACGTCCAATCTTGTTTTAGGCCATCAGATACAACAGCAGCAGCAGCAGCAGCATTGGTGGTGACTTTCGCATCCTCCCAAGCTGTCACCAGCAAAAAAATGAATAGTAAATATTGAATATCAAGCATTTTGCAGCCAGCCAATAATCAGTCAGTATTATTGTTTTCGTTGTGGTTGTCGTTGTGTTACTCGACCAGCGATTGAATATCCATCTTCTTGTGAGAGTGATTCAGTCAGTCAGTCTCTTATGGCTATATAGTTGTCGTGTACATATGATTAGGTAGGTGAGCGATGAGAGACAGAGCTGATAGCTATTAGGATCGAAGATGATGCGGCAATGACGACGATGATGAGACAATAACAACGCACAATAAAATGCTTTGTGAAATCTGAGGTCAGACGACTGATACGATTCTTGACTTTACTTTGGAGAAACAGAGAGATGGAGAAAAGAAACCCAAAATTCAAAACAAATTCAAATGAATGCGCGACGCGATATCGATGCGTATAGTATAATATAATGACGATGCATCGACCTTGTACTTCCAAGCATTGGAACTCTACAGAAAGGTCTTTGGAGAAGTGTGTACAATGAAATCGGAAACCTCCTCCAGCAGCAACAAGGCAAAGTAGATGAAGCTGTCGGTATGTACGAAAGGGCAATCGAGATCAAAAACATGCGACTGGGCGAAAACCACCCATCTGTGGCAGAGTCATACATCAACCTGGCCGCAGCGCGGCACCGAAAAGGAGATTTGGAAGGAGGTATAGACCTCTAATAACTAGCCAATTCGCTACTTGGCAACACGATATCGCTGGAGAGCGTCGAGGTTGTCGAGTTGGAGCACAATACTGAGCAGAATGAGAGAAGCGAGCCATGCCGAACTGCGCATGTTGGTCAAGGCCCACAACAACATTGCTACTATACTTGAACAGACTTCTGCAGTGGATGCATCGCTGAAATCCTACGAGCGAGCCTTCGAAATCTGTTCAGGTACTGACGATCCAGGAAATCTGAACGGTATGCTAGAGATTATTCTTCGAAACATGTTCGGCCTGCTTCAGATAAATGGAAGAATGGATGCTATCGACCAGTTCGCAAGTGAATACACAAGCAATGAGATGCGACAGGCCGAAATCTTTGCCACTCCTAGTGCCGCCGAATCCTCCACAGTTCCACAATGAGTACGGGACACTGATCAAGTAAACCAACGCCCGATATTCTGCAGCAGCAGCCATGAAATGTCTATGCGTGCTGGCAAATTTCAGTCATGACAGAATCGAAGAGTTCCGGTACACTGACACTATTTGAGAAAACTACTTTATGTCTACATCTATTTCCATATATATATATATATATATATCTACTGAGATCAAAAGGCGCACTGGTCTTCGTCCTCCCTCGGATTCATCCTCGATGATTCTGGTAACTCTGCAACATGCTCGCTTGCACCTGTTGGCAAAGCAGCATCGATCGACACGTTTGCTAGCATTGTCTCCGGAATCAACTGGACTAAACAAGTCAAATGCTTCAAGGAGTCACGAGTCTCCTTCTTGGCTTCTTGTGTCAAAGACACTCCCTGATTGGTTACCAAGAACTTCAAAATTTCGGGTTTGGATTGTTCCAAGGCCAGATCAACCACTGTCCGCCCCTTGGATGTCTTTAGAAGTCCCCGATCTCCCTTGCTATTGCTTTCATAAAGTGGACAATAGTGTTCAAACATCAACCATTTGACGAGTGACAAGTTGCCTCCACGGATTGCCATCTGTATCGGATACATTGCTTCATCGCCCATCATTCCCTTCTTTTTGGATACATGCAACTTGCGAAGGTTCACATTGCCTGACTTGTACAGTGATAGTGCACACGCTAGATCGCCCTTCAACAACGCCTCCCGAAAACTGGTAGCCAACCAATCACAAGCTACACAAACATTCATAGTCGACCGATTCTCCATGTTGTAAGTTGATGGGACTTGTTTCGAAGACCAGCTACATGCACAACCAGAACAAACAACGACCCCACAATTGCGACATTGACAAGGACGCTTCAACAGAGCAAATTTACTGCGGAAGAAAGTAATTGGGATAAGAGCAGTGGCTTCAGAGAGTAGTGGATTGCAATCAACAAAGACTTACGTGGAACAGAGCTGACAAATAGGATTCTCATCATACGAGTTCATAATGGGAGGTGCCATTGCAAGTCCAATTTCGTATGCTTCTTGTTCTGTCGTTGCAATGTATGTCTTGATGGACCGCTTTAACTCGAGTGATGATTTCTCATACATATATTGCGATGAATCCGAAGCCTTTTGGCTTGTCTGAATGGACGTCACCCACAAATTGGTTGTTCCATGCAGCTTGATTGTGAATGGAATATGATTCCTTCTCTTAATGAGATCGTCAGGAGCGGCACCGACATCCACTGGAACTTGCCCGACCCCAAACATCTTTTCTACGAGACCTTGTGGCTTGTAATTTTCCAATTCAGCTTGGCGCCCTGCTTCTGCAATCGGATCTTCATACTTCTGGCTATTGCCACCATGCTCCACAAGAATGACAGAAGCTTGGGCTGTCTCCTTGAGAAGTCGCTGCATTACCCGTTTTTCAAGCTGGGCCTCGTCCTCTTCGGTGACGGCTGCTACAACGACGTCGTTTTCCTCATTTCCAGCAGGATTGCTAGCATTGTCGTTGGATCCAGTAACGCGGAACGCGCCTGGCTGATGTCTTTTGTTATCGAGGATTGAGGCGGCCTTGACGCCTTCGAAGTATGCCTGCTTTCCTTCTTGTGATGTTGGGATCATCCTACTGCTGGAAGAAGCAGATACGGGTTGCTCAGTGCCGTCATCACCGTCTGGAAGGCGCCAATTCCCGTGGTGGACAGTGTTGCTGTCACTTTTGCCCACCATTTGATTTCTTGCTTCCGCTCGCAGTCTTGTTTCTGCGGCAGCAAGACTGATTGCTTGTCGACGGAGATCCTTAGCCTTCTCTTCTGAAGCCATTGTATTTGAGATCACCGCGTATTGACCATGCGAGTTGAACGTACTTCCACCACCCGACGCTGCGGAGTCCAAAATCGTCTCTGCCAGACTGAAGGCTTCGTCATCTGGTGGTACAGGCTCCTCTTCATTTTCTTGTTTCGAGTTATCAGCTTCTCGCCAAGCTGTTTCAAACTCACTAAGCTTGCTATGAATGGATTCCGTGTCCGGGAGTGATTCTGGTTTCTTTGTACTGGATAAACTACCTCGACCGCCAAATATAGGTTTATAGATCTTTGTTTGTGGCTCTACTTCCTCCATCTTCGTAGTGCTTGATTCGCTTTCGACCGCGTCATGTGGGTTCTCGAAGATGTCATCGTATTGTTGCAACTCATCAATGGAAGATACCATGGTCGGATTGTTGTTCGCACTTTTCGGCATAACCTGCTCATCACCTTCAATAACTTTTGAGGAGGGAACTGTTTCCTCTTCTACTGCTGTCTTTTTCTTGATCTTCTTTTTCTTCTTCTTGGTCTTCTTTGGGATGGTTCCATCCTCATCGTCAGGACTCTTCTTTTTTACCTTCTTCTTCTTTTTCTTTTTGGGCTTGCCATCGTCTTGGGAACATTTTGCAGCTTCACCGATTTCCTCGTTGCCCAGCAGTTTGGAACCAGCTTTCTTTTTCTTTTTTTGTTTGGCCACAAGTTTCGGAGCTGATTCTTCTTCCCCTTCTTCACCACCATTGATGGGCTCTGAAGAAGATGACGCCATGCCGCCGACTTCCTTCACTCCTTCGTGTTTGTCGTCAGTGAGCTGCTCTGGAGCTTCCAACAACACACCCATGGTATTATTTTGGATACCGCTCCCACGAGGCTATTCTGGGATACGCGGTCAGCCTAGATAAGACGGCTTTTGAAACAGGGTGGATCATAGTATCTTTTGCCGCATCGGTGAGTGCGTAAATCGTGAACCCTTGAGAAACATCACCCCTTGGCATTTCATACATCCACTGTGGAATGATTTTTATGCACGTTTTGGGACTTCGATGCGAGAGGAGTCCGGGAAAGACTAAACGGACAACGCAATCATGTGCCACACATGATGAAAGAAAGTTCCAAGATTGGATCTTTCGTGATAAAATCTGCCTGAGGACATTACAACACGGCCTGTTATTAGTCGAACCATGATGCATCTCGTCTGCCGCGTTGCCTTCCACTCATTCTCCGAATCTGGACGATGAGCCGGTTGACTTATATTCTAGCTTCGAGTCAAAAAGTACGCAAATCAAGCAAATCAAGCAAATCAATTGCATCTAGGCTCACTCCAGCAATAGGGAGACTTCTTTATCCGTGAAGATGTTTGTAAATGGAAAACCAATGAGGCTATACAAACGATTGACAACGACCGCTGTTCTGTTATTTGTGCAGTTTACCAGGTGCAACAGCGATGAGTCCGTTTCAAGTATATGCCCGCATACCAACAATGGGACACAGTGTTTCAGTATTGAAGAGCTTCTTGAGATCACGAACAGCATACGAATGTTCTATGAGAACAAATCGGGGGATATATTCGCGCCACAGACGTGGATAGACTACGACGGATGTGAAGTGATGACGAATAAGCAAGACGCTGCCTTAGCGGAATTCTATACAAGACGAGGTCCTGAAATAGGATGGCGTTGTCCGAAGCCGAGTGGAAGAATAGGCTCCTCTTTCGATTCGCCGATTACGGGCCTCAACTGCTATGGACTCGACACAAGAGGAAGTCACGGACTCTACAGCAGAGGAAGCTGTCGAGGGGCGCCCAGAAAGTAGCCATGCTCATGAGTACTATGCCCGACTATCCTTCATCATGCTCGTCTGGGCGGCATTCGATAGTTATGGCTATATGTAATGATACGGAATGTTTTGAACTCCACCCTGCATCGAACAGCAGTGGATCCGGCGAATAGATATTTATCGACATTGCAAATGAGAGCCTCACTTAAAAAAATATTTTGGCTGTCCTCCTCCTCTTTGAAAACATAGTCATGCCTTTTGACTGCGCTGGAAGCGTTACCCTTGATTCTCCTCCACATGCTTCACTGGAGGCGCTTCTTGCAAATCGGGTTTATGTGTACTGGTACAGGTAATATATGCGTGCAAACATCTGAAGTGGGGTGGGGTATACCAGCATGTACTTTGACCCCATCTATCATCGAACGTTAGATATGTAGCTACGAGATCATTTTGGTCTGTCCTACTATATATATCATATCTTTTCGGTTCGTGATGACGTCATGCGGTTGTTTTGTCTGCTATTTTTTACATCATAACATACGCAACCATCATCGCATGCAATAACGTCGTGGTTATTGGCTACCATCATCATGTCAAGGATATCTTTCAAACACACAACTCTGCTGCGACTACTTCTTCTTCACTTACTTCAAGCCATTGCTTCCTCATCCCATGAATCGGTTGCTTCGTCTTCAAGAAGAGCCCCACCAAATGTCATCGTGGTCGGTGGATCTTCAGGAATGGGCAAAGCGGCAGCATTGTGTACAGTGGAAAAGGGAGGCAAATGTCTGCTCATAAGTCGGTCGAAAGAAAAACTACTAACGGCACAACAATACTTGGTAGAACAAGTAGAGGGTGCCGACGTGGATATTGCCATTCTGGACATGACTGACGAGGAGGCAGTGGAGAGATTTGCAAAGGAGGATCTCAATGACAATGAATGGGATGGTCTCGTCATATCGGCTGCGGGAAAAGCTCCCCACGGTCCCATGATGAAGCTTGCGACGTCTGAAAGTCGATCCATGATGGAATCAAAGTTCTGGGGAGCCTACAATTGCGCCAAGTATTTTGCTCCCAAACTGACGCATGGTGGATGTGTGGTTCTGGTGGCTGGTATTTTGAATCGTCGACCAGGTCTCAATTGCGTCCCACTAGCAATTGCCAATGGTGCCTTGGAAGCTCTTACGAAATCGTTGGCGTTGGAATGGGGTCCACGATTACGGGTGAACTGTTTGAGTCCAGGGTTCTGCGATACTGAACGCTTTGACCATTTGACAGCCGAACGAAAGCAAAAAATGCTGGCCAATACGGCTGCCTCATTGCCCTTGCAACGTGTTGGTGAGCCTAAAGATATGGGCGAAGCAATTTATTACTTGTTGACGGCGCCTTTTGCCACTGGTGTCATTCTGGATGTGGATGGTGGGCATGGAATCAGACAGTATGCGTCCATGACAAACGATCCAATGCGGAAGACCTCATGACAGGGAACAGGAAAATCAAACTAATTTGAATGTTCTTCAATTTGTACTCTATACGCATGTCCAAAGCATTTGGCCCAGTCTTTGAAACGAGCCAGTAGAGTACTAGAATGAATCAAATGTCTGCAAACAATTGAAATGTAACACATAGTAGTCCAAAGGGTCAAATGTACCTCAGATGTCTTCTATTATTTTTCGCTTATACCAACTCGTAGCCGGTATATGTACCGGTACATAGTATATTGATTATTGTCATTGTTGATGATCGCATCGTCCACTTGATGGATAGAATGTCTAGCTAGAGGTGACTGATCGATTCTTGGACGAAGCATTGAAATTGTCCGAATAAACCAGCTCCGTGGCAATCAAACTGGAACACCGTGGAGCCGAGCATGCCTCCATTTCCAACACATACCACGCAATGGGTAGTTTGAAACAGGAACAAGGGGGATTGGCTGAAACCTGGCTGGCAGCTCTACCAGCGAGCGCTGGAAATAAAAACAAAGTGCTTTGTTGAGGCGTGATCAACATTTTTCCTCTGCCAAAACGTACACAACAACATGGGAGGAACAATCCTCGTTTGGCATAGCGCTGGAATGGTACTAATCGTTGCTGAATATCAAGCAAAAATATTGTGGAGAAAAGAATCAATGCATCAGTCGCAGATACTTACAATAATATTGCAATTGTCCATCGAAGACGATATGACTTTAATGGAGCTTTGGAGCTGTACCGAAAGGCTTTGGAGATTAATATCTCGACACAACCAGCGAGTAATTGATTTATCTCAACGACGGTCACTGGAAGGCGCTTTAGATTTGGAAGCGAAATCACTTCAAATCAATCATGAATCACTATGCAGTATGGGTATTATAGTCAAAAGGTATCATAATAATAAAAAGTACTCAAAAAGTCCGTGTTATGGCAGCCTCCCAAACTTATTGTCTGTCCATCGTCTCTTAACTTCAAACTCTCATTGTCCCACGGCCAGACAGACCGACATACATCGTCTCTTGAGAAGAAAACAATGAATCATCTGACTGCGACTGACTCACATCATACTCCACACAGTGTGGATCGACAACCATATATTGCATGACACTAGTTGTATTTGCAGCATTTGCCAGTAACATACCCCTTCATTCATAATCACCAGCATAATCATGCTATCTCGATTGACTTCTACCGCAACTCGACGCATACCGAGACACGTTGGTGGCATTTGTTCGCAATGGGCTAGCATTGACACTGCAACCGACACATCATCCACAACTTCTACCAGTTGGACGTCATCGTCTCCCCCATTTGGAAGCTCGGTTACCTTTTCGACCGCAGCTAACTCTGGGAATGATCAACAAAATGAACAAGCCGTGGAAGAACAGACCTCATTGCTTGATAAAAGTGACAAGAATATCCTTCAAAAGTTATTTGATCGACACAGCATCAGCAGACAAACCAACCGTATTCTAATTGCCGAATCCTTCTTGGAAGCAGCAATTACCCAAGCATCTGATCCGTGAGTAATTATATCGCAACTGGAAGCTTAGAGTATGGAGAATTTTTGTTCGAGGCCATGTCTTGTTTGACCCTTATTTTGCTGATGTGACAGGAGCCATGTATTTTTTTCTTCTATGAATTGAACCTAACTTTGTCGACTATCTTCCCACTCCATTATTACAGACGATGGTATGGTCCCGGTCGAATCAAGAAGGAATTTCGCAGCTACCAAGCCATTCTGACGATGCACATTTGGATGCTTCATGTAAGTACGACTGACTCAATCCTCTAAAAAATTGGATCGATCAATCAGTGCAATTCGGCAGAATGTCTCATATTTGTACTGTGCTCCGACCCGATGATTCCATCATGTCTATCGTCCATATTGATTCATTCGTTGCCTATCAATAGAAACGGTTGTTGTTAGACACTGAAGACCCGCACAGTGCCCATTTGATTCAAGAAGAACTCTTTGATATTTTTTGGACCGATTCGAACAATCGCATGAGAGCCTATGGCGTCAATGAGATGCTGTTGGCAAAGAACCTCAAGACGGTCCAACAGTATACCTTTATGCACTGCTTTCACTACGACCACTGCTACAGTGGAGAACTCTTGGAGAATCCTGAAGAACGATTGGAGGAGTTGAAGCATCTGGTACAAACTCACATTTTGTTGCTCAATCCGCCCAATGACGAAAATGATGGATCTGCGGACGACGATGCCGATGCTCTGGATGATACAAGCGATCAAGCCGAACGCATTGCATGGTACATCGAAGCCCAGTATCAGAACATTGTCCATGATTGGCCTGATGATTGGTACCGCAAGGCTCGTGTGGCATGGGTCGACCTTCCAGACTTTTCGGATATGGTCGATGCCAAGGGAAATATCCTCGAACCATTTCCAGTGGATCCCGAAGACATCTTGCCTGAAAATTGGGCTCGCAATATTGCCAACGATGGTACCTATTATTATTGGAATACCAAGACTAGGAAAGCGCAGTGGGAGAAGCCTGAAGCCAACTAGGTCTCGAGAAGCCTGAAGCCAACTAGGTCTCGAACCAATTCTGACTTGGGAATGAAAAGGAAACCATCCTTGTTGCGTCTGAGGCGAGGTGGGCCTCGTATCCATTGGATTACATTGTGTATAGGAAAAATAGAAAACATGTTATACTAGATAAGACTTATTCAACCTCTATGTTTTCGACCAAAGCAGGTCAATCGTAGCAACTTGCTGAAGATCACTAAATTGAGTAGCTCAATTCGCCTCTTGGTTTCTGTACTCCATCCACTTCTGTTCAAGAACGTCAGCTTCTTGCATAGCTTTCTCCGTAATCGCTCTGACTTGTTCGACTTGCCATTCTTCTTCAGCCACGATTGTAGCTTCATCCATCAGCAAAAGACTCAATCTCAACGTACGAATTAGGGATAGCAGTTGGGATGCGGCTACGCACAAGTTCTCCACTGCTAATTGACACTGTAGAGAACTCAAGGCAACGTTGGCTGCCAATGGTGGCGGAGGAGGATCCTGGAGAGAATTCATATTGCCACCACCCGCTCGTGGATCAGATGTGGATTTACTGCTTCCGGATGCGGCTGTTGCGGATGCGCCTGTCTTGGTGCTAGTGCCAGTAGGATCCACCGCTGAGCCCGTAACACCAGTAGCAACTGTGACACCCGGATTTCCCCCGGATTCCAAAGCCGGGAGAGACGACGCTGCCTTTAGCAAGTTCAGATATTGCGTTGAGAGGCGATTGCAAGTGTTGCTCACAGCTTGCTGCCATTCTTGACCGGGAGTTAAGTCAGCTTCAACGTGATCCATTTCTTAGACAATGTGTATATCTGACTGATTACGTCTGCGAATATTGAATATGGTATGGCTACCTGTTTCACGGCCACTGTGATTCTCTGTTGCTATTAACGCTGATGGTATGTGCGGTTGTGGTGACTGGTGATTATATATACAGTAGCTGCCTGCATGCAATAAAATAAAAGTGCTGAAGGTTAATGTCTCTACTTCTCCTATTCTCCATTGGTCTCTAGGTTGTGTTGCGACGAAACATGCTTTCATACACACGTACGATAATAAGGGGTACAGTAATAGGGACTCAAAGTATATTTGTAGAAGTAGATCGATTTAGAAGAAGTTTACAAATTTGACTAACAATCATAGCATGGAATTGCAGGAATTTCGAGAAAGTGCCATCCAGTCTGATTATGATGATGAGGCAGCAGCTAGAATCATTTGACATGCCACTACTCGATTCGCCGTGGCAGCGTGCTCGAATTCTTTGCCCTCCATCTGGAAAACCTTTCGTAGATCACTAAATCGTTGCTTGCATTCATCGACAAGCTCAGCGTCCAGCCAAGCATCGCGCAGAGCGAATTCAAAATGGGATTCGAGCTTTTCGAACTGTTTTTCGTTTAAGCCCATTTCAAAGAGTGCGTAGTTTCGAAGGACAATCTTGGACCGAGTATCTTCGTCAAAGATATCGATTCTGGATGACGATTGGAAGGTAATGTTCAGCAATCGCTTCATGAGAGCGGCCATCACTTCCACATCGAAACCCTGGAAAAAGAATTTCAAGTCTGAATCTTCAAAGATACTATCGCAGAAGGTCATGATGAGGAAATCATATTGGCTGTCTCCAACAACGTCTTGGAGGAAATTAATCTTGGTAGATAGATCACGTTGACGAATGGCTCTGCACATGTTGGTATTCTTGTTTTTGTTTTTATGTGTCCTTTGTCTGGCAGTTCTGAAAAGTGTGTGACACGATGATTCTGTTGGGGAGTTTTTCGGACACGTGTAATAGTCGCAAGGCAACTCCGATTTTTGAAATGTAATTAGAGAAGAGGGTTTTTGTGCGTCATTTTCGTGGCGAAACGACACCCCGGAAAAATCTTTTATCGCTATTACGGTCATAGCTTCCTTGAATGAAAGTACACTTTTGAACTTTGGTAGCGGAACTACTGTTTCGTTTTGAAGCGAAGTACATCTTTGGTCTTTCGTGCACCGCATTCTGTGAATTCCTGTCAAAGTTTCAAGTTGTAAAATTGAACGAGCATGATTGAAGGTGGCAGGACTAATCATAATATCATTTTTTTTATAATAGAAGAATATACCTATGTGTAGGATGCAGTACCGGTAATGTATGCTGCATGTTGAGGGGATTTGATTCCTCCGACTCATCGCGCCCAAAGGGTAATATTATCACTTATCACCGTACATACTGTATGTTCCTGAGAAATGCAAGACTGAATGAAGGAAAGTCATCAATCAGACATCATCGCATGGAGACTCCCTGAAGATTGCACTTTGATTGCATCCATCACCAAGTCGCCATGAAGTTTTCAATCCAGATAGCATGTCTCGCACACTTATTGGTACTCTTCCTCGTCATGACGATTGGACAATCTGAAGACCCATCAACACCTACACTTGTCGCACATCCTGCAATGTTTGGAAAGAGATGGACATCCGATACTACAGTTCGGCTGTATACGATTTCATGGGATCTTTGCAATGAAACCATTGTTGAACCCGACTATTTGGACATAGAACCGGATGTAGGCAATAATATAGACCAAAAACTCTATGGAGTTGCCTTGTATTTCGATCCTTTTGAAACAACTGGAAACCTAGAGTGCCGACATTCAACCATGGCACAGGTTGCAGAAAAGAAGTATCCCACAGCGCAATACTTGCTGATTGCAAACACCGATTTAGTACCTATTACGAAGTATGATGAAGAATTGGACTCAACTTTAGCGTTGGCAACCGTCACGTTGGACGATGGAGATGGTATGTCAATGTCATCTGTCATTCAGTTGTCAAATATGGAAAAGAAGACGATTCTCACCAATACTTTTATTGATACAGCAATTAAGAACAGATTTGGCGATGAAACGGTATCTTCGATTGCAACAGGTTCGATTCTGGTCACCGTTGATGCAACCTCTCGCTTCATCTTGGATACGAGCATCACTTTGGAACACATTGAAAGAGGTGCAACAACGATAATAACAATGACCCAAATCTCGGCATTTCTTTCATTCATTGGATCCGTGTACGTCCTATACACTTTGGTTGGGAACAAACAAAGGCGTTCCAAGAGTATGCGGGTCCCATTTAATCGATTACTATTGGCAATTTCTATTGCTGATCTGATGTCGTCTCTGGCAATGATGGTTGCTGGGTGGGCAACACCGACAGCTCCACCTGGAAACTATGAAGGGTACTATAGCATTGAACGGTGGGAAGTCAAGTTTCCGCGTGCCGTTGGCAATGATGGTACATGTACAACAATGTATATAATAGCTTTCCAATGATCCTGTATCGTGCGATGAAGAAGGGGAGCCAATCAAAACAATAGGGGTCCCCCGATTATGCCAATATTTCACGGTCAACGAACATTGATTGATTCGTTGACCGTGAGAATTTTATATTGGCCGTATGGTAGTATCATAGACACCGAATTGAGAAAGTTCGAAAACCTTTTCGTCATTGCGGAGACGATACCGTATATGATATATGTACGCGAGTAAAAATCTGTGCACGATCATCATCATCAAAAGCAATAACACAACACAATTGTAATAATACTTCCCAGCCCTTCATTGAAAGCCGGATTCCAAAGCGTCATGGTGCACTCGTTTCGATTCAAGTTCTATTTTCTTGTTCTTGTTCTTGCCTTGTCGACATCATCATCATCATCGGCTTTTCAGCATCAGCATTCCAAATTGCAGTTGCAGCCAGTTCACCAGTCTCGTCGACTGGTGAATGAACTCGTTTCGCCAGAAGCATCCAGCCACAAGGTGCAGCATCTAAATACTGGCTCTAGTTCGACCAGAAACCGTGCATCTTCTTTGCTATCCAATGTCAACGACACTGAGGGAGCAACGACTGAATCAGAATCGGAGGTCGAACGAATGCTGTTTGGTTGGAATCGCCTTGTCTCCGGTGAAGCGTGGGGAGAGCCATCTTCAATGCAAAAATTGTGGGCTTCGTTGGAAGATATTGTGGGTGTCTGGGGACATGTGCCACTCATAATTGCATCATTTCAGACTGCAATGACCGGTAAATGCAACGAGCTGGAGTACGCGATTTGCGTTGGTGCAGTTCTGCTCACGAGTTTGGCTCATGGAAAGATGACATACGATACACCCAGAGACTGGAGAGCGCCTAGATTGGCTGAATATCGCACGGTTTACGAGTTCTCAGGTATAGGCTGGATTCTTCGTTTATGATTTCATGGTGAATTTTGGTTCAGCAGAATCCTGATATGATTGTTCTTTCGTCTTGTCACTATTACTTTCTGCGCAGCACTATATTTGATTCCTTTTGGCTGGCTGACTGCACGGATCCAACCACACTTTCCTATGCAGTTGGAGGTTTTGGACCCCGCCATGAGTTTGCTGTTCTCTGCAATAACCATTTATGGTGTTGCTTATGCACTTTACGGAAAAGGAGTTTTGGAAGAGGCAAATAGCGATCAGAATCTGATGGACACTATAGACGAATCATCCCGGATTCTCCCATCTTCTCCAGCGTATCAAAAGCAGGCTCAACTGTATCTCACTGGGAATGTGGTAATCAATGGGCTAGCATGTCTCTTCATACCATTTGCGTGGACATTGACGATTCGAGGAACCGAATGGTGGGAGAGGGTGCAAATGTTGCATCCCAATCAGCAAGCCTTTCTAGGTCTCAGGTAAGGAATACCAAGGAAGCCGATGCAATGCACACTCTCATGATACCTGACACCAAGGAGCTCGCTCGCGCAACCACGTTCCAGTTTACTGGTTGCCACAATAGGTGACGTCTCTGGAAACCTATTGGTGCGACTCAAGCAATTAGGTAAGTTTCCGCCTGCCGCGGAGTCAATGGACCGATCTCCACTATGGATGTCAGTCCTCACTATTTCATTTGATTTTTTGTCGATTGCTTCTGTTCCCTAAAGGTGGCGTTACAGCTTCCGAATCTACTGTCGTTATAGGAATCCTGTCCAACTTTCTTCTATTGCTATTCCCAGAATTGGTGTTCAATGGAATTTACAGTAGGTGCGTATCCAAAGTGACGAGTGTTACCTTCTAAAACTATTGATTTCTAACATGTCTGGATGCTTCTACAGTGGTGTCAGTGAAATAGGTTTCTACTTTGAATAGATGGCGGATTTCATTTTAATAGGAGGACATGGAACTATGTAAAACGCATAGCAGAGCCAGGCCCAATATACTTCCGACAAAATCAGTGAGCAGAGACTCCTCCAAACTGTGTTGGGAGTTGACTAGAGGGCAAGAATCGTAGGATCTGGTCGCGATCTGGCTCGTTTTCTTTTGGATTCAGAAAATCTAGTTTCGAAACAACTCGCACTGGGAGAAGAGGTTTCAAAAGTTTCCATGGGCCTTGAATCCAGAAAGGAGCGTTGCAGACAAAGTATGATTCAACACCCTGGGGATAACAGTTCTGTAGCTCCTTGCCAGCTTTAGCGTACTTTTCTTGTGTGGTGGAGTCTCTCATCGACAGATTAATGTCCGAAACATCAATGATGTGTATCGATTTAGTGAGTCGGCCAGTAGTCCTTGAAGTATAATCGTTCCACTGAAATTGCCATTCGTTCGCATAAACCATACCAGCAACCCAATCCTCTTGTTTCACTTCTGCAAGCTTATGAGTATCGATGTCCTTAATGCTGAAGTAAACAACCACAGCATGGGACTTCTCATTTGCTGGTGCAACCAGACGTACTGCATCTCTCGGGACTCCATTGTTTAGAAAGCATTGGAACCCTCGGCTTGTTACACCATCGGGCTCTTTGATGTCTTGAGGTGGGACTGACCGAATGTCTTTGTCATCAAGGTTGTACTTTTTTCGAAATTGAAGCGTTTCCTTCGCAGCGGAGAGCGCCTTGTCCAAGTCCTTTTTGTGGCTTAGAAGAAATCTCAGCATCCACAGATCGTCATGCTTATCTTTATCGTACAAATCATCTTTGCTCAGCTGAGTCTGGAACTCATCGATTCGCTCGCGGTGTTCTGTCAAGAGATCCGAAATCAGAGGTCGGTTGTCGTCCATGATGTCTTTGTCCTCGTTGGACTCATTATTGCTTCCATTGTTCTTGACTGAAGGCTTTGCGCCTTGTTGCATCCATGCCCAGGTGGTCATTGTCGTTTAGTTTGTACTATGGTAATTAGTTTCCTCTGATAGTTTTGTAATTCGTGGTTTGTACTTCTGAATGTTTTTGATCAGATTCTGTTTGTGTTCTGACTGAAGAATACCAGCATTCTTCGTACTTTTATTCTGAAGACTGTTTTTGATCAGATTTGGTCTTTTGGATGACATCTTCGGATCGCATTTTCAATTTAGTGCATAAATCAGAACCCGACGCAACATTTTGTCTTGTGCATTCGAATGAATCAATCGTTCAGTTGCTCATCACGATACGATACGATACGACAAACTAAACATTGAATATCTGATTGGATAGTTTTTGTCTCATGGTCACAACGGTCATAGGATGACAGAGTGAGTCAACATCATTTTATATAGTCTACTTGTAACGATAAATCCAATGCTTCATGGTTCGGTCTGCCTTCAACGATCGACGTAGCTGGTTTCATGAAACAAGTCGAAGAATATGCGCCTCGACGGTTTTGACACTATGGATCATTACCATTCTGAGCATGTGCGAAAACTGTGATGCTCTTGATGCTCAAAACTCATTTTCATCGTTGTCGTCATCATCCTCATCATCCTCATCATCATCGCCTCGAACCATCCTGGCACATCCGGCCATGTTTGGGGTCCCTTGGACTAGCACTGTCACAGCTGTGGTAATGAAAACAACGATAGACTTATGTAATGACACTTTGGATTCAACAGACAGCAACATATTCTCCAATTGGTCCACCAACGAACTGAACAATAACCAATACCAAACAGCCATATTCTATGACGACCCAGCTGCAGCAGAATGGATAGGATCCTGTGACCACTCAAAAATGGCACAGACAGTGGAAAAGTTGTATCCTTTCGCAAAATATCTACTGATATCCAAAGATACTCTTACAGCTTTTCAAAAATTCGACGAAGAACCTGACACCAACCTGTCATTGGCATCAGTCATGTTGGAGGATGCAAAAGAAATCAACAGCATGTTTCAAAATGAGACTGATGCACTGATAGTAGATGGACTTATATTACTCACCATCGACGTGTCTTCTCGCGCCTACATTGACACCTGCAATTGTCGTCAGGACGTAACCGATGTCGAACGAAAGAGAACCTGGGCTATCTTGTTCCGAGTCAGCAGTAGTTTATCGATACTCGGATCGACGTATATCTTGCTGAGTCTTGTTGGTACCAGTGCACGTCGCAAAAAGAATATGCCTCTACTTTTCAATCGGCTGCTGTTCTCCATTTGCTGTTTTGATATTCTTTCTTCAGTTGCGTTGTTTTGCGGTCGTTGGGCAGCACCATCGTCGCCACCGGGTGACTTTGAAAAGTACTACAGTCAAGGTACGTTGTTTGAGCTTCCACGCATGCTATCTTATGGTGTAAGACTATACTTATCAGCCTATTTTCTCCTCTAGAACGTTGGGACATTGACTATCCAGATGCAAGCGGCAGCATTGCCACATGCACACTTCAGGGAATAATGATCCAGCTTGGCGTCTGTGGTTCCACAGTCTTTACAGCCTTTTTGGCCATTCAAAGTCTACTGGTTGTAAAGTATTCATGGAATGAAAAGCAGATGAAAAAGGTGGAAATTTTCTTCTTTGCGTTTGGTATCAGTTTTGCTGTGCTGACGGCAACTATCGCCGCTGCTATGGAGATGACCAATGCATTGAACATTGGTTTCTGTTGGATCGACATTTCCCCGGCACCTTGTGATTTGGAAAGACTTGGGCCATTGTTTGATGAATATTGTGACGAAAATGTAAGGGGTAGTGACCCTTTGTTGTACCAGATTGGACTGGCAATGGGATGGGCATTTCTGACGTTGCTCATCATCATATATGCAATGGCATCGCTCTTCTTCTATGTGCGACACCAAGAGAATCGTGCAACACGATGGACACTGACAGCTCAAACTGGAAGACAGCAAAAGCTAGTGTTGGCCCGGTCCATGATGTACATATTTGTGTATCTTATCGTATGGTTACCAAGTTCCATTGCAATAGTTTTCGACACCGTTGCAGCAGCAACCGTTGTGACAATTGCCCTCCCATCGCAAGGTACGATTCAAAAAACTGACGGAACCGGATTTCTTATTGTTGACAGAATCGTCTATCGGGTTTTCATTTCTGTTCACTTTTTCGTTCTGCAATAACTTTCACTAGGAGCCTTGAATGCAATTATCTATAGTGGTGTGGTTGAAAGGTATTGTATACCGAGACAAACTGCGAGACAGGCAGCAATAACGTCCACAGTTCAATTCTCGCAGGCTACTGCCAGCGGGGACTTGAGCACCGAAGAACAAGATCGATCAAATCGGTGGAGTTTCCGATGATGGAGGAGATTACGTGCACATGTTTCCATCCCGCAAATCATTGCACTCTAGGTTATAGGATGGAGCGCTATCGTCAGCGCCAGGGGGTCTATTCAACTTGCATTCTGCTACCAAAAGGGATTTTTGAGATCGCTCATTCACTGGAATCATCCATCGAGGACCACCGTTGCCAGTACTTGAGTTTTGGAGCAACCTGACGTCAACTACTTACTCTTCCAGGCATCCACCAGCCCCCTTCTTGCCGAATAGTAGAAACATTAGCACCAGTGATCTGTTTCATTGAACAATGTCGAACCACTCAATTTAGTTTTTGAAGATAGAAGGATAACACTTCGTGGGACCAGTTCTCCGTTGGGACAAATTCAACTTTGAAAACAATCCTCTAAGGACGTCGAAGAGCTTCGGTTCTTGCTACCACAAGCCTCTCCCGAATCAGCAACCGTTTCAATAGTCGACGAACACAACCTGTAGGGCTTGGTATTCGATGGAAGACTAAAGTCACAGCTTATATTTGCAACAAAACGCGTCTAACTCCAATATTCAATACTGGGCACTCCATTGATTGAATTATTCATCTTGTCAGGCCATACGATATATCGGGGCAAATAGTATTATACAATTATAGTGTGTTATGTGCACTATTCTTAAGCTTTAGACACACCTTGCTTCTCTTTGTTTCATTGTTTCGTCACCAACGTGAAATGTTGCATCAGAGATTCATTTATCAGCGGGTCCAGCCAGCTTGAGCTTCGAAATTGCTTGATCTATTTCTTGTATCCTGCGTTCGAGCTGTCTGCGAAGAAGTTCTTGGCCTTGAAACGATTGGGCATCAACTAGAAACTCGTCGTCAGCTTCCTCGTATTGCAATTTGTCAGCGTTAGCTGATGGACTTGTTGCTTCCTCTTGGACGCACGAAGTTAATTCTGGGGCATCCACAAATGTAAATGAGTCCAGTGATGAGATTGATCCGAAAGAGGATGACAATTCGAAAGAGGATATTGATAAAGACGCTGTGCTCAAGGTTGCTTGTGAAGATAGACTTCCCTTATTGCCCCAGGTAGAATCTTGGTCACAGATTCCGCTGATAACTTTTGGAACTGGCTGTAGATTCAGGTTTGCTCCCAATCGTCGGCGTTGGCCTTGGTTCTTGACTTTATTTAGGTCAGTACACCAATCGACGCCATCCAGATAGTCCAAGCTGGAGACCGAATCGCACAGTGATAGGTCATTATAGTTTTCTTCCTCGATAGTGCTCAATCCATCATGAGGAAACTCAAAGTCTTCATCTACATTGCACTGATCCAAAAAGAACGTATGCTTCTGAAGAAAATATTCGTTACTATTGCTCGTGTTCATGTCAAGAAACTGTTGGCGGTTCATTGGTGAATCTATTTGGAGCCTTCAGAAGAAGGATATGAGAATCTCGGCAAAGAAAATTATGAGAGAAGGTGAGGGCTATAGCAGTGGATTTGGATAGGAAGTCGTGGCGAGGAGGCTAAACAAAACAACGTGTCGCGAGTACAATTTCCAGAAAATTGCGTGTTCTAGCTAAAAGGTGTATAGAAAAAGAGAAATAGCCCGACCAAAAAACTATGCGATATATGTTTACAAATTTGGGAGCTATTCGCACGCATTCCGATTCTCCATTTGTCCGAAACCTCTGTCCATTATTTAGATTTCCCAAGGAGCTGTTTATCTGTCACCTCTCCCTGTTTCGTTTTCCGTCGAAGTAGAACATGAATCGTACTGAGCGAGGATCTTTCGGCGCAACCCTGGTCCTTTTCTCCTCTTTGGGGTCATTGTTCTGTTCTGTGATATTCCAACACCTCAAGGTGGCTTCCGCCCGAATCATCACGATGAGCCACCACGGAGTTGTGAACAAGAATGTGGAGATAATGGTGCCGTATGGTGTGGACTTCGAGTGCAATATCGCCATCCACTTGTGGCTGAGCTTGGAGAGCTCAAGGAGCAATGTTTTCCATTTGCATGAGAAACAGCAGTAGATGGGATGTATGTGAATCCAAGGAAGGGGGGCGGCAATAAACATTAGATCCATGATGTTCTGTAGGACTAGACTTCCTCTTCTTTTTAGAAACTATATCTATTTTAACCTTGATTCGTACACAGAATCAGACATCAATTTCCCTGTTGCTCTCAATTGCCCGCACTTTGGAAAGAGTTTTGTCGATTGAACGCATCCTAGCTTTGATCTTCTCGCGGATTGAACGCCGATGAATCTTCATCGCAGTGTGTTTCATGTTGTCGGCATCGGGACCGGAGTTCAGCGACTCGCATTTGGTATGGCGCCTAGGCCTATCCGTTTCGACCTTCTTGCTCTTCATCTTCGTCTCCTCCTTAATATCAGCAGCTTCATTATTCTTATTCTCTTTCGTTTTCTTCTGCTTCTTGTCTCGCCTTGTCTTCTCGGACTTCGTTTCGTCACTGCCGGGGTTCAAAGAAGAAGGGCTGTCCGCATAGGCGCATATTGGCAATTCCATCGGTAAAATGGAACCATATTCCATAGATCGAAAGAATTGAATCTTGACTCCAATTAAATGGCGACCTTCTTCATCTGGGGTGTCCGTAATCTCAGGATCCCATCGGGCGTTACGCATACTTTCAATCTGCGGCTGCTTTGCCGTAGATGGATGAGCAGAGAGCGAAGACCGCGACGATCGTGACAAAGATGCAGTACTCAGTGTGGCCGATGAACTGCGGTGCGAGTGTCCAGCATAATCACATGTTGGACTTGTTTTCAGCCCGTGGTATTGAGTGTAATGGTTCGTTAGGTCCAAAGAATCAACTGGGCACTCATCCGCTCTGGTCTCGCTGTAGAACTTTTCATAAAGGCGATTCTTGTAGGACTTGCCTTCCACTCTTGGAGAGTCCATCGTACAAGACGAGTCTAAATCCTCTAGGTCTGGCATCGACATATCGGAACCCTTCGTCCAAAGGTCGACCGATTTTTCTTCCGCAATGGTGCTCAATGGCTCCTCATAGGTAAAGGAGCTTGTTAGAGTGTACTCCTCTGAATGCACTGAACAGTGCTCATCTATATCAATCTCTTCCTTCTTCTTCCTCCCATAGTCACAAAAGTTCTCAGTAGGGACATGCTGATGATAGGAATTATCCATGGTTCAGTGATGAAGTAGCAGATTGGATGAAAGCTGCTTCGCAAATCGTGAAAAGTTGAATGTTTCGCAAATTGTGAGAAGATGCAACAGTCTTGATGCAAGGAATGTACCCAGTGGATTGGGTCGCGCGAAATCTCTGTTTAACCGAGAAAAACGAATTTACATTGAACATGTTCGTATTTTTCCGAAAACGGGTGAGTCAAAGAACAAAAGCTAAGCGCGTGGGTATTCTTCATGGCGCTCAAAGTCGTGTTGCAAGAGGCGAAACCAATTCGATGGTTGTGGAGTGCAAATAAAGGTGACTGTGCTGTTGGATACGAGATGCGTCGTACTGATACAGACGCGTACGATTGCCAGGGTCCGCGAGTAGTAAGGATAAATCGGCCTCTGACGAAGGTCGTCGATATGATGATGAACACACTCTTTCCAAGAATACGTTTCATTTACACTACCGTCTACTATAGCTACTATTCGTAAGTCAACCACATCGTAACGTTGTAACGATAATTTTTATATTGTGCGTCACTTGCTTGTGTGTCCAAGTTCGATCTGCGAGCGAGGACGAGATTTCGAATGACGAACTTTTCGGATCTATTTCAACTTTTGGAGGCGAACTTGGTGTTTTACTTCGGAATACATACGGTGGAGAAACCCGAACAAGGAAACAACTACCAGAATTAATTAATACTGTAGATGTTGCTGTCATCCGATCAAGAAGACCAATTTCAGAAGACCTGGTGCTCCACCACGCAAAATATTGTTTGTTCCTGTCCTAGAATATCCTTCTTGATCATACTACTGACGACTACAAGATGTTTTCATTGCAACTTCAGTTCCCCAGCTTGCCTGATCGACCCACCAAGCGCTCTGTCCAACATGAGTTACGACTCTTTCCGGCAAAGAGGCGATGCAGAATGGTGTCATCGGTTATCCACGAATCTGTAGGAGAAGAATCGAATGCCAATGGTTGGATTGATGTTTTTATTGTGCCTGGTGATGGCTCTAACTTTCCATTGGTTCTCAGCGATTCGATGAACGAAATGCTTGCTTCTGCTGATGAGTTCGCCATCAACAGTGAACTCCATGTAATACCAGAACCTGCGGTTGCTGAAGCTCCCAGAAGAAGCCCTAGTGTTGTTGAGAGCCAAAGACGAGCGGGCTCTTGTGCAACAGGTGATCCTTGTTCTGCGAAAGAAGACGTCGGGGACCCTGCAACAACGTGATACCACCAAATCCATCTTCCAAACCTCGGCCTACTATAAAGATTCCGCGAAAAACTTTCGTGGGATCAGTCCCGGGCCCTAGTATCTAGAATGGTACTAGCTCTTCCAACAGCCAAGTGCTGAAAAAGTTCATCATCTACATTTTTACCAAAGAGGATAAACACTGTTACATGCATATTATGCTATGTGGACCAACATATTTGTTTACTAGTACAACCCAAAGAACATATGTTTCTTTTGCAAAAGACGAATAGTACACACCTCACAAGTCTTACATGATACCACCAGTAGCAAGCCATATTCCAAACCTCTTGCATATAATGGTGTTCTGCACACTCAAGGTTCAACCATGTCTTTTAGCAAGACTTTCGTGAGACCACTCAACATCCAGAAGCGTTGCGGTAATGTGCAGTCGATGATTCTAAGACTGCCGCTGCTACCGTATATATGCATGCCATGCGGACCACCAGGACTCGAAAATTATTTTGTACTTTTTGCTGCTTATATTTACTAATTAGCATTTCATGACTTTGGTATTGGTCTGTTCGTATTTTTCTTGTTTCACTATTGTGGAAAGTTTGGATTGGAGTGCTTGTAGTTTGGCTTGAATCTGGTTTCGTTTTTGCTGCCTCCTGCAGTAGGCTGGCGATTGAACATGTAGATACGTAGTGGTTGTGCCTTTCACAGAGGGAGGCAAACGGGATGACGCATGGCACGAGATCTTCTTGTCCGCCACCATGAAATCAATGTTCTTTTGAGAGCGTGAGGATGGTGGTAAGAGTGGCAAGGTGCTCAACAGTTTCAGCGGACTGTCATCGCTCGCAACAGTAGGACTCGACTCCTCGCTCCATCTGCTGGATGTCGGTGAGTAGTCGGAGCCTTCGTCCAGTTTTTGCAACAAGGCACTATTGAGTGTCAACTTGCTGGGAAGGACAACCTTGCGTTTTGGGCTCATCATGAGCGGAGTGACCAGAGTCCGTGATTCTTCCCGAATGGAGGTTGGAATATTCGGCTTGATGCTGTTGGAACGATGACGTGACGAAATGTCAAACGAGGTGGAGACGATGCTTTCCGCAGAGATGGACGCAGCGTCCAAGAGGGAAACGGTATCTGCTGGATCCTCAACAGCGCCCTTTGTTGGAATCGAGAATTCGATATTGGTACCAATCCATCGATGGTGCTGTGAGGAAGAAAGCTTGATTGCTTGGCTGTGGATGCCAACCATCTTTGGTGTCACGATTCCAAGTTGTACTTGTGTATCCTTCATGGAACTAGAGATCGAAAGAGGATCTATTCGTTCCGATTCACAAAGCACATCCAGGGCCACTTCACCGTCCTCATTGAGAGAATTAGCAGCAGAAGAGGAGGAGGAAGAGTCGGAATGAGACGAGTTTTCCAATGTCGTTTGGGTCGATTGACTCTTTTTCCTAACAAGTGGCTTCTCTGGAGAATCGGATCCATTGGGCGAGAGGTTGCTGCTGCTCCGTTGTTGTTGCATTGGTGGCGGTTCGAGCGGTTCGAGCTGTTCTTCTTCTGATGAATAGCTGTAACAATCGGAATCCAAACTATCATCTTCGTCGCTCATGCTGGTGAACCGATCTAGCCGTTTCTTCAACCTTTCTAGTTGACGTTGCACCCCTCTCAGCGAATCAATTTCCTCATCAGTATCATCATTGAAATCTTCCTCAGCTATTGAAAAATCAAAGCAAGATACAAGCGAAGCAGAATCCAAAGACTTTCTCGTCCGTAGATCAAAGGAGGTTTCCTCTGCTATCGTACTCAGCCACTCCTCACGACTACCATGAGAAAGAGATTCAGAGTACTCTGAATAATCATCCTCGATCGAGTCGTTCTCTGAATCTGAATCAATCTCATCGACATCATTGCAAATATCTTCGTAGCTGTAATACCTGTCTGGCTTCATCATGGTAGCTGGAAGTATTGTGGGAATTCTGGGGCTATCGCTAACACAAA
Organism: Cylindrotheca closterium; assembly: GCA_933822405.4. Classification (NCBI taxonomy): domain Eukaryota; phylum Bacillariophyta; class Bacillariophyceae; order Bacillariales; family Bacillariaceae; genus Cylindrotheca; species Cylindrotheca closterium. The sequence goes on along the minus strand of CAKOGP040001759.1, from coordinate 33,732 downwards.
CACTCATGTACCGTTAGCTAATCGTATCCTATCTAATGATCCTTGTTGTGAAAACGCTCCGTACCTCAAAGTTTGAGAACAGTTGAATACCGCACCTGACTACCGGCCTTTTTACGATACCAAAAAAATTAGCGGAAATACGACCATTGAAACAAAAACACTTAATAGACTGCATGTGGGTCCCCGCTAGTCGAATTCGAGCTATATAATCCTAATCTCTACTTATGACTCGGGATTAAAATACAATTTAATGCTTTTTCAATATTTATGAAATCTGTACCTTCGCTTTCGGAATGTACTTAACAGCGAAAGTTTAGCCTGGTTTCTCTTATTTAGAAATAGAAGGTTATCGAACACAAAGTCCCAGGGTTAATAAGTGGAGAAATCAACCCTTGCAGCGTTTTACGAATTGAGCCTCCGGTTCGAAGTGTTAACGCAGGCTAAACGGGTTCAAAATTCAGAATGATGTCATTTTTAGTTGCGCTGAGTCAGTCAGAAAATGCTGCCACCCCAACGATCGACATTGAACCAACGGTCGAAAGATGTCAACGGTGTCAAATACCGGAAGAGAACTCAAACCGCTGGAACTGGAACTACCGGTAGCTGGATGTACAAACTAATGTAAAGTATATATATGCAATCTCTAGTCCTAGTAATAATACATCTTATTTATTCATACCCATGACAATTTTCGTCACTTCCATGTAGGATACAACAATGGTACAACGATTGTCGGCAGCTTCGTCTTGATCCCCGTAGATTGTAGCTACACTTATATAATACTTACTTGCAAATAATATAAGTATCAATATTGAAACTCGTTGGGGTAGGCTTGTTTCCAGGCACCCAACATTTGCTGGGCCAAATGAGGATGATTCTCTTGGAATTCAGCCGGCGCCTCGGCATAGCAGACAATGACCGCGTTCACCCCACTGCTAATGAGACTAAACATGGTAGTACAAAAGATGAATCCGACCACTGTTCCAGCTCTGTATAGAAATAGTATCGGCGAATGACATTGATGAGCAAGATTATGAATAATACACTTTCCATCCATGTTCCATATATCGACATGCAAAGTGTTACTTACATCAGTGCCACCCCTCTCATTTCCTGGCTCCAATTGGCAAAGCTAGCCAGTAGCGCCAAGGATAAGCCAGTCAAGATCCCAACGGCCAAGCTAACCATCAATAATACTGTGTCTACTAGAATATCAGCAACAATGGCGGACCATCCTCTCGACTTGAAGAGTGTCATGACATTGGAGCCGGCTGTGAAATATGACGATGACAAAGTGAAGTGCTATTAGATAGAGCCACAGCAAGAGCAACCAGACAGACAATTGTAAATGAGATGATCAAACAAGGACGGCCCACTTACCCTCTATGAAACTGTAATTGTAGAGACCGACATAGACAAATGCCCAGCTGTTAAAGTACTCCAACAGACTTTCAATGCAGCCCAGCAAACAATCGGCCAGACATAGCAACAACGAATTGTTTTGTTCTCGCATTGCGTATAGCATCTCCCTTGTCGCTGATACAAGGGAAACCAGCAGCGATCCAAGGGAAATGGAACCAAAGGATGTTGTCATGCTCCGCGTATACGAGTCTCGGACCGCCTGGGAACAGCAACCAGAAGCTTCGTATGGCGCAAACCACCAGGTACCAACCGTCCCCGCCACTGTCACGTGAACCACATTCTTGATGACTTGTGCCGTCCAAAAGTAGCTCACTAGCAGTAAAAATACAATGAATCCATTCAGTTCTTCTTCGCAGGTACCATCTGGATTGCAGTTTCCCAATACATAGTTGGTCGACACAAAGGCAACCGCCCACCACACGGACCACAACATGGACAGAATCAAACTGGAATAGGCCAAAAAGGTCAATCCCAAATTTGCCTGCACCGCAGTAGTCGCTGTCACCAGGTTGGATGCCGCAAAGGCAACTCGATTCCAGACGACATAAGCATAATAGAGTGCAAATACAAAGGAGACTCCACATAGCAAGACGACACTCGAAGATCCGCCTGCCACCAAGGCCACAATGGTCACTCCTGCCGTCACAAAAATGTTGAAAAAGAGCGCCATTTTGATGAGAACTTGTGCGCACTTGGACATGAGTGTCATGGCAAAGGTGGATAGCAAACCACTGATCAACGCCGAAGTTCCCACCAGGAACCAAATTTGACCGACATTGACTTCAAAGGCATTATTTTGTTCATTTTGCTCTTCCAGTCGGCGTCCTTGATTATAATTGCTAGTGGCATAGGTTTCTGCCAATTCCACAGTCATTATCGGTGCATATTTGGCCGTCAGAATGCCAATCACTCCCAGCTGCACATAAAACAAAATGCCCCAAATCAAGTCTTGACATTTTGCTCCTTGCTTGGTGCCTCGTTTCCATTCCGCATTTCCTTGGTCTAAAATCGCCGGTCCTTCTGCTGCATTGTAATAGGGCGTGTTGGAACTCATACTGCTACAGTTTTACCGCTTTGTTGTTCTTCCAATAAAACTTTTTGTCATTGGATCTTTTGCATGTGAATGTGAATGTGGATGAATTTTTCAACATTTTCATCTCCCAAAATACCGTCTGACGGTTAAAGTGGCGAGATTCCAGCGCCGGCCTGCCTGAAATATGGAGAAGTAGAGATCATGTGTCAGGCATACGCACGTGGCACCACACAAAGCAATCGAAGAGTTCTTCCGATTCGAATCTTCGTTTTGAAAATCGATTTTCGGTTGAAGTTTTCTCATCAAAATTTCGAACTTTGTTGACACACACAGAAGCAGCAGCCACACAACCAGTGCTAGTTCCAAGACAACCATTTTTTCGACCAGAAAGAACTTGAGAGTCTGTCATCCCTCGAGAAGCATCAGGGATACGGTTTCAAAGGACCTAATGTCATTCTCAGGGAAAGGAGGACAATCGTCTCACAATCATCATGATGACACTACTCCAACAACGTGGGCACTCCTGGCAACCTCGGTCATTTCAGCAACCAGTGCAATACTCTTGAGTGCCTACTTTAGCCATGACAGCGCCAATGCCAATGCAAAAGATAAGGCCTTGGAGAATGATAAAAGAGAAGAGCAACTTGTTCCGAATGCCAGCCAACCAGAAAGAATACGGTCTGTTTTAGACAATATAATGAAAGTGACAGGTGGAAGATATCTCAAGAATCCATTGGCAAAAGACCTTCCACTCTGGCTTGGCGTCGGATATTTGATATTCAATCAAAACCGTAATATGGCATCACCGAACAGTAACAAGCTACTGGATTTCTTGGTTGTTGGGCTGCTCTTGACTTTAAGGAGGGACGAAGATTCCTCCTCATCCGACAATTCTTCAAAATTCGAATCCAAGAGATTCAAAAATGATGATGACACTGACAAGAATTCATTATCATTGCAGTCTCGGTCCATATTTACCCCTATAGCTGAACATGACCTTCCACTACCCTTGCCACACAGTAATACCGACGCTAGCGTTGAGGAGCAGGACACCAATCATCAGACTACAAATATTGACAAGGTTTCGCCAACGACGCCACTAACGACCAACTTGACCGAGAAAGACTCTTCTACTACGCGCTACATGGAACTAATGGTATACAATGTGTCACATACCGATATGGTTTTCAGCCTCGATACTCCGGCAAATACTACTGGCACTTCTTCTAATGCTGACCATTCATCTCAACCATCCTCCCCCGAAACACCCTTGGAGGACGATTCGTTTTGCCTCTGCCGGCCACGGTTTTCCACCTTTGATTATTTTTCCAAAAAGGTGGCCGAAGTATTGCAATCACTGGGTACAGAATCTTTGGTGAAGTTTCCACGCTACGAACGATGTGACGAAACGAACCGATATACCATCAAATCAGAACCAATGTTGGGCCAGTTGCCAATCGGATTTTCACTGCCGACCCCTTCCTCATCATCTTCTGATAATAACAATGACAGTAATAAGTCGCTCCATGTGACTTGCAACGAGCTGAACGACTTGCGACTTCGTGGAAGAGATAGTTCACGGATTGCCAATATCCAAGACAGCGACAGCATCAGTCTGAATGCTGTCTTTTTTCCATTGCTTGGTACACTCATGCCACAATGGCAAGGCATGATTCAACAAAAGTATAGTGCTGGCCAGAAGCAACCCAAACAGGTCTTGTTTTTGGTCTCTGGAGTTGGGAGTCCACGCAATTGGACGCACAGCATGACGGGAAACTCGACCCAAATGTGCGCAAAACTGATGCAACACTACCTCCAGACACTCTATCCCCATTTGATTGTGGTCCGAGTCCACTCCGAAACCAATATTTTCCGATACGATGAGAATATTTCCTTTGTGCAGAATGAACTCATGCCGTGCATTCAAGCCTACAGGGATGCCCACGCCAAGGGGCTGCCCTATCCCGATGAAGTCATGAATACCAAATCACCCACAAAAGTTAGCCTAGCCTTGATGAATTCTGGAAGAATGATGGAGAATCTTCCATTCATGAACGATTGGAAAAAGAGCTTTCACGTGACTTTGAGTTTTGGTGATGGCAGTCCTGCTAGAAATCATGCCATTCAAGCTGCCTTGCGAACCTACCGACCAACCTACTACCATTGCTGGCAACTGAAGACCTTTTGGCATGAATCCAAGATTGTCGACTCGGACATTGAAATTCATTCATTTGAAGAAATGGAAACAGTTCCTGCTCTTTCCACCAAACAGCTCCAGGACAAACCATTGGTCATGCAGGTTGTGGATGAGATCAAAACCTTTTCCATGGAAATGACGAGAATTATGTCGTTCGACAATCATGACATTCAAAAGTTTTGGTTGCGGAAAACTCACAAGCCGGTCTTGGCCGTCTTGGCGGTCCAAATGCCTGATGGTCGGATCAAGTTGTACCGAGGCACCAATATGGAAGTCAGCATGCCCACGGGAAGTTTGTGTGCAGAGCGCAATGTCATTGGAACCGCCTTGGCAGACAATCCTAGTCTGAAGCGACAAGATCTCAAGGCCATTGCCGTCTTGTCCGTTCCGAAACCCTCCAAGCACCAGTTTGGACGGCTGGTTCGATCTGGCAGTGTAGCAAGCTACTGCAGTATGCCAAGTTTGGCGCCCGACTTTGACAATGGTGAATCTCCCAAACTAATGCCGTCGTATTCGACAGAGACATTGGTAGTAGAACAACAAGGCAGCCCAGTCTTTCAAGATTTGACGAACGATAGGCGGCCCCGAGCATTCTCCAACGCCAGCGCTTCGCCTTCTTTGATGGCGGTCAGTAGGACACCACCCTTGCATCCAAATAGTATTACGAACACTGCAGCAGAACCAGGAACAGCTCCAGTACCTCCATCCATCACGTTGGGCCCAGCAGCAGCCGCCGCCGCCGCCGTGATGCAGCCAAAATCTCCTATCCGACGGGTTTCCGTCTATCACGGTTTGGAAAATAACAATAAGCGAATCAAGCAAAAGACAACGCGATCACGGAAACGACATTTGTTTGTCCATTCAAATGATGTAAGAAGAAGGAGACGAAGATTCCGCCTTGGCTCGATCCAACAGCTAACACTCACCATTGCTTCTTCTTTTTGTTGTTCTATACGTACTACTATAGGACATGAATCCCTTGCGACCCTGCGGAGCGTGCAACGAATGGCTCAAGAAAATTGCCGAATCCAATCCCTACTTTCAGATTCTAACCTTTACCGACGCGGACTGCAATGGAGTATACTGCGGATTTTGTGACGAATAATATTTATATAATAGACCTATTATTTTTTGGAAAGAGCGCTATAGTCTTGCTGTGCAATAGGTAGTATGCTTTCTATCGATTGGTGACTTGCAATTCATTCTACTCTGTATTCAAGCAACCCTTTTCACATAGCTCTTCTGCTCGTGAAATGACATGCACTACCATGTCTGAAATAGCCTTGTTTGGAACCAGCTCCGTCTGAATTTCCTGAATGGTCCACCACTTGGCATCGAGTGCATCGTCATTTGCTTCCAAAGGTGGTAGTAGTAGTAGTACCGTCTCATGATTATTATTATTAGTAGTAGTAGTATGTTCTTGCTCTCGTCCCACCAATAATAATTGTGCAAAGCACTGGGCAATCAGATAATGAAAGGAATAGGATCCACCATCAACAGTATCAGTGTTTTGAACAATCGCATCGGTCGTCATGAAGGGATATGGATACCATTGGCAGCAGTCGTTGGATGATGCTACATTGGTTTCTTCTTGCAATTCTCGTTGGGCCGCTTGCAACGTCGGTTCCCCCAATTCAATTTTACCACCCGGGAGGGACCATTTCCCAGCGTCGGGTGGATTCTTGCGTTGAATCAAAAGATAATAATACGTTCCTTGAAAGATTGTTTGGACCGTCACTGCCACGGCAGCTCGAGGAATGATGGCAGGAATTGTTGTTGTTGTTGTTGACGATGTTGATGTTGTGGACGACGACGATGTTGCTGATGTCATGAACCTTCTTATTGTCGTGGGTGTGCCTGCTGGTGGTATCTTACGATTCACACCATCATGTATACTCCTGTAGTGTGATAAATTGGATGAGAAGGCAGTAGTCTGGAACGATGCAGATGCTCGCAATGAAAGAAGCAATGCCTTTCTCATGGAATAAGGATTAAATATGTGTGAAGATATATATTATAAATGAAACGCAATACAAGCACATTATATTTACCAAAAGACACCGGCACGGTCAGTCTGACCTCCACCTCCAACACAACGACTACACCCGGCTTGCTCGCAGAAATACTGCTCGCAGAAACAGCGAAGACAAAATATTACACACATCACACATCACCACATAAAAAACATCACCACCAGAACGCACTGTTGCTGTCCTTTTGTTTTGTGTTGTTCCAACCCAATCCGTGAACAAGCTGAATCTTCCTTCTTCTTTCATTAGTACTAGCCAGTGGCACTTCCAATTCCTCAGAGACGGGTTCTTCCTTCATCCGCTTCTGCATACTGAGCTTTTTACATATCTGTTCCTCAACTTTCATTGCGCAGAGTGACAAACAGTATGTAGCATAAAAGCTTCATTGTGTTGTGCCAAGTCCTCGCTTTAACAGGTTGGAGATTTGGTGCATTGGAGTAATGAAGATGGCTGGATCGTCTGCAGGTATGGATGCTGCTGTGCTACTGTCATCAAGAAAAGGAGGGCTAGGGTTTGACTATGACTGGTGACATCTCAGTTTCTAGCGGCCCCACACTTTCCTACACTAGTTACAACTGGGACAATGATACCGCCACTAGATTTTCAATTCAAGCCATGTTGTTCACCATGTTGGGAGCCGGCACTCTGGGAATGGTCAAAAGTTGGTCTTGTCAGACGGTATTGTCAGACTGGGACTTCATTTGTAAGGATATGCTGAGTTGCCTCCACCATCCGCAGCTTTCTTGTCGTCATCTCCTGATACACTGCGTTGCCTCTGCAAGCGCTATCATGGATTGTCATTATGATTGTCATCGTTGTCTTCATTGTTATTGTGGATCTTGGTGAATAGGTCATCCTCCATTCAACCTATGTTTTGTGTGTGTATGCTGACACCAACAATGTTTTGCCTTAAATTGTCATCACCTGGATCTGCTACTACTATTGATACAGCAGTGTATGTAGTGTCTGCTTTATTTGACGCAAAACAATACTCGGCTCTGCATCATCACCACCACACAGATGATTCAGAGATGGTTCAATAGTCTTGTTCGAATGGCTCATTGGCTTCCTTCAGCCACCTTCGTCCCTTGTTGGCAGCACCTGCTTTTCAATCTGCAACATGTAATCATTCTACAAGGCGGCAACTGCTTTGTTGCTTTTCAGGTTTTGCTCTCTTGTCTAGTTTGATATTATTCATATTCCCCACACTGATTTGTCAGACTGGGACTTCATTTGTAAGGATATGCTGAGTTGCCTCCACCATCCGCAGCTTTCTTGTCGTCATCTCCTGATACACTGCGTTGCCTCTGCGAGCGCTATCATGGATTGTCATTATGATTGTCATCGTTGTCTTCATTGTTATTGTGGATCTTGGTGAATAGGTCATCCTCCATTCAACCTATGTTTTGTGTGTGTATGCTGACACCAACAATGTTTTGCCTTAAATCGTCATCACCTGGATCTGCTACTACTATTGATACAGCAGTGTATGTAGTGTCTGCTTTATTTGACGCAAAACAATACTCGGCTCTGCATCATCACCACCACATAGATGATTCAGAGATGGTTCAATAGTCTTGTTCGAATGGCTCATTGGCTTCCTTCAGCCACCTTCGTCCCTTGTTGGCAGCACCTGCTTTTCAATCTGCAACATGTAATCATTCTACAAGGCGGCAACTGCTTTGTTGCTTTTCAGGTTTTGCTCTCTTGTCTAGTTTGATATTATTCATATTCCCCACACTGATTTGTGTGGACACATTGCAAAGACGGAGGGACCAGTGTACCGGTACCAGCACCAAAATCATATTAGATATAGTATATGTACAGTCAAATCGTATCTAGTAGAGCCAACAGCTCTTTTACTTTGTCTTCAGGTGTTTTTAAAAAGCTTCGATTCCGCTACCGACTTTTGAGTACAAATAGTAACTATCGTATCATACAGTATAAAATACAAGCAGTATTTGAATACAAGCAGTATTTGAACTTGTGAAAATTCGTGAATTATTTGATGGGTCTGTCCTTCCACTCCGATTTGGTTCACCAGATGTGGGAGGTGGAGGTCAGACTGACCGTGCCGGTGTCTTTTGGTAAATATAATGTGCTTGATCTGACGTTTCTACCGGTACATCTACGGTAGTCCCGGTACGAGAACACAATAAAAAATGGATCCATTCTGATTGTGGAGAAATGGGGGTCAAGCTTTTTCGGGACCCGCATATCTTTTCCCAAGATTGAATCAGGAAGGGGACGGCCAGCCAGCCGCGCAGCCAGGCAAGAAAAGTGTATTACAAGTGTTTAGTTCATAAAAGAAGTCACAATAGACACGTCGTTGTAAACAACATTGTACATTGGACTAGGCATCTTCTTGTATCACCAACCAAGTCCAATCAATCAATCGTCTATCATTTGCACCATCTTGCCGTCTTTGATGAATTCCAAGTTTCGATATCATCCCGCGGGATTCCGATTAGGCGGGTCTGGTAGTCCCGTCTGCGCAACGTGCGTAGAACCTTCGGAAGGAGCACGATTTGTTTGTTTGGCAGGTAGCAATCCTACCCAAGCCTACACACCGAAACATGCCAGCGTACATCCGGTTGAGTATACAGTAGTACAGTAGCGCACCGAAATCATTTATCATCTTGTATCATATACACACCAAGGTCTACCTTTCCATTCATATAATCACACAATACAAAATAGCCACAATGGACGTCGAAGAAAGCAATGCCACTGTCAACCTTGTAAGTTTCGTTTTTTGTGTGCTTGAGATAGAGAGAGAGAGAGAGAGAACGAAGGAGCAATCGCGTAGTGCTTTGTCAGTGCGGGCGAATGTCAACTTGGCGCCCTAGCAATGCCTCGTCTTTGCTGTTTCATCCTTTGCTAACACACATAATAAAACCGAATAAACCAGATTTCCAAGGAAGGAGATCAATTCCCAGTGCCTTCGGGGGTTGCCAACATGTCGGAACTAGTCAAGTCCATGATGGACGACGACGAAGAAGAAGACGAGGATGACACCAAGGAAATCCCGCTCCCCAATGTCAAGGCCCAAGTCTTGCGCAAGGTGATTGAATTCTGCGAACACTATTTGGAGGAACCCATGACGGAAATTGAAAAGCCGCTCAAGTCTCAGAACATGGCGGACGTCGTCCAACAGTGGTATGCCACCTTTGTGGATCTAGAGCAAGTCTTGCTGTTTGAATTGATTTTGGCGGCCAATTACATGGATATCAAGCCCTTGTTGGATTTGACTTGCGCCACGGTGGCTTCCATGATCAAGGGAAAGACACCAGAGGAAATTCGTGCTACCTTTAATATTACCAATGACTTTTCACCCGAGGAGGAAGCACAAGTTCGTGAGGAGAACAAGTGGTGTGAAGAAGCTTAAAAGAGAAGATCAAATTGAAAATGTGTATGGGAGAAAGAACGGGGCTCGTCATTTTTCACTACAGTATCTATTATAACAACTACCGTACTTGTACACACACTTGATACGCTAAAAAAAATATGTTTCAAATCAAATCAAACCATCCAACTAACTATAACACACCTATATTTCACCAACACTATTTGTCATCATCATTGCCAAGATTAGAATCATCCCTCACAAAGCCTAGATATATATTGGTTCTTGGGGATCTTCAATCCCTCCGCGAATCGTAGGGACTTCGAGCGTTCACAGGATGTCGAGGCTGGGCCTTGGGGAAGAGGCAATGATGCCAAACGGTTACAGTATGTGAATATACAGTATACCGCTGTCTAGATTTGTATTCATATATATATATATATATATATATATATAGTGAAGAGCATTCGCTATAATATACAGTAATTCATTCGTTCCTGAATTATGCATGATGTATGATTTTCAAAAAGATCCAGAGTGCTTGGCAGTATAATAACAACAAAAGTAATAATAATAATCGCATAATAGTGATTATACTATAATATTATACACACCACACCACATCAACTCAATTCATTTCAATAATTTAAAACTAAACTAAAAACTACTGTTCCATTGAAAGTCATCCATTCGCTACCGGTACAATACTGTATAGGATGCTTTCCCCCCCCCCGCATGATGATTATTACCCGCGTCCCATTCCCAACATATCCCAAAAATAACCCTTACAGTATAGTAGTTATGTTTACCTCCAATATTGTCCTTCCGAATATTCAGACTCCTCATCGACAGACGATTGTCCATTTCTCGATGGTGAATCCAGGACACTTCCTCGATTGTACAATTGTGCCGGCGTTTTGGCAGTGGAAGGACCGTGCTGATGAAAATCTCGATACGCACTGCTACTATTGCCACCAGCCCTACCACTGGCCAAACTACCTTGATCCATGGCTGGAATGTGCATGGCGACATGTCCTGCACCGTAACTAGAATTCAAATCCACATGACCATCTGGATTGTAACCATAATCCATTGCGGTAGTTCCTGCTTGGACTTCAATTTCTTCCTTGCCCATTTGCGATCCATTGACGGTATGATCAATGTCATCCTCATAACTATCGTAGGAAATATCCAAATGTTGACGGCGGCGATTCCTAGCCAACCAAAAGACGGTCAACAGAAACATGGCAAGGCCACCGACCGTGGCGGGAATGAGAATCTTCAGATCATTGGGATCAAAGGAACCGCTGCGGACCGGAGCCGCGTTGGCTTGAGCGACCGATGGTTTGTCTTCCTTTTTGTCTTCCTTTTTGGGTGGCTTGGTCTTTTCTTCTTCTTCTCCTCCTCCTCCTGCAGGTACTGCCACTTCCATATTGGCAACGGCTCTGGTGAGTGACGCAAACTCGGGCAATCCCGAAGTCAGCAAATAATTTTGCAAAAAGACGTCCATCTTGAGAAGCGCTCCCAAGACAGCTTCATTAACAGTGGAAATGTCAGGAGCATCGGCCAACCCATCAAAGGTCAGTGTGGTATCCAAGGTAGTTTCAATCTCCCTGAGACCACCTGGTTTGTTGGATAAGGTTTCTACTTTCACAACATCCACCAAGACGCCAGTCAAGTCGGCAATTTGTGTTTCATTCAACCATGCTTGGGACAATTCATCGTTTACAAAGTCCGCAAAGGCACGTCCCAAAATGACGCGGCCATTGTTGGACAGTTCGCCTTCAATGCTGTCGAGCAAGAGCGAAATGGGATTCAAGACTATGGGAGTTCCATCTCCGGAAAAGGTAATCACAAAGCCATTGTCCAATGGACTGACCACCTGACGAGCACCGGGTGTACGGAGTGCTCGGACTTGTATTATGTCGTTGGAACGACTAGCTTTGAGTTGCTGTTGCTGTTGCTGTTGCTGTTGCTGTTGCTGTTGCTGTTCAGCACAGGTAAAGGTTGATGATAGCAAAACTGTCCACAATAGACACAAAAGGGTCCTCCGAGTAGGGCAAACCATTATTCTTGATGATGGATTGACTTGACTTGAATTCGAACTACCGTAGAAAATTGACACTGTCTTGACTATGGATGGTGCACTACTGTATCTGATGCAGTAGAGAAGAGGTGCGTGAAAAAAGGTTGGTTGCTGTGATGGATGAAACAGGCACAAACTTTCAGAAACGGGACAAAGGCTCCTGTGACATTCTTTATCTTACAGTACTTGTACCATTCCGAATGAATATTGAATGCATGCATGCGGCGTGACACGTGCAATGATGAGATTCAAGCAAAGGCGGGATTTTTGGATTTGGAGGGTGACCTTAAGAGAAAGTCGACCCTGCTCTACTATCACATGGTGCAACGCATCTCTAGGACATTTCCGTCACGGCTAGCAATCCAATCAATCGATCCACACATATTCTTCCACACGACACTTCCACATACCGGTACGGTACCGGTACCGGTATTCCAAGTCGAAACCAATGAGAGACATTGTTGAACATCTTGCTCCGACGCACGGGAACCCAAAATGCGAAGTGCTTGGAATTTCAGGATTAGTCAAAAACGAACTTTTGATTTTTAACATAAGAAGGCTTGGAGCTACGACAAATTTCCGGAGCAACAATTATAGGTATAAACAACAGAGGTGTCTTTAATTCTTTTAAAATGTTAGTCATGGAACGCATACGACCATGTTCCTTGTATATCATTAAGTCCAAGTTACCTTTTTACCAGAGTCGAAAAACATCGAAGGAAGCGTTTTGGAAGAAACCGCAACCTCACTCTCAAGGAGACCTACCTACCTGGACCGTGTTGGTGGAGAACGAGCAGAATAGTCAGATTAAAGTTTGTACGGTAGGCCACCAAACAAACACACTTTTGTAGTGGTGATTCAGTCTTGCAACAAACCAAGAAAGGGGAATAACCATCAATCGATCAATCAATCGATCAATCAATCAATCAATCAATCAATCAATCAATCATGAACGTTACGTATCGAGATTCCACGTCCTCTCCATTCTCCATGACGGAGGACTCCTCTGCATCAGGCTCACCAGATCCTTACAAAGAAGAAGAGGACGTCAAAATCATTCACACGGCCATGCCCGAAAAGGTAGAATCCAGTTTGGTAGATTCGCTCATTGCCAAACAAATGTCCAGTCTCACCATGGATCAACGAGAACAAGCTTATTTTGATATTCATGGAATTTCCAACAATGATGAAACTCCCGAATTGATTCAGCAATCCATGTTGGAAATGGAAGCCGAGCTTGGCATTTTGGAGGATGCGGCCGCCTATCGGAAGGCACTCGACTTGAACTCGCAGTACGTGAGGCAAGATCGATTCCGGCTCAAGTTCCTAAGGGCGGATCGCTTTGATCCCAAAAAGGCAGCGTTGCGCATGGCCCGGCATTTCGAAGCCAAATTGGATTTGTTCGGTCAAGAGAAACTCTGTCAGGACATTACCCAGAACGATTTGAATCCTGGAGATATGGATGCTTTGGTGACGGGGGTCGGTCATTTGCCCATTAGGGACTCGGTGGGACGTCTAGTAAGAATTTCCTTTTCGCACAATGGGGTGGACATTGCGGGGTCGACCATGGAAATTGTAAGTTGCATGATCATGATTATAGGGAAGCACAACGTTCTTGCAAAATTGACACGATCTAACGTATTGTTGTTTCGGTCCGCTTTCTCCATCTGTGCCATTCATTCAGCTCCGAGCCTTGTTTTATTCCTTAATGGTATTGGCAGATGACGAAGAGACACAAAAGAATGGAGTGGTATTTGTTTCCTGGGCGGTTGGGTACAAACAAGATTCAAACATGGTGCATGTTACCAAATCCGATGGATTCAAAAATGCCATTTGGGCCATGGTCAAATTGGCCTTTACCGCGATACCCTTTCGACACGAAGCCTTTCATTTGTGTTATGATAATTTCTTTTTGAGTCCCATTTTTGGCATGATCAAATTATCTTTGGGAATGTACATGGGTGTTCGAGTCAGGACTCATTATGGTACGTTGATTGATTGATTGATGGATTTGATAGATTGATAGATTTCTTTCTTTCAAATCTTTCTTTGATTTGGCCTGACATTGAATTTGTACTCATACCATGAATATCATCATCAACAACCACAACAACAACCATAATCTTTTTAGGAAACAAATTGGAGTGTCAGCGCAAATTGCAAACCTTTGGAATACCCACCACAGTCATGCCATTAAAGGCGGCGGATATGGACCATGCCAAGGAAATTTGGAAGAAACGACTCGCATATGAGAAATGGAGTTCGAATCCAAGTCATGAGGGTAATCCAAGACCACGATCCGTCTTTGTTCCTGGACATTTGGATATTTTGTTAGGGCGGGGTAGACGGTGCCAAGAACATGTTGGGAACATGCGATTGAGGAATCTGGTAGAAGATTGCAAACCAGAATACGACCAGGCATCCCGAAAGGAAAAGACACTGATATCCCAAGAGATTGTGGACAATGTGAAAAAGAATTCTCATCATTTTCTAAAGGATGAAGATGAAGGGTGGGTCGAAGTGGACGATCAGGTGGCTCGACTCAAGGTCAGTCATACCTTTCGGGATGTAGCCAAGGATGCCACCAAAAAGAAGGAAGGGAATACGTCAGACAATGCCTCGGTATGCAGCGAAACCAAAAAGAGGGATCGAGATTCATGATAAAGACTGATGTGAATACGCAAAGCAAGGAAGATTGCAATATCTCAATGAGAGGAGGATCCTAGAAGGACAATTATGATACTGTTTGGCGTCACGACTCATTCATTCCTTCGTTATTGTTTACCGGAAGGAATGTATGCAGAAGTATAAACTCACTGGTGGAGGAGCAAAGGGTCTAGTGTATACTTAAAGCAAGCCGGCAATGGACCATGAAGAATTTGGTGCAGGATGAAGTCTACAGTATGGTCCGTGCTATTCCCCTTGGTTTCTTTTGTCTTCTTCGTTGGACTAGGTAGCATTCTAAACAAGAATAAAAATGATGATGATTCTGCTTTTTAGTTTGTACTCTACGAAGATGTGGCGATTGCGCCGTCTTTATAAAAATGAAGCAAGTATCTCGCTCTCAAACTTTTGATAGTCCCCCTTGTCCCCTTGACCCCCTTCACGTTAACACTAATCATCCTTTTGTCACGGGCCTATACAAACTATCACTCATCCTTCTCGTTCCCAGCATGTAGATATAGACTGTGGTTGGCGTCAACGATCCATTCTTTTTTGTACGCCCTCCATCATTGCATATCGTCCCCCGATAATATAGTCAGTCCTATAGTAGATCCTTGGATGGCAGTAACAGCAGTAGCAACAGGAGCAGTTGTGAAGAATTATCAATTGCTAAAACCAAGAGGATGCGTCTCGTGGTAACAATCCTCTGACCAAATGCGCCTGGTTTCTTTCACAGGCATGGATCCATGGCTTCAGAATGCATCCGCAGATCCAAGTAGCAGGAGCTGCGAATCAATGAATGATTTCCAATCAATCAATTTCGTCTAGTATGCAATCGATGGAGCCAAGAGCGTCTCGGAATGAATCGAACCCCAAGCATTCACTGAACACAAACTTCCCCCTGGAGGATCCAGCCATCATGAAAGGATCACGTCATTCATTGGCGACCACACAGATTGCTAGCGCTTTCTGCTTCCGCAGTACTGATGACCTTCCAATTTGCGCTTTTGTCGTGGCCGACGATTACTATTTGTTTCCAGAAACAAGATTTCTCGCAAATCACACAAGTTGTAATTTTTGTGTGGAAAGGACAAGGTCGCTCCTATCAAATCCTCCAGCGGTTGAATATGTAGGATTCTGGAAGCAATCAGCAGTTCCCCTTTGACGTCTCGACTCAGGTGATTCAAAAAGGAAGTGTACCATGGTGGTTGGACCATTCTGTGGTGTTGCTCTATCAACGGGCCATAATAGTGGTTGCTGTTGTTGTTATTGTTGCCATGGAGTATGTCGACCATGGGTTCTTCCAAGTAGTGATAACAAAATTCAATGATCTTTGGTATCACGGCCATCTTGAGGATTGGCAAGGGTAAAACGTAATGAAAATCCTTCAAATAGTTCCAAAGCCAGTCCGCACTGATGGAAATGGCCACGTGAGTGCCACAGGATGATTCCTGATGATTAAAAGGCACAGATCAAGATGGAAGCATGAGATACAAAGGACCAATGAGCAAACGTATTTCCTTTCCCTTGCTAGCTTGAAGGTGACTTACAAATGTGACGGTTCGGTATGTCCTATCCACTTCCATCACTGACATTGTGTTGTGTTGAATGAATGGATCAATCAATCAATCAATCAATCAATCAATCAATCAATCAATCAATCAATCAATCAATCAATCAATCAATCGATCAATCAATCAATCAGTCAATCTAAGAGTGAAAGTAAAGAACGAACTAATCCCCAAGTTCGATAGCAGCAACCCCCTCTGCTTTCGCTTCTTGTGTTGGTAAACAATACTACGGTACAGTATAATATATAGTTCCCGATAGAAACTGGGAAGTAATCGGCATCTTGTCATGATCGCTGATCGCGCATGATGAGCATCTGTCGGAAAAAACTTCAACGACTGTCCATCGCCCGACCGGTTGATTCCAATCGATCGGGCGGGTCTATTTGATCAAACCCGCGCACAGATAAGAGTGAGTCAATCGAAAAATGCCACGCTGAAACAAGAAACAAGTGAAAACGACCGTTCCAACACGCTTTGTATACTACATTATCCATCTTGTATTGAATGATATCAGCTAGTTTCCACTGGAACTAAAAATCGAAGTTCCAGTTTCCATGATAGCCTGCCGCAGTAGATCTTAAATTGATTGAACACTCAAAACAGTCCACTCCTGGTGGGCAACCATTCCAATCATCATGCAACTTCATCTTTTCATGTACAAAACGTAATATCTAATTCAGTTTATTTATTCATAGTTACAGCAGCTTCGGCTCCGAAAAGCTTGCCAGACTGCTTCATCAATTCAAGCTCGCTCATCTTTAAGCTTCTTCACACCACTTGTTTTCCTCACGGACGCGATTCTCTTCTTCAGGTGTAAAGTCTCCTTCTTGAATCTTGAACACCTTGCGAATTTCTTCTGGGGTCCTTCCCTTCATCATGGCTGCCACGGCTGCAGACGCAAGTTCCAACAAGGGCTTGATATCCATAAAGTTGGCAGCCAAAATCAGCTCAAAGAGCATTTCGTGCTCTTCCGAATCCACAAAGGTGGCATACCACTCTTGGACGACGTCAGACATCTTATTGCTCTTAAGAGGCTTTTCAATATCCGTCATCTTCTCCTTGAGGTAGTGTTCGCAGTACTCAATCACCTTGCGGAGGACATCCGCCTTGACATTGGGAAGAGGAACTTCTGGCTCGTCGTCATCATTCTCGTCATCAATAGTGTCCTTGGCAAGACCAGACATGTAGGCAACAGCCTTGGGAACAGGAAATTTGTCTCCTTCCTTGGAAACCTATGGTATGCGTATGATGATGAAAGCGACAAGCAGAGTGCATTAGAAACGTGGATGATAATGTTGATCATCATCGTTGCGAGTTGCGTCTAAAGTATGCCAGCGTTCTCCTTTCTCTCCACGACGTTTTAAAAAACTTACAAGGACAACGGTACCTTCTTCAGAATCCATGATTATATATTGTTGATGAGGTATTAATATTGGATGTGATTAGTTTGAGATAAAGTGCTGCAAAGAGTCAGTCGCAATGAATGAATGGGACGACTCGTGTTGTCTGTGTTTTGGGAACAGCGTGGGGGTTTTCGTGGAAGCAGTCGACGCGGTCGAATCCACAGTTGCAGGTTTCGCGTCGCGCGGGTCACGTTTCGCTGACTACTGGTAGAAACCCGGATCTTTTCTGGTCTGTCCTTTCACCAGGTACTGCTTGCAGTTTCCGTTGGAAGATTTCATTGGCGATCCGTTGATTTACCAGTGTGACATTTTGGGGTGACAGCAACTCGAGCCTGCCACACTTCTACTTATGATTGAGCGATTGTCTCTGGCACCCGGTAGACGCGTTAGCCAGCCTGACGAGACCGAACCCACACGTTTTGCTTTCCGCATCCACTATATTCGCTATCGAGACATCCAACACAATCTTCTTCACAAACGCAGAAGAGAAAGCTACAATCATGCGGTCGGTTCCAGTGGAAGAGACAACCTTCTGTGATTCCATGTGGGCATGTCTCTTGAATGATTACGGAGATGAGGACCAAAGCCTTCGGACTGAAGTCCAACCACGCGACAGTAGACATCGTGAACGCAGCGACGGAAGACAACGGCGATCTTCATCTAGGTCTGTCAAGGGAAGAGGAAGACGATCCTCCTCTAGATCTGTGTCTAAAACTAGATCCCGGTCGAAGAGCCGTGCCGAGAGCAGAGATGGCCATCGTCGCTCGTCTCGCAGACGAGGTTCCAGTGCCCAAAGCCGAGTGAGCAACCAAAGCAAGAATCGACGTCGCGAAAGCTTCATCAACGATGACGATGAAGACTCTGAGTCTGAACATGAACTGGATCGAATTCAAACAGAACAACCAGTGAGACCTCCTCCTGTGGAGGAAATGGAGACTCAAATTCCACAAGCCCCATCCGAGGCGAATGAAATCAGAGATGCTCGTGAGCAGGTTAACGATGAACCTGCCAGCGAGAGAATGCCTTCTGCTGAAAAGCCGAGAAATATGGAGAGAAAGAGACCAGAGAAGCTAACCATCGACGGTGGTGGTGATGACTCACCAAGAGACACCAACTGTTCCAGAGACTCTGCCCCTGGAAGGCGGGACGAAGCTCCTCCTGTCTTGTTCCGATCAATCAAGAATCGATACAATCCAAGGTCTCCATCGGCAAACTCACCAAGACCTTCTCCAAGAGTACTATCACCAGTGTCTTCTCCAAGATCTCCATCTCACCTGCGAGTGGACTCGGCAGAATTCAATACCATTGAAGACTACCAAAAGAAGGTTTTGGCATCCCGCGACAAGCGATCGGGTCGCAAGTTTGAGAGAATTCAAGCTATTAGAGCCAAATCGTCAATGACCAGGGCTGATCTATAAGGCCACCAATCCATCACACTATGTTTTCCATATGCGCACACAAGCTGTTATAATTTCTGAGAAGTTTCAAAATATATTTCTTATCACAAAAATCAAGTTCTACTTCATTATCATAACACAGTAGAGATTCATTCATTTATTCATTCATTCTTAGTACACTACCAAATGTTGTTTTTAAAAAATTAAAGTACTTCATTTTATTTTATATTCAAAGATAGTAGTAACAAACGAGAGATGGATTTAGCAGTATCAAATTATGTTTTATGAATCCTGCGGCTTGTTTGGGCGAATGCACAAGTACGTCTCTTCCTCCGGTTCATCATCAGAAGCAGCGTGTCCCCCATCCATGAATCGATTGCTATCGCCTTGCTTTGCCAACGGAACGACCAGGCCATCTTCCACGCGTTGCAGTCGTCTAGAATAAGCTTCAGGCAAGGTGAGTAAGACCTCCCTTTGCCGGCTTCCATCTCCAGCAGTGATCCAATTTCCAAAATCAAAGTGCGCATGGTGGCGTTCCTTCCAACGCAAGAAAGTTCGTGGAGCTAGCATCTGAAAGTGATGATCGCGCATCTCGTCGTTCGTAACTACTAGAGACTGGTGTTTGTAGGCGACATGAAGCCAGAACCAATCGTCGTTCATCCCCCTTGGTGTCTTGTACAGGTTCCTGCCATTCAACCATTTCTGTTCGAGCCACCGGAAGTTGTCTGGCATCATGTGTTTTGCAAAGTGGCGCTCGTGCAATACAAGAAGTACCTTTTTCCCCATTTTCGAAAAGTGCTGGACGATCCAGTCAATTTGACGATAATCAATGTGTTTCGGAGCTCCGGCAAAGTTCTTTTCAAAGCATCCGACATTGGCGCCGTCAATAACCACATCGACGTGTCCAATGGAATCCAAGAAGTTGGTAAAGCGATCCCATTCTTGTTTACGTTCTTCTGGAGAGAAGTCCATTCTCTTTTTCCCTTTCTTTCCCCCTTGGAACTGTGTGTTGTGCCCTTCCACTTGTCCATCCGTAACAATCTTCTCGTTCATATCTCTCATTTCATCCCACGCCCGTTGCGAGATGTTGACTGGACTCAATTTGCACCCTTTCAAGCATCCAGTTTGAAGTGTACCACTTTTCATGTCAATGGGACAGGCCGAACTTATTTGCCACGCATTGACATTTACGACGGGCCCCATATTTGGAGGTGCCTCCTTTTCGCCCGCATGAATTTGTTCCAGACACTCACATACTTTCGTCTCATCAGCACGTCGTTTGGTGAGACTTGCTGTGTGGAAAGAGTGAGCAAATTCAAACCATTCCAGTATCCGCGAAACCGTCCCTTTCGATGGTACGAGAACATCCTCGGCGAGGTCAGTCAGCACCCTTGCAAACACTATGGCGTCCCCCGTAGAAGTCGCGCATTGCATCAAGGCAGCATACTCCTTTTCGGTCGCCTGCAGCTTCTGCTGAGTTAGCTTCTTCCAGATCTCCAACGCGTCCAGCATTCGGTGTTCTTCGCAATAGGCAATTAAGAGGGAAGAGTAGAGCCGAAGCCTTGGCTTGCACTGTTGCACGTTTTCTGATTCTTCGAGTATTGCCAGCGCTTGGTCAAATTCTCTTGACTTTGACAGCAATTTCACAATAGCTGAATAGGCAGCTTCATTCAGTGAAAGATTCAATTCCTTCATATGGTCCCGAAGCCGAAAGGCAAATTTCAAGCGAGTCGCTTCATCGACATCCGGTACCCCGTCGATGCCATCAGACAGGGTCGATTTGGCTTTTGGAGTCCCAATGTGAACGTTTCGTTCTGTTCCATCACAGAGATTCAATAGATTGTAAAACGACTGCGCTTCAACCTTGATTTCCTTGTCAATAGCTTCGTCGTACGCTGCCATAGCCGCGGACAGGTCATTGTCGCGGCAACCAAACTGAATCCGCTTCCTAATTTCCAGTACCTCCGGATTCGTACGTTTCTTGGGTATCTTCTTGTCCGCTTGCGCAGATTGATTTTCGCAAGCTGTTTCCTTTTCATCAAGTTTGATTCCATTGCCAATTGCTTGCTCACCAGTTTTGGTGTCGTCGACATCCATAGCAGCTTCTGCCGATGATTCGATCACACCACTACTGCCCTGCGATGGATCAGCTGTGTCGTCGCGAGACATGGTTGGCGCGTCACTCACTGCTGGCTTTTCCATGGCGATCTCGTTCTCAGTTTCTCTGCTGGAGGTACTAGGATTCGCTGCTGTCGTCTCTTTAGCAGATTCATCGATGATCATAGGCTCCGATTTATCCTCTTCCACTTTCTCAGCTTCTTCATCACAAGCCATTCGTTCACAGCTTTCGCCGTTCATTTCCTTGCCTGATTCAATGGAGGCCACTGGCTGTTCATTTCCTTCGGCTTTTTCTTTAACTTTTTCGTCCATAGCCATCGGATCTCGTTCCTCTTCCTTCGTCTTCTCCACTGATTTGTCAGGCATTTCCTTCGTACCCTTGGCTGATTCGTCATCTCCGATACCATTTCCGCTTTCTTGTTGCGCTGGCTCGATTAATTTTTCGTTAGCCTCGGCTTGCCTATTTTCTTCTTTCGTCTCCGGACCTTTTTCCCCATTGGTCACGGATTCTTCTTTTTCTTGTTGAGTTTCCGTCAAAACACTGGTAGTCCCAGACACAGGCCCCCTTGTTTCTTGTGTCATCGTCTCCACTGATTCGTCAGTTGATACGGTAGCCCCACTTTCCTCTTTTGTCTCCTTGACAATTTCATCTGTACTCATTGGTTCTCCAGTTGTATCTTTTTTGGCCTCCTCGACTTTGGTTTCAGCCGTTTTGGGCTCATCGGCAGTCTTAGGCTCATCGGTCGCCTTTTCCATCTCCTTGATTGTGTCGCCAATAGCCATAGATTCTCCAGATTGCTCCTGTTGTCCGTTTAATTCTTTCGCGTCCTTCACGAGTGGCCCATTCGCCACCATAGTCTGCGCCACAGTCTCTCCAGTCTGATCCTCTCCACTATTTGTCGCCGAGCTCTCAACCGCTTCACTTGCTACTGCTGGTATACCGCCATTAGAAACGCCGTCGTTGCTACTAGGCAGCATATCAGAAGAATTCTTGACCTGAGCATCCAACGATGAGGATTCCTTGACTGAAGTATCATCCTCTGGTGATGTAGTCTGCATTGGAGAATCGTCCTTCAAACCATTAATCTTTGTAGGTCGCGATGGTTCTTCCTTGGTTGAATTATCTGTCTTCGGTGAAGGTGACATCGCACTTACATTCTTCACATCGTCAACCTCGGCATTATCAGATGACGACTCCTTGACTGAACTAACCGGTTCTGATGATGCATTCTGCATTGGAATATCCTCCTTAACACCGTTCACCTTAACAGGTTGTGATACTTCTTGATTGACAGCATTGTCAGTCTCCGTTGATGAAGTCGGCATCGCAGCGACATGCTTGACATCGTTGGCCTCTTCAGCATCGTGAGATGATGATTCTTCCTTGATCAAATCATCTGCCTCTAATGATGCACTCGGCATTGGAGTGTCCTCCTGCACAACGGTAAACTTTGCAGTTTGTAATGATGATTCTTCCTTGACTGAATGTTCTGTCCCTGGTGGAGAATTTGGCATCGCAGTGACATTTTTCACATTATTAACCTCGGTATTATTGCCAGATGCAGATTCTTCCTTAACTGAATTATCTGGCGCCTCTAATTCTGCTGCCGTCTGCATCGGTGCATCTTTTTTCTCGTCGTCGGCCAGAGTCACCTGAGGTTCCTTAACTGAAGTATCTCCCTCAGAGCCTGCTGCTGCTTCCATTGGAGTGTCATCCTTATTTTCACTGTCGACTTGTACATCCTGAGATTCCTTAATAACTGCAGTATCTGCCCCTGACGATTTTGTCTGAACACTCGGCGTACTCATTGTCGCAATGTCAATTGGAGTCTCTTCGGCGGACTGCTTCATTGGAGCAGTGCCTGGTGTGTCGGATGGTAGCTGTACTGTTGCTGTCTGAATATTCGGCGTATCCTTTGAAGTCTCAACCGCTTTCTCTGATATTGTCTGCAGACGTGCGTCCTTGTTTATATCATCGACCTTCATATCTTGGGATGCTGATGATTCCTTGACTGAATTATCTGTCTCTGATACGGTACGGATTGGCGTATCCTTTTCCACAGTGTCCACCTTAATAATATCAATGGATGGTTTCTTGACTACTGAATTATCATTCTCTGGTCCTGTCCGTATTGAAGTACTCGGCTTCAGTTCTTGATCCACCTGTGGTGGTGATTGCTCATTTGTCTTTTGCACTGATTGTTCTGCGTTTGCATCGCTTCTGATATTTTTAAAAACGTTTGATGCTTCTGAATTCACTGTTGGCTCTACTTTGGGCTCAACCGATACGCTATTTGCCCCGTTTGTAGGGCCAGCCTTGTCTGGAGCTTCGTCCAACACCATTTGGTCTGATGATGTTGCTGGCGCTGAATCATTTTTCTCCATTTCTTGTTGTTGTTGTTGTTGTTGTTCCCTAATGGCAGACGATTCATTCTCCTGTCGCTGCACAATCTCCTGAATCTTGGAAGGACCGAAACCTTGTGCGAGCATCGCCGATGCTTCCGACAACAAATCCAGACTGAACCTTTTCTTCAATGGAGGCTCTCGCTGCTGTGGAATCTTATCTGATGTTCCGACGATATTGCTGGCTTTGAGAGAAGTATCCATCGCGTCAACTTCAATCTCTGCTGCCTTTCGTTTCGTACAAAGATCCGTTGAGCGTTCATTCTCATGATTCATAGTGGATGAAAATAAGAATGATTCCTCTGTCTTAGTATGTTGTGATGTTGACGTTGCAGAGAGATTGTTATTCGAAAGTCCCATGTCCTGTTTTGCACAATCGTCTGTCACTTGCATTAGGAGCCACTGGATTGAGTGGTTCGCGATCAATTGCTGTATCTACTGTATTGTATAAGGCTATCAGCTATAAGACTTCTTGGTGACTGACTGTTGGATTTCGGAGCACTAACGCTAAGGTTGTCCCTGCCTCTAACAAAAAGTCGATGGAAAGTGATCGTAAGAGTGATTCTCGTAATCGAGGAGCTCGAAGCACTTTTGGGCTGGCACAAGATTGCCGTTCTGATCGAAACTAACTTATGTATGGTACCGTACTTAAATGTTTGTTGGATTATTATTGTTGAGAACCTGATGACATTTGTGAGAAAATTGATGGTTCCCTTTTCTCGCTCCACCAGCTTGCGCATGCATGTTCCCTCCTCCTTTGAACGTAAGCGCAAATTGGGGATCATTGAAATGTCCAATCTACGGTATTTTGCTTACCTTTGTTCCTAGTACACGTACTGAAGTAAAAAGGAGTGAATGGATTGGTCCTACTTGAAGTTCATACGCCAGTCATGTTCCGCGGTCTCTATCAATAGTGCCAGGTGCCAGGTACATCTTTAGCTCGCGGGCAAAAGCCCCCATCTGTCGGACGGATCCCAAAATCGCCCGTTTTGAGCCTAAATCGGTACTCGTGTTCTCGTACAGTGTACGCGTACACTTGTACACGCACAGTACACGTACCAATTCCGGACAAATTCCCAAATAACACATTATTCAGCACGTTATATTTTATTTATATATATATATAGATATATATATAATATCAGGTGAATCAATAAAAAATATAATTTGTTTTGTAAGAATTATATGCAGTAAAACCCAAATTGCTTCAAACTGAAAACGAGTTATACACGACTTCTCCTTATCTCAGTTTGTCCGATGGCGTTATCTCGGATGATCCATAATGCGCCATGTACCTACTGTAATGCACGCTCAAGTGGAGCGAGCCAGTCAATCAGTCACCACAAATACCAGGTACGAAACAATTTGATGGGTTATGGGTTCTGTGAAACTTTGGATCTTTCGCAAACCCAAGGCGAATGCATACATGCAACAACTGCTACAGTATCATTATACCAAATCCACACTTTGCAAAGAGATTTCAAATCGTTATTATTATTATTATTATTATTATAAGATGCCCTTGCCAACTAGCGTCAAAGAACTGATTCCTCTATTGGAACTTATCCCACATCCAGAAGGCGGATTTTTTCGAGAAACCTATCGTTCGGGATGTCAACCAATGTCCACCATGGGTCAAACAGGCCTCGAGGACTGCAAAGAAGCTACCAAAAACTTGGTGGTAGCCAATGGAAGAGCTGCTAATCGACCAGACAAGGATGAAAGACGGAATGCCCTAACCTCTATCTATTGGGTACCCACCAAGAAAGACCCAAATCTTCTAATGGCAGAAAATTGCTCAGATCACGTCCATTACTATCAAGGTGGTCTTCCATTTCGATATTACTTGTTCGATCCTTCCACAGGCGAGTTTTCTACAGTAGTGCTAGGTCCAGAGCTTCACAAGGGCCAAAAACTGCAGGTGCCTGTCAAGGGCGGTATTTGGAAGTGTGGGTCCATTGAACAAGAAGAAGATGCTGATGACAATAAGTCGGATTACGAGTATACCATAATCGGGGAAGCAGTGGCTCCAGGCTTTGATTTCCACGACTTTAAATGGGTCACAAAAGAAATGTTAGATGCAAGTTGTAATGATGAAACAGCCCACAAAAGACTGGCATCCTTTGTACACAAAGAATCCAGTGTGATTGCAGGAGAAAACAAGACTGTCGAAACTGCAGCTGAATTTTACGAAGATGGGACAAACAAGACACAAAGAACCAATGATCGAGCATAGTTACAGACAGCATCATTTTCTTGCAAACTTTTACAGATACAGATCGTTTCTTCCTCACAAGCTTCCTTCCCATGCCTGACGATTTCACCTGAATATTCAGACGACACTTGCTCGAAACAGTTCAAAATTGCCACAGGTTTTCGTATTGACGAAACAATAATTTTAAAGCGTTAATGGAATAAAGTGCATTGTAGTCTTCAAGAGCAAACCTTGGAGTAAATCTTAGGGACGAGACCCAGATTTCGGGGTTTGTCAACGCCGATTGAAGGACTGTCAGTTGTGAATTGCTTTGTAAAAACTCATTAGAAGGTTCGAGACACTTCAACTAGTACTAGTGGCTAGTAGATTCAATCTCCAAGAACAAGCCTTGTAACATTTTTAATAATCATAATTGTTGATTTACTTTTAAAAGTGAGTAGATGATAGCATGGTTCACCTTTCCTATAACAATTAAAATAAAAGAGAAACATTCAACTTATTCGACATCTGGAACTCCACACCGCATGTTGGCAGGGACAGCCACATCAATCTTTTTGGGATATGCCAAATCCAAACCGGCCATGATTTCCACAAAGTCATCTTGAGTCTTTCCTCCCCCAAGACGAGGATTCGATTCGAGTTCGGCACCAATACTGGATTGAGTCCGTGACTTGTAGTCATGGGCCGGATAGACAATGGTCGACTTTGGCAGGCTAAAGAGTTGGGAGTGGACACTTTGATACAAATGCTCGGCGGATCCTCCTTGAAAATCCGTGCGTCCACATCCTTGAATCAACAAGGCATCCCCTGTCAAGACAAAGGACTCGTCGTCAGCGACAAAACTGACGCATCCTTCCGTGTGACCGGGGGTCGACTTGACGACCAAGGAACGATTTCCAAAGACAATTCGGTCCCCATTGGCCACTGTCAAATCAGCCTTTGCTTGAGACGCGGCACTAATAATAGATTTCATGGTTGGGACTTGTTGTTTCAACAAGTGAGTTCCAGTAATGTGGTCGGCGTGAGCGTCTGTTGTTGTTGTTGTCGTCGTGATGATGAAAATAGATATGTGAGATGACAAGATGAAAACAGAACATACCCATCGATCAGATCACGATCTCAAGCATGGGATTATCATTCAACCAAACCCAAACAAATTGAAATTAACCAATACAATAATAGTAACTTACGAGTGTTGATCCCATAGATCAAATTCAATCCCAATTCCTCCACTTCCTTAAGATCTCGGTCCACTTTGACATCGACAGGATCCACCAAGACACAATCCTTAGTTTCAGTATCCCATAGAAGATAGGTGTAGGTAGAAGAACCTGTTTCATCAAAGAGCTGCTTAAGCCCCATGGGTTGGTCGGCACGAACAATGGTCATTTTGCGTTTAGTCGTTGAAATATGGTGGGATTGATGGAAGGTCAAAGAGGTAGATGCTGGATGACGGCAATACGTAGCTGTTGACAAAAGGAATGAATTGACGGATGAAAGTGGCTTGGTGAGTAGTAACGGGAATGTGGCAAAGCCTGAAGTAAATCGTCGGGATGCAATGGACATGCACAAGTTATTATATGACTGAAATGGTCAGAAGATTTGCAACGACGGAAGTTGTCAAAGAACAAAGATCAGCCTGTTCCGATAAGCCTATTTCCCCCAATTTTTCTCCGCACATATCCAAATATGACCGACACCGCTGACGTCTGTGCTTCTACAGTTAGTTTTCTTGCACGAGCATGCGCGATTGCACATTCTCATCAGAATGAATCGTAATCATCTATCAAGCGCAATAACAATGACGAAGCGAATGACACCCGTCTCCAAGATGATGCTCCGATCTTTCATGACTGCCATATTGTCATCATCATCATCATCATTATTACCATTAAGACCAACTAAATCACCCATATTTGCATTAGCATTGAGCAGCAGCAGCAACAACAACAACAACAACAATCCAATGAGCAAGTTGTTACCCATCAAGAACAACAACAACAACATCAACAAGGCCCCTCTGGCACTCTCGGAAGAACTCGGCTGTAGTCCCACCTTGACGGCACTCTTGAAAAGAACCCCATTGATCACCACAGACAACAGTAACAAGAACCAGCAAGAAGAACCTTTTTATTTTGATCCGATGGGCCTTGCCACGGACGAAAATTTTGGTCGGTACCGAGAAGCCGAACTCAAACATGGGCGAGTTAGTATGTTGGTGGTGTTGATTTCCATTGTTCAAACTGCATTCTTGGTAAAGACTCCCATTGCTGTATTTTTGGAACCGCCACATTTGTGGGAATTGGCTCAAACGCACAATTGGTTCTTTGTGCCAAAAGTCTTGCTGGTGACGGGGATTCTCGAGACCCTCCTATTGGTACAAGCATCTCCTCAAGACATGCCAGGAGATTATGGACTGGGATACTTTGGAGTCCGCGACAAGGGACAAAACGAGCGATCACTAGTCTGTGAATTGGAAAATGGACGATTGGCCATGATGGTATTATTGTATTTTGCTCTGAACGAACTGTTAGGACCATCCGTCTCCATTTCCAATCTACCAACCAGTCTGCCACTTCTATTCCAAGAACTTCAAAAATGGGCCAAGCTATGGGCAAGTATTACAGCTTTTTGAATTATACAAATAAAAGGTGGCAGTCTCCTCCATCATGCTCGAAGAATAAGAAGCCACCTGAACATGACAGCATAGTTGGTGGTGATGGTGGTACACTATCGACGTTGCGATGATGGCTGCGGTATCGGCCGCCACTCCTACTACCACCACAGCTGCTGCTTTGGTAACACCCATGAGCAGCAGCATTTGCAATATAATTCATTGGTGAGAATCCGTCAAGGTGTTACAGTGAAAAAGGCAAATGACTACTGTATCAATACTCCATCATCCCGGGAATCGCCGACTCGTGACTCATACCAAACCACACATCTTGTGAAAAAGACAATTCATTGTTGTCCAGCATTATTATTTGCGTCTTGGTATGCCTACCTACCCGCTTGCAAACCGCTTGGAATATTCAATTAAAACAATAATAACAATATGGCTTCCGAAGGAGGCAATGGTTGCATATCCTTGACGATACCAGAAGGAGCGGAAGGGGGAGATGTCTTGACCTTTGTGGTGCATGGACAAGAGTTGGAAATACCGGTTCCCATTGGATCAACTCCAGGGGATGTCTTGCAATTGCAAGTTGGTCGTGATACTAGTGGTGAGGGAGATGATAATGCCGATGGAGATGCTAGACACACAAAACTGGATTTGGGAAAGGGAAGAATTCTCGAGTTATCATCCCAATTGCCAAAGGAATTGCTAGACGCGGTGCGAAATGACGGTGCATCACCCAGTGAAAATGATGATAATAATGATGACGGTGATACGGTGGATGATGGGACCTATGCCTTGCCATGGCAAAGTGGAAAGGAGCTTTCCAAGCTATGGGACGAGATAATTCCATGCTTTGAAGGCGGAAGAATGCCAAAACGGATTGTAGAACTAGGGTCGGGAGCTCTGGGATTGGTGGGATTGTCCTTTTGCGTCAGTCTGGAAGAAGGGTTACTGGAAGCAAAATCTATAGTGCTCTTGACCGATGTGCCATCGGCCATGCCACTGTTGCAATACAACTTGGAACACAATCAATCACTCTTGCCTGATGGACTCGTGGTAAACGCCAAACCACTTCCATGGACAATGGACCCTCCAGACGACGACAATCACGAGGTCAAGACCAATGAACCACCGTATGATTGTATCTTGGGATCCGACTTGCTGTACAATGAAAAGTTCATCCCGCATTTGGTAGCTACTACCAAAAGATTGCTTCATCCGATACGTGGCATTTTCATTCTGTCCGTCCGTTGGAGAAAACCCGACCTGGAACGGGAATTCTTTCAGGAATCAGGATTGGAATGGGAACTGATCCAGCCTATGTCTGGAAACCTGAGCTGTCCGTTGGACTGGAGAGCTTTTGGCGATCCAAAGAATGAAAAATCCAACTTGTATTTTCATCAGACGCAAATATCAGTCAAAGGCAAACCAAAGGCGCTCGCTGACATTACTGAGGAGGAATCTGGGAAACTATTGGCCGATGAATTTAAAGCATGGGATCGGGCACACATACAAATCTACATCGGTAGGCAACCCAAAGCAGCCTAACAATACCATTGGTAATACCTCGGATCAATAGAGATGCACCTATCCAGTTTAGAAAGTTCTATCAATTGAATAATTTTTGTATTCTATAATTTCTATTCTACTGGTACTTTGCATGAACAACAAATAAATCATGTCATGGCTGCTAGAGGCACAATTTCTTGATGCTTAGGCTGCTAGAGGCACAATTTCTTGATGCTTAGGCGGCAACCGCACCAAGAGATCTCTGAGTGGCATTCAGCAAAAAGCCGTCAAACCCGTCCACTGTGTCAGCTTTCCCTTCTTGAATCGTGGCCATGAGTAAGGAAAGCATTTGATCCGAGTGTTGCTTCGCTTGTCTTGGTCGATGCAACATTTGGTAAATTTGTGCCGAATTGTTGATCATGGCCATGAAATAGGTGGTCTCGATTTGAAACGTATCTTCCATTGGCAAGGCAACTAGTGCTTCGTACAGTTTCAGAGCTTCAAGCAGGTTTTCGTGTTTGTCCTTGTAGTCCGCTGCTCGGAGTGCCATGAGGTGATGGCACAAGGCAAAGTTGAAAATGATGACCCAGGATAAAAATCGGTTCCCTTCTGTCTGCGGAAGATGCGAAACGTACAATGGTCGGGAGTACATAAACACCTCTTGATTATCCAGTTCTTTGCGTCTCTTGTTTGATGTTGACAGATACTTTCCGCTTGGTCTTCTTGAGAACTTTGATGATGATGATAATGACGACGACGACCATTCGTCCTTTGTCTGAACCTTTTGACCTGCATGCAGAGCTTGATTCAACGTTTCAATGGCTTTTTCGAAGCAATTCTTTTCGATTAGAGAGGAGGCTCTGTTGTTGAGATAGATTGCTGACTGCATGGTGTGTTGTTGGGATGCCTTTTGTAGGATTGTGAGAGGTGTGATGTAACCGTCAATCCTTTTTGAATTTCCCTCACTAGCAAATGAGCAAACGGACTTTCACACTTTCAACTTCAACTGGGTACACTTTCAACATTGCCCCAAAAAAGCATGAGCCTATGTTTTTTGCTCGGCGAATCCGAGGCGAACCATTTGGATAGGGGCTTCGTACATACAAGTAGTTGTAGTGGTCCAGAAGTGTTTATGTTAGAATAGAAAGCCCCCTCTTCACTACAAAAGCTTCTGGAAAAATTACGATCTCGCAAGTAACGAATGAATTCAGAAGCAGCTCCTCATTCCATATATATGGAAACGATAAAAAAGATGCCTCCGGGCCCAAAACTGCATGAAGAAATCGAAAAGTTTGGAAAATGCGGAATATTTCGAAAGGGACATCTTAAGGAGGCTGGAGCAAGGAGTTTCAGGGGGCAGTGTCCCTCCTTGATCTAATTTTAATTAATACAGTATCACTTATTTCGAAAAATGATTCGCAATACTGTAGAGCGAAAGGCAAAAACTTCTCAGGGAGGCACAGAGTTGCCAAAGCGCAGTGCTGTTGTAGACAGAAAGTGTGCGCGTTCCGATAGAATTCGTGCATAATTGGTCTAAAACTTGTTCCCTAGAGTATACCGATAGCCAAAACTCTCTGAATATCCCTCTCAATATTCAACTTTGTTTGGTATCTTCAGCCCTAAAACAACAACGAGGATTAGCAGCTCCTCAAAGACTCAAAAGCATCCAAACCTGATGATATGATTATCACTGAGAATGCTGACGATGTTGCGCCGACCAATTCGAGGCAGGTCTTCTAGCAAGAGGAGGACGGATTCCGATGGTCGAAGAAGTAGATCAGCATCCAAGGGCCACACAGGCTCCCACAAGATGAGCAGTGGAAGCGGCCAAAGATGTCGCACGAAGAAAGAGACAATGGACTCGGGATGGGTACCGAAGATGCCAAAACAAAGTCAAAAGTAATGCTGGCATCTTCTTCCCATCACAGCAGTAAAAGTATCGGCACAAAGAGTACTATCGATATCTTTCATGAAGATGACGACGATGATGGTAGTACCAAGAACAAAATGAAGGGCGGATCGCGCGAAGACACTCCCGATCCAACAAGAATCCGGGAGTGGAACGCATGGGCAGATGATCGAGGAGTATGACTCCCCCAGTGGATGGTCATGTAGTTCCATTCATATTGATTGACGATGATTAAATTTTGACAATGGCGAAGGACTCGATTGTTGGGGATTGGCAATCTGTAGCGTCCAAGGATCGAGAAAGAAAGGAAATGTTTCTTACAAAATGTGGATTCTTTTGGCTGTCGCCATTCTTGTCATTGGCGGTGGAGTGACAGCCTTTGCTGGTCTCAGAAAAGGCCACGATGATCAAGGTGGGCAGACCCAAGATACTGGTTCCATGATCCTACGACTCAAACGCCCGAATTTGTACCTGAGGCTCCAGCCGAGTCCCAAAAGGAAACACCAACAGTGTCACCATCCAAAAAGCAGGTGCTGGATCCACTTATGCTGAAGACTGCGATGCCATTGTGAATATTCCCACTCGGATACGGAATGTTGGATTCTCCAATTACTCGGTTTCCCACGCTTTTGAATCTTTTACCCTGACATTGCAGATGAGGAATCTGGAAACTACTGGCCGATGAATTTGAAGCATGGGATCGGGCACACACACAAATTTATATCCGTAGACAACCCAAAGCGACCTGAAACTAGCATTGTTGGCAATTCAATCTAGATTCAACTATGGAGTTTCATGTTAGAAATAGAAAATAGGACCACTATCTTCAAAATAATCATTCAGATGCGAGTCATTAACTCTGCATTGTCCATGTGACCAATCAGGTCTACATGCACTGATGACTACCTACTTCAGTTCCATAACTATAGTATCAACTATTCTGCACTCAATCAAAGTTGCAACAACAATCAATCTAGATGGTTTACTGAAAAGAATGAACAATTCTTTTCACTACGTTATTGGTTGGTCATCGCGTTAATTCACTTTCACCAAGGAATCTGGAATCTCAAAAACCTCAGTCAAATATTATACCGCATATAATATCTAACACGCTCCTTCGTCCAAGTGGCTCAACATCCATCATCGGCATCATCATCACTTCAATGGATGATATGTGTCCTTCCGAAAATGGTCTTGTTGACGCCTTGCTTGAGACGACACTTTAAAAATGAATACCTGTATTTCCGAGAGCAATGAATACCAAGTTCGCTCCTTGATTTTTAACCTTCAGAGTGAGCCTTTGTTCAATACTTTCGGCAATAGAAAATACAATCTCCTTCAAAGAACTGAAGATAACCCCCTGACATCGAAACAATGCTTGGAGGAAGCAGTGATGGCGGTCACTACTTCATGTGCAAGATATCGTTCTTGCACTGACGCATGCACAAGTTGTCGTACTTGTGCGAACGTTTTCTTTTCAGTAAATGTTAGAAATAGAAAATAGGACCACTATCTTCAAAATAATCATTCAGATGCGAGTCATTAACTCTGCATTGTCCATGTGACCAATCAGGTCTACATGCACTGATGACTACCTACTTCAGTTCCATAACTATAGTATCAACTATTCTGCACTCAATCAAAGTTGCAACAACAATCAATCTAGATGGTTTACTGAAAAGAACCAGCAGATAAGACTCTCCCAAATGTTGCCAGCCGGCCGCACGCCTGCCTTGATAGCTCCATGCAATATTGGATGGCTCCGACGGCGGAATGACTGTAGACCTTGTTATACCGACTCCTTTGACT